>BSBK01001747.1:42500-538575 GCA_027943335.1 Chamaecyparis obtusa
CAAAATTTGGTTGTTGAAAACCTAAGGTTTGAATCAAAATTAATTTATCTTTGCAATTTTTTTTGTATAGGGTTTATTTAGCCTGTAGATCTAGAAAAAAATTTAATTGGCATCTGGAATCCCCTTTGTTTTATTCCACACACACACACAGATATATATATATATATATATATATTCTTTAGAAAATTATATATATATATATGATATATTGTAAATTCTTTTAAAAATTATATATATATATATATATATATATATATATATATATATATATAATTTTTAAAAGAAAATCAGAATATACATACATACATACATACATACATACATACATACATACATACATACCTACATACATATATATATATATATATATATATATATATATATAACATGTTTTGGGGGTGGGGGTTTTATTTACCCCACCCCACGGCAGTTGGCTGCTACAACAGTCACTGCCATTGGCTGTCAGGGGCTGTTATGATAGTTATTGTCGTAGGAAGCTATTATTACGATAGTTGCTGCAACGATAGACTGTCGTAGGCAGCCCAGCTGCTACGACAATGACTGTCATGGGTAGCCACTGCCACGACAGCTGTTGTCATAGGCAGTCATGGGGAGAGTTACCCCCCCTCCCCTCTACCACATTTTAATATTTTTTTTTTAATTATGAATTGTTAATTGTTTTATTTTATTTAATAAATTCTTTTTGAAAAAAGAAATTGTTTTTAATTAAGTTGTTTTTTTTTTTATATATAATGTTAATATTTTTTGAATGATTAATGGATATTAATCAAAATTAGTATTTTGTTAAAAGTTTAAAGGTATTGATTAATTTATGTTTGATATTTATTTTGAAACTCATAGAGAATGAATATTCTTAGTATATATGCATGTAAATTATATTGTTTTAGTACTTATTAATTTAGGAATCAATTTATTTTTATTAACATTATAAATTGATTTTCTTAGTAATAGAATTTATTTTGGAAGATGTAATTATAGTTGTGTTAGTGATTATTTTAATAAATTAATTTTTGTAATGGTGTTTTACAAATTAGTTTGTTATTGTAAAATTCTTGTGATTTTTTTTCCTTCTCTGATTGTGGAATAAGAGGGAATCCTTTACGTTATCCTCTTAGGATTGTTACCAGAGGCAGCGTTGGGAAATTGTGTTACATTTGTTTTCCTTACATACTTGTTGGTATTCGATTTTGTTACAACCCAACCCTATGGAAGCTCTTAAGTCTATTATGATGTATATGTAATGGAAGTTGGTCATGTGTGTTCCTGTGGCATTTTGGAACCAAATCTTTACTTTTATGATTCGTGATGATCTATGAGATATTTTTGAGACTTGTGAACTTAGGGTAGGTTATCTAGGTGTTAAAGGGGAAGTGACTTGCTTTGGAAGTGTCAGAGCCAAGAAGTGGTTGTCTGGGTATCCTTAGTAGGTTACTTAAATAAGTGATAATATGATACATTAAATAGGGTTTTAAAATGAATTAATAAGATAATGGATTCATCACCCATGCCTTGAGTGCTAATATAGGATAAGGAGGGGAGTGGGAGAAGATGATTTCCCGTCTAGTGGTGACAGTGATTTCTAGCATGATCGATTATCTTTGTCTACACTGAGAGGATTTCAGGTTTCGTATATGTTCACACTTGGAAGTCAGAGTCTAGTGAGATCATTCCAAGGGGTTGACATCCATGATGGGACTTCCCTAATTTCATCTCAGGTTTCCTACGTGTGTTGGTTTCCTATAGGTTAGTATGTCTACCTTTGAGATAGGAAACTTATAGGATCCCTTGTTTAGCATTATCTAATGAGTGATTTTGGTATTGTTATCCAAGTGGAGTCTGATGTTATCTCCTCGGCACAGTGGGATTGGAACCATAGGTTTCCATGAGGTAGTGACTATCTTACCATTGGACACTCTGACATTCCTGTACTAGTGTTGGTTGATTCTTGTTGCAGTTGCTTCTTATTCTTTCATCCTTGGAGATTTCTTCCTATTCTTTCTTTTATGTTTACTTTGCACTAAGTTGTATTTACATACAATGTGACTTGTGTAGTGGATGTGGGTTATCATGTATACCTTATGGTTTAGATGTATTGGTTTAATATTTTATGAGATGATGTACTTTAATTATGAAGAAGATTTATATGGTTAATGTACTTAATAGATTAAGTTGTATTTACACAATTCTACGTCAAGGAACCCTTGAGCTTTGTAATTTGTAATTGAGATTGTGTATATGAGTATATATGGACTTTATGTTTTACTTCCACTTTGTTATTCAATATTTTTTCTAAACTCTTAAGGAAAAATATTATTTTGTAAACTTAGTAACATTTTTAGGTTAATCTCTCCTAGGTTCCTTGGTGGGGCATTACACTTATTATCAGAGCTCATGTTTCTACACTAGGAACTCTAGGAATTTTGTACACCCATTAGATGTCTATTAGTTAAAACACAAAATAAAAACTTAGACATATAACACTTTTATGTTTCAAACTATTTCTTTACGATTACTTCACCTATTATTTCTAGTTTATTTAAAATATTGTTCTTCTTGTTTGAATGTTGTAGGAAAGATGGTCACTAAGACTAGATATGTTTCTAGAGGTCATAGTGGAGGCCATAGTAGAGGACGTGCAAGGAGAGGGATTCCTAGCCGTCTTGTGATTCATTAAGAGTTGAGGAGAGAAAGGAACAAAATAGTGGTGAACATCGTGGTGATTCATGAGAGCTTAATGTTATGCAGATTCTTTGGACTATCCTAGAACATTTATCTGTGCAAGAAAAGGCTGAATAGGAAGCATCACACCATTATGATAATAAGGAGAGATAGATGTCTAGGAGTCCTAGAGGAAGGGATGCTACCCTTGGTTAGGGAGTCGTAAGGTCCAATTAGATGAGAGACCTTCTGAGGTCATGACCTCCTATTTTTAATGGTCTTGGTACTAGTTTCAAGGTAGAGACTTATCTCATTGCATTAGATCGATGTTTTTCCATGTATAAATTTGATACCAATGGTAGGAAAAGATGTTTCACTATGCACCTCAAAGGTTTTTCAACTTCTTGGTGGAAGATTGAGTAGAAGAAATTAGATCTTACCATGGATACTATCACTTAAGATCTTTTTATCAAGAAATTTTTGGAATGCTTCTTATATAATAAATGGTAGCAACAGCGTGCAAACGAGTTCCATAATCTATGAAAATTATCTATGATTGTCTAGGATTATGAGTGTTATTTCTTTGATCTCAAGCCTTATGCAAGATTTAGTGATAAGTCACCACTTATGTCATAGCACTTCGTCAGGGAGATTAATGGTCACATTATTGGAGTTGTTAAGGTTTTCAAACCCAAGGCTCTCAAGGAAGTGGTTATTAAGGATATCTTAGTGGAGGAAAATTTGGCTTTAGTGAATGGTGGACAACTGGGAGTTCAAACTAGTGTTCCTACACCTTCAAGCTATAGAGGTAACCAGACCTGAGGTGCAAGGAACTTCAAAAAACCTTCTCCCTACTTCTATAGTTAGTAGTAGAGGGTAAAAAACCCTTCATCATAGAGGGTGGGTCCTCAATCTAAGAAGTTTTAGAACTTTTTGCACAACAAGGGAAACCAACCTAGTCAACCTACACAGAACACACATTCAATTTCTAGTAGGGCTAGTTTTCAGTGGTCTGGTGCACCCTCTACTGGGAGAGGTCATGGTAGAGGTAATTATTGTTTCTCACATGGATAGTATAGTCATATTACAGTGATTGTCCTTAGTGTGCATCATAGTTTTCAAGAGAGAGACCTACAACTTCTGAGCCTACAATAGGGGATGGTGGAAGATCTCATAGAGTATTTGCAATAGTGGATCATCATCAAGAAGAGCATCAAGGAATTATGGTAGAAGCTTTAGGTGATGCTAGAGGTATTTCTATTTCTATCTTATTTGATTTAGGAGCTATAGATTCTTTTATATCTCCTTTTGTAGTAGATAAATGTGGACTAGTGGTAGTAAAGTAATACATTGGTTGGTAAGTAGAATTAGCCTCTGGGGCAAGAGTATCAATAAAATATCTAGTGCATAAATGTGAGTTGAACCTAGGTAAATGTACTGCCTCAGTTGATCTTTGTGTGATCCCTTTGAGATCATATGATATTATCCTTGGGATGGATTGGTTAGGTTCTTATGGAGCCAATGTTGATTGTAGACAAAAGATAATCAAATGCAATGATGATGTTGGAAAGGATTTTGAGATTGCGAGAATCCAACATCCTATATCTCTTAGTATTATCTCTGCTATGCAACTCAAGAGAAACATGCGAAAGGGTTTTCAGGTATTTTTTGTGACTGTGAATGATCTGGATGAAATTGAAACTAAGGAAAAGACTCTTGATCATCCTACTCTTTAGAAATTCACTGATGTCTATCCTAGTGAGATTTTGGGTATGCCACTAAAGAATGACATAGATTTTTGCATTGATCTTGTTCCTAGAGAACAACATATATCTAGAACTCCTTACCAGATGACCAAAGAGGTTTTGAATGAACTTAAGATCCAATTAGAGGATCTTTTGGTAAAGGGTAGTATTCAGCCAAGTGTTTCTCCATGGGGAGCACCTGTACTATTCATAAAGAATAAAGATGGATCTTTACCCTTGTGCATTGACTATAGATAGTTGAACAAGGTAATGATCAAGAAAATGTATCCTTTTCCAAGGATTAGTAATGTCTTTGATCAAATAAAATGGGCCAAGGTATTCTCAAAGATTAATCTCAAATCAGGATACCATCTGTTACGCATCCACGATGTAGATATTCACAAGACTTGTTAGGATTAGGTAATACTGAGAGGGGGGGGTGAATTAGTATAACAGAACTTTGATTTCAACTTTAAACCATTACAAATGATCCAAAGTAATGAAGAAATGAAAAGAACACATAATCATAAGACATTACTCATGACACCATGATTTTTTCTTGAGGAAACCCTGGCCAAAGGGAAAACCCTGATGGGGATGGTACCCACAAATATGTACTAAAATATAATATCCCTATTAGGAGATCTAGCCCTGTTAGGAGTTGATTTTTACATAGTAAATTTTCTTGTTAGAGGAATACAAAACCCTGTTAGGAGTATACAAAACACCTAGTTAAAGGTGATGAGTACACTACTCTTACAACCAATATTATCCCAAAAATAGTTCTCAAAAGGGGAACAATACAAGCACTTATCTTTCTTAGATAGTTCCAATTGTAGCTTGGCTTCTTAATGATCTCACCTCTAATCTCTTCTCTTCTATTCAAAATCATACTCTATCATCATTACCATACCATATATCTCTTTTACAAAAACACTCCATACTTATACAGAATCAGACTTCTAGTCAGCTTCACAATTATCATGCAAAACATAATAATAACTTATGAAAATGTTATCTATGGAGTTGGTGCTCTTACAATAATAAAGATTCAGCAATATAATTTATTCACATGTCTTCTACCATGTTACCATATTCACTTTTCCTTCCTTAAACTTTGCAACTGTTTATACACCCTGTTACACTGTTTTACTGCTTTCGCATATCTTCTGAACACTGTATCTCACCAATCTGGTAACCAAAACTTATGTGATCTTAATTGAAGCATGTTCATATCCCAAAATACCTCTAGTTAACTTTTCAATCCATAATACCTGATATATCTTCATCGCTAACCAAAACTGTGGCACTGTGCCCTATTATCCTGATTCTGGACATAGTCATTTTCATGACTATGACTCCAGTGGCAATCTCCACAACATGTGATCACTCCATCATGAGTGTGGCCATAAATGAAAACCCTCAAGTGATTCCTAGTGCTCCAAACCATCACATGACAACAATCTATCCCTTTGGCATTGGTTGGTCAGAATAAAATCTGGAACTATCATATATTCATTAACAAAACACAAGTACAAAATAGAATATCAAAGTGTATTCACTTTGTTGTTGGATTACAATATAAACTCCTCAAAACATCTAACTAACTTGGAATCATAAGTTCCATCTTATTTAAAAGCAATTGAGAAAATAGAACACCAAAAAACTAGGTCATTCATTACATAGCGTAACAACTTCAGTTATAGGAATGACACCATCATTTATGCAAGAGGATAAACCATATTTAGTGCTTCAAGAATATAGGAACACTCAGTAACTAGATTGACCTGGTCTGTATTAGCAACCGCAAGGTTATGGAAGTAGTGGAGCCATGATAAAATATGGAAATAGTTACTCGCCTTAAAGAGCCACTTCATCTTTGATTCCTTACTCCTTGCTAACTTATTCTTCTCCTGCAAAAGGTTAGCATACCAAAATCCACACACAAATCCAAGGCAAAGATTTATAATAAGTTTCCCTACTTTAAAACATCCTTGTCACACAGCTGCAGGAACACTACCCATTAACACTAGAGAAGAGAAATACCAGATTTTCATCATAATATCCATTAGTCTATATATATATTTAGTATTTTCCTTCAGTGTCAAAAGTATTAGATATACACATGGCTAAAGCATATAAACATAAAAGTCTACATAATGTTTATGAAAACCATAATATATTTAAGTCTAGACTCAGTAACTCAAACAAAACAACCCATAAACTAGACTCATCATTCCCCCCAAATTAGCTATTTGTTGGTCCCATAGCAAACATAAAATTCTTCAACTTGGCTATCAATCTGTAATCAAAAGTTGTCTTCTGTCCAGATCCTCATTTGGAAAAACTCTAATAGAATCCCTTTGTCTCTCTATGTTTTTTCCACCTTTCCATTTCTCCCTTCATATCATAGCTATCCAAATTCTCTGAATTGGCTAGAAGAGGAGACATTAGCAATGGCGGTTGAAAAGTCAGTGGGATCTAGAAACTCTATCTCTCTCTTCCTAGAGAAATATACCAAGGGGCACGCTAATTCGCAATGTCAAAGTTTAGGGGTGAATTTGGTTCCTTATTTCTCAATTCCCTATATAAACTGATCTAGGGCTATTGAATGGTATTTCTAGCTTCAGGCAATTCAGAATTCACCAGTTGTTCATATGCATCAAATGCTACATTTATAAGTGGATAGATTAGCTTGCTAGCTGATTTAGATGGGGTAATTCTTAACCAATTATAATAGCAAGTTTCAGGATCTTTGGCTTCAAGTCTCAGATATAGGGGAATTTCCTGTTCTAAATCCCTATACAACTTGGCTTGAGTGTCCCAACTAATTTCATTCTATACCCATGACATAAAGGCCCTAAGTTGAATGTCCCCAACATATAGTAAGGGGTTCCAAACTTAGTCATCTAGGACTACTAGGTTGTGAAGGAAGAGTTCACACAGTAGATTTTGAATGGCTGCATGAGAGTTATTGAAAGCTTGAGAAAACTGAGTAGGCTCTAGCAATGAGGGAGATCTATCTTGCATAATGCAGGTCATCTGATAGTTTGACAATTTTTCTTTGAGGAACAGGGCATAAACTAGTGATGGAGACCTAAAGCCCATTAATTTAGGGATAAGGGATGTAATTTTGGTAAGTTTTTCTTGCAACTATTCCACTTTTTCCTCCTATTCAACAATTTCCTAAAAATGTTGGTCTATAACTCTATTTAAGTCTTTCCTCTATTGCCTCCATTGTTCCCTTTCTTAATTTAATTGATTGGACAACTAAGAATTAATGGATAACAGGGACACAAAAGTAGACTGACCTGACATAGAATTGTCAAAAGATTTATCTGCTGAAGAGAGAACAGGGGGCTGACCTACTTTTGAATTTATCCTTTCCTTAGGATCTGTCCAAACCACCATGGCTCTCTTAGTATTAGAGCATTGTTGTGCAATAGAGGCCAATGTATCTAAACCCTCATTTAGAATTTTCTCTACTACCTTGTTAACAAGGTCTACATCAATATAAGGATTTTCCTCATATAGACTCCCTTCTACTGTAGGAGAAAACCTTGGCTCATCTTCTTCCATTAAATAACTCTCTGATTCATCACTATCTGAGTCATCTTTTTGAGGATTCCTAGAGGTTGAACCTTTTCTCTAAAATGCATAAGCATTCTCTTCTGAGCTGGAGTCATCACCAATAACAATGACTTCTGCATTTGTTGGCTTATCAGGAACTTGATCTATTTCAAAATTAGGAACTTGTTCTATTTCAAAATCAAGAATCTCCTCAAACGTTTCCTGCTACTTAATCTCAGTCCCTTGTTCTTCTTATTGCATGTTTCTAAACTCTTCTTCCTTTTTCCCAAAATCCTCTTGTTCTACATTTGACTCTGTGAATGGAATCTATGTAGTCAAATTTGACTTCCTCCTATTGCTTCTCCTTAATGGAGTTTCTTCCTTCTTCTCTAGAGCTTTCCTTTTTCTGGAAGTTCTTGTGGCTACAGGAGAAGATTACTTAGTCTATTTACTAGTACCAAGATTATTTTTCTTATTCATGTCTCTCTGAGAATTCTTCTTTGTCACAGGAGTAGCTTCAGCCTTTTCTGTAGAAGTCTCCTCTTCCTCTTCATGAACTGGCCTTGAAGTAGAGGAATGAGGGGAATTAGGAGTCCTAACCCTAGATTTATTCTTGGATGAAGAACCTTGTCCAAGTTCAATAATAATCTTCCTAACCCTTTTATCAGTTTGAATCCTCTGCCCCACCCTATGCCTAATAGGTTCTGGGGTTGGTTCCTTAAACCCTTGAAGCAAAAATTCATCCCAAGAGATTTTTGACTACTCCCTTAAAGCTTTCTCGACTATCAATTTGACTAGATAGTGGTTTGAGATAGAATTACGTTTACCCTCCTGAACTAGAGTGGCTTGCTTTGACAAAATGCTAAACATGAAACTAGGAATGTTGATAGGCCTATTGTCATGCCTTAAACAGCTCAAAAATTTAAAATGAACAGCATGCAGGTAGGAATGTTGTCCTTCACAAGTAAAGTATCTAATGACATCAACCACACATTGTTTAAATGGCTTTGGAAGAGATAGTCTAGATGTACCTTGTTTCTAGTCCACCTCAAGTGGTAGGTCTAAATGTAGAGTGAACTGAGCCCTAGATGTGGTCAGATCAAGATTTTCTACAAATTCCTCTCCTTCCTATGAAAACCCCATAACTTCTACCAAAATTTCCTATGAAAATGGTACTCTCAACTCCTTTATAGTAGCCATTCCATCTTTTAATGAGCTCAAAAACTACAGTGCGACTTCATCATCCCATCTGGTTAGCTTTTGGATATATTCCATCCAACCTCTTGCTTGAAAATATGGTCTGCAGGCTTGGTCATTTAATAGAACATTATGCACAGTGGGCTCCCTATGAATGATGTCACCTCCCATCTTTAGGTACTTGAAATACCCAAAATGGATTTGCATGAGATTAAAATAGGCAAGAATAAATTCGAACAAGGAGGCTTGAAAAAGCAAGTTGCAGGAAGGTTTTCAAACATGGAAAGTTGTAGCAGTGTAGTTCAAAAAATGAGCTCATAAGTAATATGAATTCAAATCAATAATCTCTCTTAACTACTCATAATTACTCATTTGCAGACTTCATACTTGACATGTACTCGCCACCTTCACTTAATATGTGTGAAATAACAACGCAGCACAAAACTCTTCAAAAAGTGTCAAATCATGACAAGAAATTCAAGTATGACATCATAAAAGAATAAACATAAATATTTTATAAACATAATGACAAAAGATGATATAACTTCCCCCAACTAAATTAGGCAAGTGGTCCCACACTTGCACAAGTGACAAGGCGTACGAAAAGATCAAAAAATCAAATTAAA
The DNA here is from genome assembly GCA_027943335.1 of Chamaecyparis obtusa. Taxonomy (NCBI): domain Eukaryota; kingdom Viridiplantae; phylum Streptophyta; class Pinopsida; order Cupressales; family Cupressaceae; genus Chamaecyparis; species Chamaecyparis obtusa. The sequence goes on from BSBK01001747.1 coordinate 52,318, forward strand.
ACTACATACCTTGGAAAGTGTACGTACATGTATTGTTGCTAAGGTGGCAATCATTGTTATCCACGTAATGAAGAATAAATGAAATGGGTGGGTGAAAGACATGAAATGAAATGGAATTTTATTATGGAGAAGAAACTTTCATTAAGAAAGTGTTTATTATGAAAGTGATGAGAACTTTTAGAGTGAGGAAGGCAAATGAGCATAAAGCTCATTACAAGAGGCTGTAGGAAGTGTATCACCAGTGGAGGATGAAAATTGTTGTAGGAACTCTTCCTTACTCTGAGGTTTGTGATATAACTTCAACCTATGACCGTTTACTAATAATTTGAACCGAACTAGATCAACTATGGAAAGCTGGACCGCACCATTTGGAAATATTGCTATAATCTCATATGGTCCTAACCACCTAGTCTGGAATTTGCTTGGATTATGCTGATATTGATAGTCATAAAGGAGCACCTAGTCACCAACAGAAAAGATTTTATCCTTAACATACTTGTCATGTCATTGCTTGTGTTGGTGTTGTATCAATTATGTGTTGTGTAGGGTAGATTTATGTCATTCATCAAGATAATTCAAGCTCAGTATCCATTCTTGTTGTGCTGTAGTGAGATCCATACCAAGATCAAGAGCTGTCCTTAGTGTCTTATGTTCAAATTCTATAGGCATAACTACAGACTGACCATATACAAGCTCAAATGGTGTGAAACCAATTGTAGATTTCCATGTAGTTTGGTAAGCCCAAAGAGCTTCAGGAAGTTATGTGGCCGAATCTTTCTTATGGATGGCTACAATTTTGGTGAGAATAGATTCCAACTCCTGATCGGTAACTTCTACCTACCCATTAGCTTGGGGGTGATAAGGTGAGGATTTACCATGCCTTATGTTGTATTCTTCCATCAGGGCGGCTATCAAATTGGAAGTAAACTGAGGACCTTGATCAGATTGAAGCTCCCTAGGTACCCCAAATCTTGTGAATATGAACTCATAAAGGAATTTTGCAACATTGTTATCCCTTGGGTGCTTCATAGGTTTAGCCTCAACCCACTTTGTAACATAGTCAGTGCATATAGGGATATAGGATTTACCTTGTGAAGATGATTCAATTGGACTGGCAAAGTCAATCCCCCATTTATCAAAGGGTGCAATAATTACTTGTGGCTATAGGGGAATTTCATCTATCTTAGTAGGTCATCCCATGTGTTGGCATTCATCACACTTTTTGGTGTACTGAGCAGCATCTTTGTGTAAACTGGGCCAATAGTAGCCTGTAGTCAAGATCTTCAATGTTGTTCTTTTGGCAGCAAAATGGCCACCACAAGGTTCATCATGACATGCCTAGAGGATATCATATGTTTCATCCTCCCTTATGCATCTTCTAGTTACTTGATCAGGACTAGTATAAAACATGAATCCAAAAATCTATGAATAATTAAAGCTCTTTTCAACCAATAGTATTCTTTCTTTTGCAAAAAATGAGTGCATGTCTTACCAGTGGTGAGATAATTGGCAATATCGGCATACCAGGGATTGTGTGAAAACTAGAGAAAGAGGTGTTCATTAGGAAAACTATCATCAATGGCTATAGGGTCATCAAGGACATGCAACCGAGAAAGGAAATCAGCTACCACATTGGCCTTACCAGGCTTGTCTACTATGGTGATATCAAATTCCTGCATAAGGAGCAACCAGCGAGCCAGTCTTCCAGAGATTGCAGGTTTGTTCATGAGGTACTTAATAGTAGAATGGTCAGTATGCACATAAATCTCATATCCAGTAATGTAGTGTCTAAATTTATTTAGGGCATAGATGATTGCAAGCAGTTCTTTTTTAGTGACAGTGTAATTAAACTCAGCACCTTGGAAATTCTTACTAAAAAAGTAAATAGCATGATCAACTAAGTCCACCTTCTGACCAAGTACAACACCAATAGCATAATTTGATGCACTAGTATGAATGTGAAAAGGCAAGCCCCAATTAGGTCCTCTAAAAACTGGTGCTGTGGTGAGAACTTCCTTGAGCTACAAGAAAGACTTTACACACTCAGAGTCCCAAGCAAATTCAACATCCTTTTTTAGCAAGTTATACAATGGTGTGGAAAGCTGACTGAAATCCTTTATAAATCTTCTATAATACCTGGCATGCCCAAGAAAACTCCGCACATCTTTTTTTTTTGCTGGAGTAGGCAATGTGCTATTAACTTCAATCTTGGTAGGGTCCACTTGAATACTTTTTAAAGATATGAAATGCCCTAAGACAACACCTTCTTCCATCATCATGAAGCATTTTTCATTGTTAAGAGAAAGGTTGTATTCATGACATCTTTGAAGGACTTTCTCCAAGTTTACCTTAGCCTCATCAAAAGTATGCCCATATGTGGTAAAGTCATCCATGTAAATCTCCATGCAATCAACAGAGATATCAGAGAATGTACTTATCACAACTCATTGGAAAGTGGCAAGACCATTTCACAACCTGAAAGGTAGCACTAAATAGGCAAATGTTCTCCATGGGCATGTGAATGTTGTCTTCTCCTAGTCCTTAGGTGCTATCTATATCTGATTATAACCACTGAATCCATCCAGAAAAGAGAAGTATTTTTTACTGGCCAAGTTATCAAGGACTTGATCTATGAACAGCAATGGAAAGTGGTCCTTCTTAGTAGCTGAGTTAAGCTCCCTATAGTTGATGCAAACTCTCCACTTCCCTCCTTTCTTGGGTACTATAACAAGAGGGGAGACCCACTGACTATCAATAATGGGATAAATGAAGCCGACATTTAACAACTTCTGCAACTCATTCTTAACTATATCCCTTAGAGATGGATTAACCCTTCTTTGAGGTTAACGGACAAGTCTGTATTCAAGACTGATGTAGATTTTGAGTGTAGATTTTAGGATCTAGGCCTTTCATATCAATATAATCCCAAGTAAAAGCTTTTTGATGCTCTCGTAGAAGCTGTAGGACAACTTTCTGCTGAGAGAGTGACAAAGCACTACTCAAATTTAATTCTCATCCTAGACTAACTTCTAGCTTAATGACCTCTTATGCCATGGATAACTGAGAAACTGGAAAATACTCCATCTCGTGAGGCAATAATGTATGAAGGAAATGTGAAGTTTCTGAATATTGTGGAGCATTTGGAGGTGGTAACAAAATTTCCAAAAAACAGTCCACTTGGGGACACATTTGGGAGTGCACTCCATATTCATTCATGATAATGGAGGAAATTATCTCATCTTCTCCCCTAGAGGCTACAAATGGCTCTCTAGATATCATCATTAATTGGTAGATTGAATTGACCTCAAGTTCAGTATCACCCAAGTCTAGCCAAACTATCTAGTCATCTTGCAATAAAGGTTGAGCTAAAGAATATAGAGTCAGATTCTTAGTGTTGACTGCATTGGATATAGTCATTTTTCTTAGCTGAAAAGCTATATAGGCATCTGCAGTAGCCAACCATGGCCTGCATAGAATTATTGGATACCCTCCCATGTTAGTCTTTGGAGATAGGACAAAAAAGTCAACTGGATACTCCCAAGAATTCAAGGTGACTATGACATCCTCTACCATCCCATTAGGTGTAATGGTGGAACTATCAGCAAGCTAAAGGATGATTGGGGTTTCCTTAAGACTGATGATATGCATCTGAGACATTAATTCCTTGGTCATGACATTTATGGATGCACCTAAGTCAACTAGAACATTTTGAACTTGTATTCCTTGAAAAGTGATTGTAACCACAGGGCTACCAGGATCAGAATACTTTGGAACTGTCAATTTCTTCAACATTAGGTCAAATAACTATCCTAGGACATGTATGGTTTTGGGATCCTTTTTCTTCCTCCTGGGCTATTTTATACAGGCTTCCTTGATGGCTTTAGTATAAGCAAGCACCTCCTTTATGGTATCTAACAAGGGTATTTTAACTATTATTTTCTTTAGTTGGGTAAGCAAATCCAATATTGCTTGGTTCTTGTTGGTGTAATTAAATATTTACTAATTACACTTTACTTAAGTTTACTTAGGATAATGCATTTGCATATTAGTTGTCATTGTGACACCTAGGAGTTTGCATTTATTTTTAGCACATGGTTAGGAGAATTTCCACCTTAGGTATGATAATTGTCATCACATACCTCTTTGTGTGTGAGATCCACCTTTGGTGCTCTTATCACATTATCATCCTCTCATTGTTACACATGTTTCCCATACTTTCATGTACAATGGAGGATGATCCACCTTTGGTGGACATGTGATTCCACCTTGTGTGGGTGATATCTTATCATCTCCTTATCATGTAGTCTTATTGCATTGCCTATATATTCAAGAACTCCTACTTTGTAATTCAATTCAATTGGCTATAATCAATTATTTGATCATTTTTCCTATCTCTCTTGTGCTATCTCTTGAGCTTCTAGATCTTGGCATTTATTCTTTGCCTTAAGAAAATTCTTACAGTTCTCAACTGGCTTAGTGTGTTCCTCCAATCGATGAGGAAATGGGGGTTCTTGACCTGCAAGAGAGGCAAATTTTACTGGCACTTTAGTTGGTTCTGTCGAGGCATCCTCAACTTCAGTGATGATAGGCTGTTGTGGTGAAGAAAGGGTTGTGCATGATCTTAATTGGATATTATTCATGGAAATAGCATAGCTCTATTGTTGTGTTGTAGGATTGGTATTGTTGGGATTAGGGGTAGGTTAAGCAGGAAATTAAGTCTATTTAGGGGAAGTAGTGTTGGTTGTAGGAGGAGGCATTAGAGCCTATTGCTGAGGTGGTGGCATCAAAGCTTGCTGGCTTGATTGGTTCATCCAATTGTGTGGTTGTTTCCACCCTTGCTGGGGCTCTTGCCAAGTTTGTTGAGGTTGTTCCAGCCCTGCTGAGGCTGCTACCAACCTTTCTGAAGTTGTTTCCAACCTTGATGAGGCTGTTGCTATCCTTGATGAGGTTTTTGCCAACCTTGCTGAGGCTACTGCCAACTATTATACCCACTAAAACCACTATGTTGCTGATTTTTCCATGCATTATTACTATTAAAATTTTGAAGAGGATCTTGGGGAATACTTGATCTCTGAGCCCGTGGTCCCTACTGGGAAATGTAGATTACCTCTCCATTCTCATCGATGGCTTTAAACTTAGTAGGCATAGGCTGCGACTCCAGGCTTGCAACAGATTTGCACTGATAATTCTTTTTCTTCTCCCTATAGTGTGGACAGTATTCTGCTAGCATGGCATCAACTTCATCTTTCTTTCTTCTAGCCTGAATGGTATCCAACAGTGTTGCAACATCATTAATGATGTCTTGCTTAAAGTTAAACAACAAATTAGACAACTCCATTTTTTATACTCCTGAACCACCGTTAGAATTATGAGGTAAGTATCTCAATCCTCTTCCCTTCTTGACTGTAGCTCTAGAATAGTTCACGCATATATCCTTTATGTCAGCCCAATATTTTTGAGTAATATCACCTCCTGCCATGAGGTCGAGGGCCTCAATACTTCCATCACCCACACCTTTCAGAAAAAGATGTTTCTAAGATTCTGGATTCAAGTTATGTTATGTATTGCACTACAGGTTGAACATGAACCTGGAGACATAATCCTCCAGGGTTTCATCATCTCTCTGGGACATTTTAAAAATGTCATCTCCTTTTAGGTATCTTCCTTTGTAGTAGTCCTTGTACTTTGTAAGAAACAAATTTCTCATCCTAGGCCAATCTTGTATAGCATTGGAACCCAGGCTCATGAACCATCATAAAGCAACTTCCTTCAAGGTAGAGGGAAACAACTTTAGCTTATGAGCGTCGGTTGAGTAGTCATAGCTCCTGCAGAGTATGTCAAACTCAAAAAGAAACATCTTAGGATCTTCTATGATGAGGCCATAGAATTTTGGAAGCACAGTAGAAGGTATATTCTTCAAGTTTTGGTTAACTTGTTGATTAGGAATAGGAAAAGGGAAGGTAGGTTGGGCCATTATTATTTTATTTTTAAGTTCAGCAAATAGGTCATTCAAATGGTATGATTCTTCTGAGATTGTAGGTGAAGGAAATTGTTCATAGGCATCTGCAAATACATTCTCAAATGGTTCTTCTTCTTGTATGTTCTCAGTGTGGGATTCTTCAAATTCTTGATTAAAAACCTCAAATGGTTCTACCTGGATAATATTAGGAAGGAATCTCCCAAGATGATCCCTACGTCTATGCATACAAATAATGCAAAATGTAAACTAACTTAATGACTTTTGGGTTAAACTAAATTGACACCATCCTGGGCAATGGCGCCAAAAATGGTTGGTCAAAATAATACTCTAGTAACTTCAAGGATTGGGCATCCTCTAACAGTGATTCATTGCTTAAAATTATCACATGTCTACTTGAAATATCAGACTAGACTTCATTAAATGTATCAATCCAGGAATGTGAACATGAGATGGTGGCTGTAAGTGTACACACTAAAATGGTGCACTTCTATGAACCATTACATGCAAGGATGCTCAAGAATGAGGCCTCACAAAGCGGCTCATAGCTCTCTATGCATGGAGTTGCAAGGGACTATGATGTGTTTGCTCTCAGCTAGAGCTACAAGCTTGTGACCTTGCTAGTCAACCACACAATGAGAGATTCAAGTGAAGACAAGGGCAACAATGCCAATATCTCCAAGAATCCAATATGCAATGCAATGCAAGCTATATGATGATGCAATCTAAACTATGGAAATGAAAGTACAATGCAACTAATCTATGAAAGGAAATAGCAATGGATTACAAATCCTTCCTATTTAGACTATGTGAGCTTATTCTATTGCATAAAAGGAAATCTATACTAAGAATGCCATTATCATGCAACTATGAAAGCAAATATGAACTAGATGATGCAATGAAGCAATTCTTCAATATCTTCAAACTCCAAATGCACCTAAAACCTGCAGCATAACATTAGCATAAAACATGGTATATCCAAATGAAGGAGAGAGCTCTTCTTTTATAAGAAATGAGGTGAAATGGACCATGGAGATTAAGAGGCAAAAAGACTTAATCAGTGGTGGAGGTTGAAAGAGGAGAAATCCATGTGCACAAGTATCCTCCAATAGGAAAATAAGAGTTGACTTTATGTCCATATGAGACAAAAAGTGTTTTTCTCCTTTTTTATAAAACATGAATAATGTTTTATTTGTGCAACTTAGGATAAGAGGAAAAGGTGGGGCTTTTTATTTATTAAAAGGGGAGGAAATATTCCTTTTAAATAAATAAAGACTTAGAATAAATGGTTAGCCCATAGGATAAAAATCCAATATATGATCGAAATTAAGACTTGATCAAGAGATTGATATTGTTGAAAATATTGATTATTGATAAAAATGATTCAGGATTGATAAATTGAATAAATGGGGCCCAAAGTCTAGGCAACCATTTTTGGGTGCATACAGTAAGGTCTATGCTTTAGTTTTCTTCAAAAGTCATCACTACTAAAGTAAAGGTATTACTACAAGAAATTTATACTAAGAACTGAAACTACAACTTTACTCACAACTTGAAGGAAATGCTCACTAGTAAACTAATAATGCTTTGAAAGTAAACCTATGCTGCAAGAAACAACTGATGGTTCTACTACCAATGGCTGTAGGAAAAATAGTGCTTATCAACTTCAAAGAAACTTAACTAAGTCCTACTTGAACATGAACAGAGAATTCACCTCCCGCATGGGCCCCCATGGAAGTGTGAATAGATTTAAAACTCAGATGTTGAAATCTGGAACTATCATATATTCATTAACAAAACACAAGTACAAAATAGAATATCAAAGTGTATTCACTTTGTTTTTGGATTACAATATAAACTCCTCAAAACATCAGATCATAAGTTCCATCTTATTTAAAAGCAACTGAGAAAATAGAACACCTAAAAACTAGGTCCTTCATTACATAGCATAACAACTTCAGTTATAGGAATGACATCATCATTTATGCAAGAGAATAAACCATATTTAGTGCTTCAAGAATATAGGAACACTCAGTCACTAGATTGCCCCAATCTGTATTAGCAACCACAAGGTTATGGAAGTAGTGGAGCCATGATAAAATCTAAAAATAGTTACTCACCTAAAAGAGCCACTTCATCTTTGATTCCTTACTCATTGCTGACTTATTCTTCTCCTACAAAATTTTAGGATACCAAAATCCACACACAAATCCAAGGCAAAGATTTATAATAAGTTTCCCTACTTTAACGCATCCTTGTCACACGGCTACAGGAACACTACCCATTAACACTAGAGAAGAGAAATACCATATTTTCATCATAATATCCATTAGTCTATATATATATTTAGTATTGTCCTTCAGTGTCAAAAGTATCAGATATAAAATACTTAACTAATGGTGCATGTCCAAACCATAGTTCATAGGGTGTCTTATATGTGTCTTCTCTGATTTGTATACAATACTGTGTTCACTACTTCTCTCTAGAATATCTTCGCCAAGTCATTCTCAAATAACATAGCTCTTGCTACTTCAGTCACTGATCTCTTTCTCTTTTCTACAATTCCATTTTGTTCAGGTTTCCTAGGGGTTGAAAACTGTCTCTTAATACCATTCACTTCATAAAAAATGTTAAATTCTTTTTAAGTAAATTCTCCACCTCTATCTGATCTCAAATATTTAATCTTCATTCCAGATTCATTCTCAACTTTATTCTTAATGATCTTAAACTTATCAAATGCTTCATATTTTTCTTTAAGAAATGTAATCCACATCATTCTTGTAAAATCATCAACAAGAATCATAAAATACCTTTCTCCATAGAATCCTCTAGTCCTTGTAGGACCGCTCAAATCAATATGAACAATCTCCAACTTCTCTGCTATTGTAAATTTCTTGTTGGGAAATGAGCTTCTCTTCTATTTAGCCATCACACATTCTTTGCAAATCATGTTAGTAGGGTTCATAATTTTAGGCAAATCTCTTACTACAAGTGTAGTACTCACTTTCACAATGTTATCAAAGTTTATATGATAAAATCTTCTGTGCCATAACCAACTATCATCAATCTTAGTAATCAAACATGTCATCTCAGTAGGATTCAACTGAAATACATTACCTCTGGTTCTAGATCTAGTACCAATCAAATTACCATCCTTGTCTTTGATTACACAAGTTTTCTCAGTAAACCAAACTTGATATCCCTTATCAACTAGCTATCCAACACTCAAAAGATTATGTTTCAAACCATCCACAAAGTAAACATCATCAGTATTAGTCTTTCCATCAAGAGTAATAGATCCTATACTTTTAATCAAACAAGGTGCATTTTTTCCAACTCTAACAACTACTCCATCATAATTGTTAAACTTTATGAACTTTTTCATGTCTCCAATCATATGATGTGAACAACCACCATCTATAATCCAATCAGCTTTCTTTTCTACTTGAGAAACTAAAGATTTTTCTTTCCTTAATTTCAATTTCAGGATTTTTTTCTTTAATTGCTACAAATCCTATATCATCAGTATTCTCAATATCACATTCACTCAAAGATTTCTAGAAATTAGCTTCAAGTTCTTCATCATTTTTATAGTAACATTCTTTAGATATCCTACAATTAAAGTTCTTCCTATACTTATTAACTCTCTTAGGACATTTAGATGCAAAATGACCAAATTCTTGACAAGTCCAACATTTAAAGATTTTCTTACCATCTGGTTCTCTTTTCACAAGCAAGGAAATACCTTCTTCAATCTTCCTATCTTCTTCATTTCTAAATCTATTGATGCTAGCATAATCTCCTCTTACAGTAATGCTTCTTGAAAAAGTAGGGAGAACACTAAGAGCACAGAATGTTGTCTTCATTCTAGGTAAGTCTCCTAATAGCCTTAGGTTCATCTCTGCTACTTCCAATCTTTCAAGAAGAGTCTCTCTAGTAAAGTTCATAGTACAAGGTATAACTTGTTCAATAATCTGTGTTGTCTTCTTAAATGCAGGAGTCAATGTCCTCAAAATTTTCCATATCACTTCATTCTTTGTCTTGGTTCCTCCATAAGATTTTATACCTACAACAATCTTTGACATTCTACCACTATAGCTTCTAACAAATTCATCTTCCATCATTCTTATATCTTCAAATGCACATATCCAATTATGTAATCTGACTTCTTTGCATGTTCATCACCTTCAAAAGTAGACTTTAAAGCTAACCAAATTTGATGAGGTGTTTTTAGATATTTTACTTGACTGTACTCATTTTCTGAAAGGGCAGACAAGAGTGCTTCTCTAGCAAGTATGTTACACATAAATAGATCTCTCTCTTCATTTGTACAATCTTTAATTTATCCTCATCAATTCTAGTCTTTTGATTCTTTGTAATTAACCAATAACGTGGTCCTAAACAAAGTAGGTGTGTCTTCATCTTTTCTTTCCAGCTATCAAAATTTACTCCATCAAACTTAGGGCTTTCTTTCCTGAAATGATTCACCATGGATCTCCTTAAGCTGTTAAACTTTTCCTTCAAGGACCTGATGCTCTGATACCAATTGTTAGAAAGTAAAGTCCACCAAGATAAATGAGAGGGAGGGTGAATCAGTTATCAGATAAATACAACTTTTATCAACCTTAATACATTTTAACCATGTAAGAAATGTAATCAACAACGATATAAAGATATGCATGCACAATAACACAATGACACAAGATATGTCGACTAGGAAACCTCTTGATCAAAGAGTAAACCCCAGTGGGAATGATGCCCACAAAAGATGCACTAATATAAAAGTTCCTTGTTAGAGGATGGACTCTATTAGGAGTCTTACGAAATACATTTAGTACATATGAGTCCCTGTTAGGAGACATTGAATCCCTGTTAAAAGATTCTAACTCTGTTAGGATTTATGGAAGATAGAAGGACCCACTGCCCAAATAGCTTTAGGGTAAGATCAGTGAACTCATTGTCCAACTGATCTTTGTATTACTCAATAAAATAATACCAAAAGATTATTTATCTCAAAAATTCAATACTCCTTCTCTAACTGTGCCAAACCGCACCAACTGCTTCTTCAAATCTCAATACTAGATCTCTATACTTTGCATATCCTCTTTCCACAAATTTTCTTTCACAATTTCTTCATTCACTTTACTTGCTTTACATCAAGGAAAAAATTCATTCCTTTATACCACACTCAAGTAATTACAAATGAGTCAGCATACAAATTACAAAATAAAAGTTTCCACACGTTACATAAAAATTACACAAAACTGTCGGCTTCCAATTAAGATAATTCTTCACTCATGCAACCTCAGATCTTGTGCTCATGTCCATGTCACTAACATCATGTATTCAACTACCTCATAACTGTGCATGATCATATTCCATCCCGATTAGGAGATATCATCTAATTTCCACAAACTGCTACTCAGGAACACTGCCTGAATATTGCTTCCACTAATTTCCTCATAACTATTATGAATAAATGAATTTTTGTCTGCACTCTTAACCACAATCTCATATAACATCATAGAGTAATTCCTCAACTTCACATAGCTTCATCTTCAATATCCCAAGTGTGCTAACTCAAACATTGTCTTCTTCTCTGTTAATCTTTAGTAGATCACTGTGTTGACATCAATGACAATCATAGTCATGAATGCAACAACAACTGCTATAGAGTGGCTTCAAATACTCCCCCATAGGATATATTCAGCATTCCTTCCTAACATTTCCTACCTTGTGCTACACAACTCTTGGCTTTAAGAGTGGTAGCCTTAAGAATGCCTAAGTCCCATGAAATGAACTTACAAACGTTGCTCAACTTCTTCTCCAAGAAGTTCTTTTCAGCCTTCTCCTCTGTTGTTTTTAGCAATGAGTCAAAATGACTATCAAAGCTATCCAATACTATACCAAGATTCTCAACCTCATCCTTGTCTTTTAGGATAATTGGTGAGGGGAATAGCTTGTTTACTATTTCTATAGCCCTAACCATTATCTTAGCTTTTGGTCTCCTTTCTAAACTGATCTCTCCTTAGCTTTAGCAAAAGCCATAAATGAATGTTTCATCAGCTCATCTTCATCTATGTTGTCCACATCAAAACTGACTAGTTTGGCCACACTTTCCAATAATAGGGATGTATCCAAACTGACTTCAACAACTTCCTCTTATTTAGGTTATTTTTCTTTCTATTCTTCTTATTGTAACTCCTCCTGTACTTTTTATTCTAGTTTCTCTTCTAATTTTCTTTCTTCTATCTATTCTTGATCTTCAACCTCCATTGCACTATCCACCTTGTCCATAAATGGATCATTTACATCTTGTGAAGTGTCAAGGCTAATATGCACACAAGTGACAAAGAAGTCTGGTTGCAAGTTAACTTGAGCACTCTCATCTATTGCCTTTGATTTCTCTCCTAAACCCAAGGATATAGGTTTAGAAGTCTTAGGAGGTGACATCTTTTTAGGCATGTCATACATTAGAACTTGGTCTAATGCCTTCTGGGTATCTTCAATTACCTCATCATATTTTCTAGCCATAATCTTGACTAGTCTGGTCTTTGTTCTTAGTAGAGGTTTTAGTGCCTTTATGATTCTTTCTCTTTCCTAAATAGACACAACCAGCAACATATCATCAATTATCTTGTTTCTTATGTTCTCATCCTATGAATGTGCTAACTATTTTCTGATTTCTAGTTTGTTGTATAGGTCTTTGGGGACACTTGCTTCAACTTCCAAAAAATTCTTTTTGAAAACTAACAGATGCTTAATGATAGTGTCCACAATGATTTCTTGGTCCTTAGGGCCATATCTTTCATAGTATCTATTTATTGATATCATATTTTCATCCTTGATAACCCTTCTCTGTAGTGATTTCATATCTGGTTTCCACAAGGATTGTGGACTCTTTTGAACTATTTTCTCTTCCTCTTTCTCCATGACCTTTTCTTCCTTCTTCTTCCTCTTTACCTCTACCTCTTTTCCTCTTGGACTGACCTGCTTAACTATCCTTGATGATCTTCTAGGAGTAGATGTAGTCTCAACTTCATGTGTTTCTTCCTCTTGAGAGATTGATAAATCAACAATTTTATCAATAGTAACTTCCTTCTCTATTTCCAATGGAATGGGTGTATCAGTGGCAATACTAGAAGATGCCTCCATCTTATTTTTGATAGCTATCAACTGTGCTTTTTTAATACCCACCATTGCAATGATGTCTTCCACAATCTTGCTGACTTTCCTCTTTCTTGTTACTTTCTCTTGTTCTTCTCTGACTTTTTCATATTTTTCTTTGTATGTACCCCATCTTTCTTGAGTAGGATCATTTTTTGATGCCAATACATGCTCTACTTGCATAGTTAGTACTTCAGCACTTACCTCATATCCCATAGGATAGCACCATTTGGTTCTAGGCTTAACTACCTCAAAGCAAACACAATCAATTTCAACCATGAAGCAGATGGTGTCCTCATACTTTTCTACCAATTTTTCTGGAATCCTATACCTTTATTTCATCTTCCTCTGAAATGATCTTAATCATGCCAAACAATTCTCCATCAACCCAATCCTTTTTCTATCTTCTATAGTATTCTGAGATTTGTAGACCAGTGGGTTCATTGAATTTACATGCATTAGGGTGCATGCCAGGAAAATTTTGAATGATATGGATGTACATGTGAACTAGCAATGAACCAAACCTAAATGCCTTAGATTTATCCTTCTTTACAACTTTTACATTCTCAATGAACTGTTGAGCTAGTATTTCACAAAGGTTGTACTTCTTATTTTCTTTAACCATTCTCTATGCCATCATTATAACTCTAGATGATACAAAATTAAGTCTAGAACTATAAAACAACTTGTAGCCAATTAGTATTGCTACCAATTTGACATCGTGTAATATACATCATTTACTATCATTTCCCTCTTATCCCATTTGGAGTGTGTTAGGGTTTCAGCTTCTTTTCTTAGGTTCTTTTCACTAATAATTAGGGCTCCTTCATTATCAAGGTTTGTAATATCATGGATCAACTGAGCACATATCTTAATAGGTTGATCACCTATCCATAAGAACTGATCATGAACTCTATGCATAATTATCTTGAACCATTCGACTTCTATAAATTTAGTGAGTCGGGTTAACTTGAGTATTGACAAATCTTTTAGATGTTTGAATTCTTCTGCCAAAGACCCATTTACTTCTATCATACTGTTCAACTCATAGAAGATGTTAACCTCCCCAATAATCTCATACTTATAGTGTATGTATGTCCTAATATCCTCTATGTATAGCACACCTACGAGGGTTTGAGAGAACGCCCCTTCCGGATCATCCTCACAGGATTTGAATGGATGCCTTTTGAATTTCTATCTAGGTCTATCTATAACATTATAAACTACTGGTGCATCCATGACTTTCCAAAGAGATTAAGTCTAAATACCTTAAACACACATGAATCTGATGCTTGGCTTCACGTGAACACAAAATCTCTCTACAAGATCACTATTTTTCCTTCACACTTCTACTCTCCTTAGTCATTGATCAACAAATGTAGGAATTAAATCTTTCAAGTATTTTATCCATTACAAGTTGAGTGTGTGCATTAAACATAGGTAGCTCAACTTCTCATATCATCCAGTCAATGCAAAACTCCAAACACAGAAGATGAATCTTCAAGTGTTGTGATCCCATCCACAGACTCCACAACATCTGTACACATCACACCTAAGCTTGCATGAGCTTACTCCACTTATATAGGATCTGGATAATTTCTATTAACTGCATCCAATGCTCCCCATAAGGCAATGAGGCCTTCTAGGTTGATACCTTAGAGAACTCATCATGCAAAGATACAACATCATCAACTTGCTCTCCCTGAACCACTGCCTTATTTAGAACTTTTACTTGCCATATCTTCTCATCCTCTGATTTCGTGTATTCATTCATCTAATTATTTAGGCTTTTACCATTGTCACTAATATTATTCCTTATGACCATAGGTGGTGGTCCTTCTAGTTCACTAGATCTCCTTGGTCCTCTTCTGTTGTCATCTCCATTGTATCTAAAAAACTTTGCAATGTGACCTAGATTGTTACATTTGTAACAAATAGGTGGTCTTCTTCTTTCTTGATTAGTTTGTAGGTTACATTACCTTGTTGTGTGCCCAAAGTTATTGCATTTTTGACAAATGACCTTGGCTGTAGATTCCTCTCTGACATAGTCTTTCTTATACCTGGACTGATCAGGTTTTCTACAATCTGCTTTCTTGTGTCCATACTCATACCAATTGAAACAATAGCTGGTAAAGGGCTTAGAGTTACCTTTACTTCTACAATCTCTTTTCATGTGTCCAACTTTGTTGCATCCGAAGCATCTACCTTTGAAAGGTCTGAATTGTTCTCTAGGTTCTTCATTTTTATGCCTTTCTTCAGGAATAGGTCTTTCCTTATTCTTGGCTTCTTTTGGTTCTTCTTGAGTTTTTGAACTTTCAGCTTTATTGGATCCACTCATGTCTCCTTTAGATTTTTATCTTGTTCTTTGTTCATCACTCTTGTCATTGCTCATGCGTAACTTCTTAATCTGTAGTTTGGCTTGAGTGAGTTCACATTTAATGATCTGATTGTATTTATCCAGTTCCTGATATTTATCCTTGTAGTGGTAAAGTTTAGTCTTCATTTGTCCTATCTGCAAGTTAGCTTCTTTTAGTGACTCTTCAACTTTGTTTCTTTCATCCTTTTCATGTTGAATCTCTTTGATCATTAAAAGATTGATTTGTTCTTTTTCTTGCTCCAATATCTTTACTTTGTCTGATGTATCATTGTCTGAACCTTCTTTGATCTTCTCCATAAGGTCTTGGCTCTGATTTTTTACAATCTCAAGTTGTTCTTTAAGTTTCCTCATGAAACCTTCTGCTCTTCTTAATTTGAATTTTAATTCACCATTTTCAACTTTCATCTTATCCAAATATTCAAGTGCAGCTTCAAAGTTCTCTTGCAAAGCTTTCGAATCCATTCTGATCTCCCTTAAGTTGCTAGAATTTTTCTTCAAGGGCCAATGGCTCTAATACCAATTGTTAGGGTTAGGTAATACTGAGAGGGGGGGTGAATTAGTATTTCAAAACTTTGATTTCAACTTTAAACAATTACAAATGATCCAAAGTAATGAAGAAATGAAAAGAACAAATAAGCATAACACATTACTCATGACACCATGATTTGTTCTCGAGGAAACCCTGGCCAAAGGGAAAACCCCGGTGGGGATGGTACCCACAAATATGTACTAAAATATAATATCCCTGTTAGGAGATCTAGCCTTTTTAGGAGTTGATTGTTACATAGTACATTTCCTTGTTAGAGGAATACAAAACCCTATTAGGGGTATACAAAACACCTAGTTAAAGGTGGTGACCACACTGTTCTTACAACCAATACTATCCCAAAAATAGTTCTCAAAAGGGGAACAATACAAGAACTTATCTTGCTTAGATAGTTCTAATTGTAGCTCAGCCTCTTACTGATCTTGCATCTAATCTCTGCTCTTCTATTCACAATCTTACTCTATCATCATTACCATACCATATATCACTTTTACAAAAACACTCCATACTTATACAAAATTAGCCTTCCAGTCAACTTCACAATTATCATGCAAAACATAATAATAAATTATGAAAATGTTATCTATGGATTCGGTGCTCTTACAATACTAAAGAGTCAGCAATATACTCTTTTCACCTATCTTAGCATGTTACCATATTCACTTTTCCTTAAAATTTGCAACTATTTATACACCCTGTTACACTATTTTACTGCTTTTGCATATCTTCTGAACACTGTATCTCACCAATCTGGTAACCAAAACTTATTTGATCTTAACTAAAGCATGTGCATATCCCAAAATACCTCTAGTTAACTTCACAAGTCATAATACCTTATATATCTTCATTGCTGACCATAACTGTGGCATTGTACCTTGTTATCATGATTCTGGACTTAGTCATTTTCATGACTGTGACTCCAGTGGAAATCTCCACAACATGTGATCACTCCATCATGAGT
Source organism: Chamaecyparis obtusa (assembly GCA_027943335.1). Classification (NCBI taxonomy): domain Eukaryota; kingdom Viridiplantae; phylum Streptophyta; class Pinopsida; order Cupressales; family Cupressaceae; genus Chamaecyparis; species Chamaecyparis obtusa. Next base: position 69,347 of record BSBK01001747.1, read on the forward strand.
GTTTCCATAAATGAAAACCCTCAAGTGATTCCTAGTGCTCCAAACCATCACATTCTAACAAGACTATGTCCCACACTCACTATTGACATTATGAGTTCATAGTAGTCCCTTTTGATTTAACAAATTCTCCATCTATTTCCATGTCCCTAATGAATGGAATATTTCATTGTTACCTTGACCATTTTTTTTCTCATCTTCTTGGATGATATATTGATATATTCTAACTCCATTGAAGAGCATGAGGAACATCTACGAGTAGTTTTGTAGTGTTTTCATGACAATCAATTATATGCCAATGTGGCAAAGTGTGACTTCTTCCAGTCTAAAGTTTAGTACTTGGGGAATGTAATCATAAGTGAGGGCATTTCAATAGATTCCTCCAAGATTCAAGCTATATTAGATTAGCCAACCCACACCAATGTATCTAAAGTTCATAGTTTCATGGGCTTGATGGGATATTATCGCAAGTTTGTTAAGGATTTCTCTAGAGTTGCATATCATATTACTTCTCTTCAAAGGAAAGATAAGTGTGAAGATTCTCTTTAGAACCTTAGGGAGTGTTTGACTAATGCACCTATTCTAGAAATACTTGACCCAATAGGCGATTTCATGGTGTGTGTTGATGCTTATTTGGAAGGTCTTAATGGAGTAGTCCTTATGTAGGAAGGACGTGAGATTGATTATGAATCTCTCAAACTCAAGGATCATGAGTTGAACTATCCTACACAAGCTCTTGAGTTAGCAATAGTAGTTCATGCATTAGTCTAATGGAGGCATTTTCTATTGGGACAATGATTTGAGCTTCATATTGATCACCTTAGTTTGCAATTTATCTTTACCTAGCCTAATATGAAAGCTACAAAGAGGTGATTGATGGAGTTTCTTTATGAGTATGACTTTGAGTTCAAGTACATCCAAGGTAAGGAAAATATGGTAGTTGATTCCTTGAGTCGCAGGAGGCATGAGATATCATCTTTGACTCTTAGTGTAGATTTATAGAGTTGTATACTCCATGCACTTCCTAGATGCTTGGTACAAGGAAGTGAGTGCTGAAAATGAGTTAGGAAGACATTTGCAAGGTAGATTTTTAGATTGTATTCCATATTTTGCGTTATATGAGTCAGATATGTTAGGATTAGGTAATACTGGGAGGGGGGGTGAATTAGTATTACAGAACTTTGATTTTAACTTTAAATAATAATAAATAATCCAAAGTAATGAAAAAATGAAAAGAACATATAAGTATAACACATTACTCATGACACCATGATTTATTCTCGAGGAAAACTTGGCCAAGGAAAAACCCCAGTGGGGATGGTACCCACAAATATGCACTAAAATATAATATCCCTATTAGGAGATCTAGCCCCATTAGGAGCTGATTGTTACATAGTACATTTCCTTGTTAGAAGAATACAAAACCCTGTTAGGGGTATATAAAACACCTGGTTAAAGGTGGTGAGCACACTTCTCTTACAATCAAAAACTATCTCAAAAGGATTCTCCAAAAGTGAACAATACAAGCACTTATCTTGCTTAGATGGTTCCAGTTTATAGCTCGGCCTCTTACTGATCTCACATCTGATATCTACTTTTAGATTCTCAATCTTTCTTCATCATCATAACCATAACCATACTTCTCTTTCACAAAAGCACTCTATACTTATACAAAATCAGCCTTCAAGTCGGCTTCACAAATGCCATACAAAACATAATAATAACTTATGCAAATGATAATTATGGAGTCAATGATCTTATATTACCAAAGAGATGGAAATATACTCTATTCACCTACCTTAGCACGTTACCATATCCACTATACTCTCCTTGATCTTTGCAATTATTCATGTACCCTGTTATATTGTTTTATTATCTTCACATACCTTCCAAACAATGTATCTCATAGATCTAGTAGCCAAAACTCATGTGCCCTTAACTGAAGAATGTATACATCCCAAAATACCTTTAGTTGACTTTGCAAGCCCTAATACCTCATATATCTTCATTGCTGACCAAAACTGTAGCATTGTACCCTATTATCCTGATTCTGGACTTAGTCATTTTCATGACTATGACTCCAGTGGCAATCTTCACAACATGCGATCACTCCAATCATAAGTATTGCCATAAATGACAACCCTCAAGTGATTCCTAGTGCTCCAAAACATCACTTTCCAACAATATCTCCATTTGGCATTGATGGCAACACTTAGAAAAATGACTAAGTGTTACAATACAACTCTCTTCTTTTCTTTTTCTCTTTGCTACTTTTTTTTGTTTTACACATCTTTTCTGTTCTTTACTATTTTCTTCTCTACATATTACTCTCTCATATTTCTTTCTCTTCCTCATTTTTTCTTTCTATTCCTCTCCCTTTGACATCAATGGAAAAGGTACATTCAAAATTGCAAAACTTAAGCACAAATGATTTAGTGCTTACTCACCAGATTTAAGACATCTTGGAAAGAGTATTCCAAGGTCTTTACTTCCTCAGCCCATGAATTTATTAGAAGCTCACTGATATGAACTAATCCATTCAATGCATATGATGTTGTATCCACTACCTTAAGCTCTATAAGTGTAGACACAGTCATTGATCCTTCAACCTTTTTCATCTCCAATAGATGTGCCTCAAGCATTGTAAGCTTAGGGGTCAGTAGGCTTCTCAATAAGCCAAATCTATCTATAACTCTCCCTTTCTCCATTTCTTGTACCCCTATCCTATCTAATAGTCTTGATGTCTCTTTATTTATCTCTCCCATATTTTGTGAAGATGATTCACAACTGTCCATATGACTATCAAGGGTAGCCCTATCCTTGGCTATGATCTCCTCAATGCTCTTTATGTTCCTGTAAGGATTTATGCAGTAGTTGTATATTTTCCTGCCTTGTGCTACACAACTCTTGGTCTTAAGAGTAGTAGCCTTGAGAATGTTTACGTCCCATGAAATGGACTTACAGACTTCTCTCAGCTTCTTTTCCAAAAATTTATTCTCAGCCTTTTCCTCTATATTTTTTAGCAATGAATCAAAATGATTATCAAAGCTATCTAACACTATACCAAGTTTCTCAGCTTCATCCTTTTCTTTGAAGATAACCTGTGAGGGGAGTAGCTTATTCACTATTTCTACAACCCTGACCATTACCTTAACTCTTTTGTCACCTTTCTGAACTGTTCTTTCCTTAGCTTTAGTAAAATCCATAAATGATAGTCTCATTAGCTCATCCTCATCCATGTTGTCCACATCAAAACTTACTGGTTTGGCCATACTTGTCAATAATAAGGAGGTGTCCAAACTAACCTTGACAACATTTTTTATTTGATCTGTTCTACCTTCTTCTCCTTTAGCTTAATTTATTTCTCCTATACTTTTTCTTCTTGTTTCTCTTCTGATTTCTCTTCCTCTATCTGATCTTGATCTCCAACCTCCATCACACTATCCACATTATCCAAAAATGGATCATTAACATCCTGTGAAGTGTCAAGGGTTACAGGCACACCAATGACAAAGAAATATGGTTGCGTGCTATCTTGAACACTTTCATCCACTGCCTTGGAAATTTCTCCTAAACCTAAAGATATAGGCTTAGAAGCCTTGGGAGGTGAGGCCTTCTTTGGCATATCATACATTAGAACTTGATCTAATGCCTTTCAAGTGTCCTCAATCACCTCATCATATTTCCTAGCCATAATTTTGACTAGTCTGGCCTTCGTCCTCAATAGGGGTTTTAGTGCATTTATGATTCTCTCTCTTTCCTGTATAGATATAACCGGTAGCATATCTTCAATTTTCTTGTTCCTTATGTTCTCATCCTCTGAATGTGCTAACTATTTTCTGATTTCTAATTTACTATATAGGTCTTTGGGAATGCTTCCTTCAATCTACAATAAATTCTTCTTAAAAACAAGCAGATGCTCAATGATAGTATCTTCAATGACTACTTGGTTTTTAGAGTCATATCTCTCATAGTATCTATTCACTGTTAATAGATTTCCACCTTTAATTACTCTCTTCTGCAGTGATTTAAGGTCTGGTTTCCACAAGGTTTGTGGAGCCTTTTGAGTTGTTTTCTCTCCCTCTTTCTCAACTGCCTTTCCTTCTTTCTTCTTCCTCTTCACTTATGTCTCTTGTTCCTTAGGACTGTCCTACTTACCTATCCTTGTGGATCTTCTGGGAATAACCAAAGGCATAACATCTTGTTTTTCTTCCTCTTGAGAGGCTAAAAAATCAATAATATCAATAGTAGGAGCTACTGTCTTTTCTGTCTCCAAGGGAATGGGTGCATCAGTGGCAATACTAGAAGATGCCTCCATCTTATTTTTCATATGTATCAATTGCCTTTTTGTGATTCTCACCTTCACAGTGTTATCTTCAACAATCTTTCTGAATTTCCTTTTCCTTGTTAGCTTATCTTGCGCTTCTCTAACTTTCTCATACTTCTCCCTGTATGTTCCCCATCTTTCTTGGGTAGGGTCTTTTTCTACTACCAGTACATGCTCCACTTGCATAGTTAGGATTTCAACACTTACCTCATATCCCATAGGATAGAACCACTTTTTTCTTGGCTCAACTACCTCAAAGGAGACATAATCAGTTTCACCTATGAAACAGATAGTGTCCTCATATTTTTCCACTAAATTCTTTGGTATTTTATACCTCTCTTTCATCTGCCTCTACAATACCTTAATCATGCCAAACAATTCTCCATCTACCCAATCCTTCTTTTGTCTTCTATAGTACTCTGAGGTCTGAAGTCCAATGGGTTCATTATCTTTCCATGCTCTAGGATACATGCCATTAAAATTGTGAATGATATGAATATACATATGAATTAGCAATGATTCAAACCTAAATGCCTTAGATTTGTCCTTCTTTATAGCCTTCACATTATCAATAAACTGTTGAGCTAGGATTTCATAGAGATTATACTTCTTTTTTTCTTTCACCATTATGTATGCCATCATGATGACTCCAGCAAATACAAAATTAGGTCTTCTTTTATAAAACAACTTGTAGCCTAGAAACATTGCTACCAATCTGACATCCTGCAAATAAATATCATTAACTGTCATTGCCCTCTTATCCCACTTTGAATGTGTTAGGGTTTCTACCAGATTCCTTAGGTTCTTTTCTGGTATAGGTAGGGCTCCTTCATTATCAAGGTCTAAGATCTCATGAATCAACTATGCACATATTTTCACAGGTTGTTCACCAATCCACAAAAATTGATCATGAACTCTGCTAAGAATGATCTTAAACCATTCAACTTTTGTGAATTCTGTGAGTAGGGTTAACTTAAGAATTGATTGATCTTTTAGGTGCTTAAATTCCTCTACCATAGATCCATCAGCTTCTACCATACTATCCAATTCACTATAGATGTTAACCTCACCAATGATTTCATACTTGCAGTGTATGTATGTCCTAATGTCTTCTACATGCAACACGGCTACACGGGTTTGTGAAAATGCACCTTCCAGATCATCCTTATAGGATTTGAATGGATGCCTCTTGAACTTATACCTAGGTCTATCTACAACATCATAAACTACTAGTGCATCCATGACTTCTCTACGAGATTAGGTCTAAATACCTTAAACATGCCTAAATTTGATGTTTTTCTTCACGCAATCTCATAATCGCTCTGCCAGATGACTGATAATCTTCTCTAATCTATTCTCCTTAAGCGTTGATCAACAAATGGTGTAGATTTGAGGTTTTTTAATTCCTTTTATCCATTGCAATTTGAGTATGTGTATTAAACACAAGTAACTCAACTTTGCACGTCGTCCAACTGATACAAAACTTGTAAACATAGAAGATGAATCTCCAAGTGTTGCACTCTCATCCATAGACTCCTCAGTGTCTGTACACATCATTCCTAAGCTTGCATGAGCTTACTCTAAATATACAGGGGCTAGATACTTTTTGTTCACTACATCCAATGCTCCCCATAAGGCCATGAGGCCCTTTAGGTCGATGCCTCAAAGAACTCATCATGCGAAGACACAGTATCATCTACTGTCTCTCCCTAAACCAATGCTTTGTTTAAAACTTTCACCTTCCATATATGATCATCCTCCTTACTCTTTGATTTCTTGAAATGATTCCCAAATTCATCCATGTACTCATTAAGACTCTTACCACTGTCACCAACATTTTTCCTTATAACCACAGAAGGTGATCCTCTTGGTTCACTAGATCTTCTTGGTCCTCTTATGTTGTCTTCTCCATTATATCTACAAAACTTTGCAATGTGAGCTAGATTGTTATGTTTGTAACAAGTAGGTGGTCTCCTTCTATCTTGATTAGTTTGCAACTTACAATACCTTGTTGTATGTCCAAAGTTATTGCATTTTTTACATGTAATCTTGACTATTGATTCTTCTCTAACATAGTCTTTCTTATACCTAGTATGATCAGGTTTTCTACAATCTACTTTCTTGTGTCCATATTCATAGCAATTAAAACTGTAACTGGTAAAGGGCTTAGATTTACCTTTACTTCTACAATCTCTTTTCATATGTCCAACTTTGTTGCATCTGAAACATCTACCTCTAAAGGGTCTAAAGTATTCTCTAGGTTCTTCATGAGTAGGTCTCTCTTCAGGAGTAGGTCTTTCTTCAGTATTTACTTCATTTGATTCTTCTTGAGTTTTTTAACTTTCTACTTCATTGAATCCAACTCCAGTCATATCTCCTTTAGGCTTTTGTCTTGCTCTTTGTTCATCAATCTTGTCACTATTCATGTGCAACTTCTCAGTGTGTAATTTGGCTTGAGTGAGTTCACCTTTAATGATCTGATTATATTTTTCCAATTCCTTATATTTATCTTTGTATTGGTAAAGTTCAGTCTTCATTTGACTCATCTTCATATTAGCTTCTTTTAGTGACTCTTTAACTTTGTTTCTTTCATCCTTTTCATGGTAAATTTCTTTAATCATCAAAAGATTGATTTGTTCTTTTTCTTGCTCCAACTTCTTCACTTTGTCTAATGTATCACTATTTGAATCTTCTTTGATCTTCTCCATAAGCTCTTATCTCTAAATTTTTGCAATATCAAGATATTCTCTTAGTTTCCTGATGAAACATTCTTCTCTTCTTAATTTGAATTTTAGTTCACCATTCTAAGCCTTCACTTTATCCAAATCTTCAAGTGCAGCTTCAAAGTTCTCTTGCAAATCTTACGAATCTATTTTGATCTCTCGTAAGTTGTTAGGCTTTCTCTCCAAGGGCCAACAGCTCTAATACCAATTGTTAGGATTAGGTAATACTGAGAGGGGAGGTGAATCAGTATTATAGAACTTTGATTTTAAATTTAAACAATTATAAATAATCCAAAGTAATGCATAAATGAAAAGAACATATAAGCATAACACATTACTCATGACACCATGATTTGTTCTCGAGGAAACCCTAACCAAGGGAAAACTCCGGTGGGGATGGTACCTGTTAGAGTAATATTTAGTTTTCTTACTAATTAAATCATATTGATTTAATTTGTTAAGTTATTACTCTTTAGTGCTTAAGCTTTCTCTTAGGTGCATTAATAATTAATTCTTTTATTAATTATTAATGTGCAACCTAGCTTTTTTAGGCTTTAGGGTTTTGTTCACCTTTATAGGTTGACCGTTGTAAATACTTTTTCATTATCTTGGAATACATTTTCTCTCACACTGCTGAGATTTTTTTAGGCTCTTGTTCTGGTATCAGAGCTACCCTGCTACTACTTGTTTTGGTGTCTTTCAAGCAAGTTTTTTTAGTTCTGGTATTCTCTGCAAGACGTTATTTTTTATTTCTTTTTTGCCTGCAAAAAAGAAAAAATAATAATTTTGGAGTACTTTGGGCAAAAACCGACCTCACTGTTGGCTCCAGAAGGCCCAAAAACCCTTATTTCCATATAAAATTTGACCTATTTGGCCTCCAGGGCTTCTGGGTGAATTTTCTAGCCCATTCAAGCCGTATGACACGAAAAATGAGTAAAAAAATTAAAAATCTCAATTTTCGTGCCCTTTCTTGGTGATTTATAGGGCACCGCTAGCACACCGCCCACCGCCTCCGCACCACACGCCCGCCCACCCGCCTGCACGCCACCTGCCGCTCGCCCCCTCTTCCACCCGGACTGCGGTGACGTTACCTTGACGTCACCGCCAGAAAAGTTTTTTCGACGCCTTTTCCCAGTTATTTTAAAAAAAATTCCAGCGAGATTTTTTTTCTGACAACAAGCATTTGAAGGCCATACGGCCGTCAAATTTTTTTACGTGACTGGTTTTTTCCAGAGAGTTCCTTTTTAGAGGTGCAGTTGGTTTTTTTTGCCATAACTTGGGTATATGGTGTCTATTTTTTGAAAACAAAATATCACCAAAAAGGTCTTTTTGAGATGGATGTGATGATGCTAGTTTGATTTTCTAATTTAGCCTTTTGAGTTCTCAATTTTGGCATTGAAGTAGAGGCTTCAGTTTCCTCCCTCTCTGCATCTGGCATCTAGGTTTTCTTCTCAATTTTTGTGCTTTCAATAATTGTTTACTTGCTGTACGGGGGCTAGATTTATACATTGTGGGGGGGTGCTCTTTATTTCTATTATTTAATTTAGAAAAGACCCTTCTACTTTTGTCTTCTTCTTCTCTCAATGTCGGACCCCTTTGTGGCCCGGTTGACACCTCACAATTATCACACCTGGAAAGCACACATGACCAAGCTACTTATGTCATGTGGCTTATGGTCATGTCTGGATGAACACCAAGCTGTCCTATAGCATCCCTTTGAGATTCTCCAACACAAAAATAAAATGGATGAAGCCATGGGTTTGATTGCACTAAACATATCCGATAGTCTCTTGTTTCACCTAGAAGGTTTGACCACTCCTAGGGCTATTTGGGGCAAGTTTTCAACCTTGTTTGGTACAGTGAATGAATTCTGAAAGCTTCATCTTGATGCAGAGTTGACCTCTTTGACTCCTTCTGATTTCCCCACTATAGAGGACTTCTTGATGAAGTTCAAGTCTCTACATATAGTTTTGCAGGGATGTGAGAAAATCAAGATAGATGATGAGTGTATCTATCTGATACTCTCAAAGTTGTGAGGACAGTATCAGATCTTTTCTTCAACTTTCTACTCCACCATGGATGCTTTGGGTACCAGACATGTTATGACCTCTTTTGAGACTTTTTGTGACAGGTTGACTCGTGAGCAGTCCAAGATCACTCGGATGGATTCACTTGCAGGTTCACAGTCATAGGCATTGCTTGCCAAGACACCTCAGGATTCTCAGAAGCATAAGTTGAAGCAGATATCTGATTCCTCTTCTCAACACTCTAACGGTCCACCATCTTCTTCTAAGAAGGAGAAACATAAGACTGAGAGCCCTACCTATTCCTATTGTCAGAAGGGACCTCATGATGAGTCACATTGTTTTCAGAAGAGATTTGATGGCTATGAGAAACAGATTATAGATTTGCAAGATCTCCTTCAAAAGAGCACTATTTCCTCTCCATCCTCCTCATAGGGGTCTGCTTTTCAGTCTTCTACCTCATCTTTGACATCTGGACATGATTTTGGATAGGGTCATGCATTACGGGCTTCCGTTGCATCCCCTTCATAGGTCCCTTGGATACTAGATTCTGGTGCTTCTCACCATATGGCATCTTCTTCGGAGATCTTCTTATCTATTGAGGCTTCTCCTATTCCTCAAATTCTCATGGGGAATAACACTTTTATGACAGTTTGTGGGAAAGGTTCAGTATGCATTTAGGATGGCACATTCAATGATGTATTGTATTTTCCATCTCTATCTGCAAACCTTCTCTCCATTTGCCAGATTACACACAGTGGATCAAGGAAGACAGTTGAGTTCACGCTAGATTCAGTCTTCATTCGAGATAGTGTGACAGATGGAATTGTTGCTACAGGGACAGTTGATCATTCCACCCATCTCTACACCTTCTCAAACTTTGGTCTACCAGCTCCATTATCGGTGCATAGCTCTCCTCTTACGTGAGAGCATCATGTGGGACAGTCAGGTCACTTGAACCTCTGTGTTGTTCCTGAGACCACTTATGTGACTACCTCACCTCATCTTGTTGGGGTTTTTTCTCTTTAGCAGGACTCTTCTTCAGCACTGCCTCCAGCTCCATTCATCAAGCCACCAGGTGCAGTTTTTGAAGATTATATAGAGGACACTCATCTCCTCTCTCCTAACAGTATCAACACACCTATCATACCCCCTACATTGGGGATTCCCTTTCAGAATCCTCATGTCTACTCCTTTGAGCATCAGCTCAGCCTTCCAGTGACACCTCATCTTTGAGGGTACCTCTTCAATGTTCCCTATCTTTCACTCCTTTGTATTGGAGTCACAGTGGTCCATTCATTGTTCCAGGGGTTCTTTCATTCTGGGGGGGCTTTGGAGCCCTGACCCTCTCTCACGGGGGGGTTGGTAGCATGCATTGTACTTATGGCTTTGAGAGAGTCTCTTGAAGTCATTTTTTGCCTTTTGCTTAGTTTTATATCTCTTTTTGGAGAGGAGTTTTTCCCACAGGGTTTTCTCCTTTGTCTTCAGTTTACAGAGATTTCCTTGTACTAGGTACCTGATCAGGTCGTGTTGTCAGGACCCATTTCCTACTTTCATAGCTGTGCTAGGTTAGCTTCCCCCTACGCTTAGCTTAATGGGGGGTGTTAGAGTAATATTTAGTTTTCTTACTAATTAAATCATATTGATTTAATTCATTAAGTTATTACTCTTTAGTACTTAAGCTTTCTCTTAGGTGCATTAATAATTAATTCTTTTATTAATTATTAATGTGCAACCTAGCTTTTTTAGGCTTTAGGGTTTTGTTCACCTTTATAGGTTGAACCTTGTAAATACTTTTTCATTATCTTGGAATACATTTTCTCTCACACCACTGAGATTTTTCCAGGCTCTTGTTTTTTGTCTTCTCTGGTTTCCATTCAGCAATAGGTTATTTGCATGCAGGTGTTCTTGGCAAACTATGAAGTTGGATTTCTCAACTTCTACAGTACCTACAAATATGCACTAAAATATAATATCCCTGTTAGGAGATCTAGCCTTGTTAGGAGTTGATTGTTACATAGTACATTTCCTTGTTAGAGGAATACAAAACCCTATTAGGGGTAATCAAAACACCTAGTTAAAGGTGGTGAGCACACTTCTCTTACAATCAAAAATTGTCTCAAAAGAATTCTCCAAAAGTGAACAATACAAGCACTTATCTTGCTTAGATAGTTCCAGTTTATAGCTCAGCCTCTTACTGATCTCATATTTGATCTCTTCTTTTAGATTCAAAATCTTTCTTCATCATCATAACCATAACCATACTTTGCTTTCGCACAAGCACTCTATACTTATACAAAATCAGCCTTCAAGTTGGCTTCACAAATGCCATACAGAACATAATAATAACTTATGCAAATGATATTTATGGATTTGGTGATCTTACATTACCAAAGAGATGACAATATACTCTATTCACCTGTCTTAGCATGTTACCATATCCACTATATTCTCCTTGATCTTTGCAACTGTTCATATACCTTGTTATACTATTTTATTATCTTTGCATACCTTCCGAACACTGTATCTCACAGATCTAGTAGCCAAAACTCATGTGCTCTTAACTAAAGAATGTATACATCCCAAAATACTTTTAGTTGACTTTGCAAGCCCTAAGACCTCATATATCTTCATCGCTGACCAAAACTATAGCATTGTACCCTGTTATCCTGATTCTGGACTAAGTCATTTTCATGATTGTGACTCTAGTGGCAACCTTCACAACATGTCATCACTCCAATCATAAGTTGCCATAAATGACAACCCTCAAGTGATTCCTAGTGCTCCAAAACATCACTTTCCAGCAAGATATATGTACCTCCATTAGATGATCTATGTACCTTGATTTTATCTAAGGCTCATTGTGCACCTTACTTGGCACATCCAACTATCAAGAAGATGCATGCACACCTTCGATAGCTATATTACAGGTCTAGTATGAAATGTGACATTGCTGATTTGGTGGCAAGATGTCTAGAGTGTCATAGGGTTAAGGAAGACCACCAACATCCATCAAGACTTTTACATCCTAATCTCATTCCATCATTGGAATGGGATATCATCTTGATGGATTTCATCATAGCTTTGCCTATCTCGCAGACATGATAACATCATGGTCACTATTGACCGGTTGACCAAAGTGGCACACTTTTCTTCTATGAGAGCAACTTATACAATAGCTTCAGTAGCTAGAGTCTTTATGTAGGATATTGTGAGACTACATGGTATTCCCCACATGATTATATCAGATAGGGATCCATTATTCACTTCTATATTTTGGACTTCTTTATAGCACGATCTTGGAGCACAACTAAATTTTAGTTTGACATATCATCCTAAGATTGATGGACAAACAAAGTGAATAAATTAAGTGTTAGAAGATATGTTGAGGATGTATGTCATGGATGGACAAATTCATTGGGAGGACTATTTTTACTTGGTCAAGTTTTCTTACAACAATGGTTATCATAGCTTGATTGGTATGTCACCTTTTCAGGATTTGTATGGTTGTCCTTGTTGTACACCTTTGAGTTGGCATAGGCTAAAGGATCATGTTCTATAAGGTCCCAAGATTCTTTGAGATATGGAGCATCAGGCAGAGTGCATCCATGAGCATGTGAACACATCTTAGGATAGGCAGAAGAAGTATGCAAATTCTCATAGATTGGATAGGCAGATTACAATTGGTGTTAAGGTGGTTCTAAGAGTGCACCCATGGAAGAGTCTGATCTATAATGGAAAGGGTTTGAAGTTGGCACCTCATTTTTTTTGGCCCATTTTAGATTCTTGAGAGGATAGGACCAGTTTCTTACCATCTTTCTTTTCCGCCCATCTTATCTCGCATTCAAGATGTTTTCCATGTTTTAGTACTTAGAGTGTATATTTTAGATGTTGTACATGTTCTTGACTAGAATTCTTTGTTGGTAGAGGATGGGAAGCTAGCTTTGGAGCCTATTTGAATACTTCAGTAGTGAGAGTTGACCCTCAAGGATCACACCATCGAGTAGGTAAGGGTTCCATGAGACCCTACTAATGAGTCATTAGTGACTTGGGAGGATGTAGTGAGATTACGGGATTTATATCCCTATTTGTGTATAGGCTTCCAAGAGTAAGCCTACTTTTAGGGGAGGTGGATGTAGTGCCCACCCATAGTTTTCTATTTTAGTTTTATATTGTCAAACTCTTTTAGGCCACTTTCATGTGTGGGTTGATTATTTCATCTTTATTATGATATTTTTGGATTTATGACATTACATGGTGATTTGATATTAGATAGTTATGAGATATCATATATTTGTAATTAGATGATGTTAGTTACTTTGATGATAATTATTTATATGTTTAAAATGTTTTTTATGTTCATGATTGTACTTACCCCATACTTGCATGTGTACGGATATCATGTATGTTTTACCTTTCTATTTGGCATGTTTGATGTGGTTGAGGGACAAATTTATACTTATCTACTTGCAGGATCCACACAATGTCACGATCCCTGTCATTGCTTGTTATATATATATATATATATATATATATATATATATATATATATATATATATATATATATGGTTGTACATGCATGTCTTTTATGTAGGTTTGCAGGTATCGGGCATCAACTTCCTTGAATTGTCAAGATGAGCGTGCCCTATCACAATGTCTCAATGGTAAGAGAGGGGAGTTAACATTCAAATCTGAATCCCAACCTAAGCCATTTTATTATCTTGAAATAGTGGACAAGTTTCTGATATTTTACCTTTCCAAATTTGTCTAGGTGACGTGAATTCATAAGCCTTTCCCTTGAGCATGATTATCGTTTTATTAGGTTTTGTTGGTTTTTTTCTAATCCTTGGTTGGTTGGTGTGTTTGTTGTGAAATAGTTAAATGTTTTATTGAGATTAATTATGTCGTCTAAATAATTAAATCTTATTAAATATAGAAAATTAAATGCGAGGGTATTTAATTAATGAAAATTAATTAAATACATTTATAAATTAAAAAGACTTAATTAAAAGTCTAATTGTCAAATTTAAGGATTTAATTAATTACTAAATTCAAATTTTCAATTTAAGATAAAATCTATTAATTGATAATGAATTACCAACTGGATAAATAATGATATGATTTAAAATAATATTCTTTTAGTTATAATTGATATGCAATTAGTTGTACAATCAATTAAAATAAATTAAAAGAATAAAATAAATTTAAATAGTTAAGTGAATTGATATAAACAAGAAATACAAAAAGTGCATTGAAATATTAATAAAAAAATGATAAAAACATGCAAAAGAGATGTTGATGTTAACAAATTTTATGGAGTTGAGTTGAGTTCCAAGAGTTCAAATTCTAGACTCTTTTTCTTTATAAGGAGGATTTGGTCATTATTCAGGGGGAGATTTTAAGGTTTTGGCTCCAAGGATTGAATTGGAGGATTTTGAGAAAGCTTTGGAATTCTTGAGGGGTTTGGATAGTTCTTCTTATTTTTCTATCAATTGGTGGTTTGAGGTAGGGTTTGGAAACCTCGTAGATTAGATTTTTTTTTAAAGAAAAGTTTGTTTACTTTGTGCCTGTAAGATTTGTTTTATCATTTTGGAATTCTTCTATTGTATCGATTTCTATTTTGAGAACTTTTGCTTGAATAAATTTGGTATTGTGAATAACTGGTAATTTATGGTTAAAATTTATGGTAGAAAGATCTTGTTTTCAATCATTTAGGTTTTGTAAAAAATTCATTGTTGAAAACCTAGGGTTTGAATCAAAATTAATTTATCTTTGCAATTTTTTTTGCATAGGGTTTATTCACCTTGTAGATCTAGAAATAATTTCAATTAGCATCTGGAATCTCCTTTGTTTTATTCCATATATATATCTTTGTGTGTGTGTGTGGGCGCACGCATGTGTGTGTGGGCGCACGCATGTGTGTGGTAAATTCTTTAGAAAATTATATATATATATATATATATATATATATATATATATATATATATATATATATATATATATATATATATATATATATATATATATATATATATATATATATATATATATATATATATATGATGTTTTGGGGGTAGATGTTTTATTTACCCCCACCCCGTGACAGATGGTCGTTACAACCACAACTGTCGTAGGAAACTTGGTTGCTACGGGAGTCATTGTTACAATAGTTGCTGCCACAACAAACTGTCTTAGGCAACCCAACTACTACTGCAGTGACTGTCGTGGGCAACCGCTTCCACAACAGCTACTGTTGTAGGCAACCGTGGGGAGGGCTTCCACCCCCCCTTCCCCCCCCCCCCCCCCACACACACACACACATTTTAATATTTAATATTTGTTGAAATTTTAATAATTGTTGAATCATTAATGGATATTAATCAAAATTAATAATTTTTTAAAAGTTTAAAGGTATTGATTAATTTATGTTTGATATTTATTTTGAAATGCGTAGGGAATGAATATTCTTAGTATATATGCATGTAAATTATATTATTTTAGTAATTATTAATATAGGAATCAATTTATTTTTATTAACACAATAAATTGATTTTCTTAGTAATGGAATTTATTTTGGAAGATGTAGTTATAGTTTTTTTTTTATTATTACGGTAAAAACAGGTTTTGAAGGGGCCCTGAAACTCTTTACAACACCGGAACTAAGGATAAGACTTTTGAAGTTCCATAAGTACAACAACCAAAAACTAGGCCCAGACACCTCCAAAAGTCAGTCCATCCAAGGAATGGAAGGACACCCAAACCACTGCATAAGAATATTCAATGAGAACCGTAGTCCAAAGAGGAAAGCAACAAGGCTAGGTCCCCTTTTTATGAGAACGGGGTCATATCAAACGAAGAGGAGGACTTCTTTGAATGTTTCCCTTTTACAGTTATCCATCCATCTTCAACTTTCGCTACCTCCTTCTGCCAACACACCGAATTCAGGGAGACAGCCCTCGGCATCAGATCCGAACAACCCCCAGCAAGAGGAACAACATCATTTCCAACTACTGTCAACAAACCAGCAAAGCTGGCAGGAAAAGAAACCTCAAAAATAGGGATTTCAATACTTCCATCACGATTAGAAGCACCAAAACCCACAACATTAAGCTTATCAGCAGGGCTGGGAGATAAAACATCCATTGAACCACCATCAGAAATACTAGGAACCGTTAACAAAGAAGAGGTAGGTCCATGCAAAGCAGAGCTAGTAGGAACCGTCGCAGAGATAGGGCTAGAAATACTCCCAGCAAGAGAGCCAGAAATAGAACTTTCCACAACCACCCAAGCAGGGTTGGTAGGAATACCAGCCAAAGAACCACCAGCAGAAGAACTAGGAATAGATGAATCCTTTGAAGGCTTGGGAGAGCTTTTGAGAACTGTATAATGTTTGGTAGAGGCATCCTTCCACCAAGTATGAGGGACTTTCTTCAATTTGAAGTCAAAACCACATTTTGAATCATGATGACCTGTTTTGAGGCATTTTCTACATCTAAAGGGGATGCCCTCATAATCCAACTATTGCAACCATGAACCTTTAGAAGACTCAATTTTAATCTCAGCGGGAAGACCTTGAGAGATATCAATATCTACCAGGATACGGGCATAGGTAGAGTGGAACATGTTAGCAGAATCATCATCAATAATTAGAAAATCACCCAGAGCCTCCACCACCTCCTCCAAGACAACACCTTACCAGAGATGAAGAGGAAGATTGGGAAGCCTCACCCAAATAGGCATGCTGTTGAAAACTCTAGTTGAGGGATTAAAATCAAGGTGACATGGTTTTACCATGAGCATGAATTTATCCTTCACCTAGCTAAAGTAGTTCTCACATAAAATTTTTGATCTATCCTCAGTATTATCAAATTTAGCTACAAAAAAACCTTTAGCTAAAGGGAAGATATGAACATTATCTGATAGTATTGGCTCCCATTTTTGGGAGATCCAATCGTGAAGTTGAGACAAAGTCAGCCAAAACCCATGAAACTAGCAAATAAGAGTGAGACCTGAAAAGATCTTAGAGTAGGACTCTAGCTCCCCTTCAGCGAGGCTAGAGAGCTTAATGAAGAGAGTTCCAAAGGCTAAAGTCGGCTCAGAAGAAGGCACCCCACGGGAGGGGCCCCAAACCCTAGACTGAGCCAAAGAAATAGCTTTAGCATAAGAGCCTGCCACGCCATGAAATAGAGCATCAGTCTCTGGCCTAGAAGAATCTTTGACATTAGAGGCATTCGCAAAAGAGAGGGGCAAAGAGCTAGGAGGACCCAAAGCCACACCCACAGAAGCTTTACCCAAACCACCTTTGAACACTAGATTTTGAAAAAAATTTGGGCAAGAAGGGATGGACCCCTTCAAACCCATGCCCAAACCCAACATAGCAGATAAAGGCACCACCACAGACCCATCAGAAGCAGCAATAATGGTAGTAGTGGCATGATGCAAACCCAAAATCAAGAAGGCATCACCAGTTTGGGCAACTGATCCCACTGCACCAGGCACAGCAGAAGGGGGAATATGCAGGCACCCAAGCATCAATGTCCTAGACTTAGCATCCACTGGCAGAGCACGAGGACCAGCATCCTTGGGAGAAGCCCTCACAGCCTCCACAGAAAGTGAGCCAGGAATAGTCGTGGGAGAAACCCTAGTGGTATCCGCAGTCAGGCTCATAGTCTTGTATTTCACTGGTAATATTTTAAGTGTCGGTTCAAGATGTAGTTATAGTTGTGTTAGTGATTATTTTAATAAATTAATTTTTGTAATGGTGTTTTACAAATTAGTTTGTTATTGTTAAATTCTTGTGATTTTTTTTCCTTCTCTGATTGTGGAATAAGAGGGAATCCTTTACGTTATTCTTTTAGGATTGTTACCAGAGGTGGGATTGGGAAAGTGTGTTACATTTGTTTGCCTTGCATACTTATTGGTATTCAATTTTGCTACAACCCAACCCTATGGAAGCTCTTGAATCTGATATGATATATATGTAATGGAAGTTGGTCATGTGTGTTCCTATGACATTTTGGAACCAAATCATTACTTTTATGATTCATGATGATCTATGAGATCAAACTTATGAACTTAGGGTAGATTATCTAGGTGCTAAATAGTAAAAGACTTGATTTGGAGGCACCGGAGCCCAGAAGTGGTTGTCTAGGTATCCTTAGTAGGTTACTTAAATAAGTGATAATATAATACATTAAATGGGGTTTTAAAATGAATTAATAAGATAATGGATTGATTGCCCATGCCTTGAGTGCTAATATAGGCTAAGGATGGGAACAAGAGAAGATGATTTCTTGTCTAGTGGTGCTAGTGAGTTCTGGCATGATTGGTTATCTTTGTCTACATGAGAGGATTTCAGGTTCTTCATATGATCGCACTTGGAATTCGGAGTCCATTGAGATCATTCCAAGGGGTTGTCATCCATGATGACACTTCCCTAATTTGATCTTAGGTTTCCTACGTGTGTTGCTTTCCTCTAGGTTAGTATGTGTACCTTTGAGTTTTGAGTTGAACCTTTGAGATAGGAAACTTATAGGATCCCTTGCTTAGTATTACCTGATGAGTGATTTTGGTATTATTATCCAAGTGGGGTCTGATGTTATC
Organism: Chamaecyparis obtusa; assembly: GCA_027943335.1. Lineage (NCBI taxonomy): Eukaryota > Viridiplantae > Streptophyta > Pinopsida > Cupressales > Cupressaceae > Chamaecyparis > Chamaecyparis obtusa. Next base: position 88,022 of record BSBK01001747.1, read on the forward strand.
TCCTCAACACAGTGGGAGTGGAAACATGGGTTTCCATGAGGTCGGGAGGTAGTGATTCTCTTACCATTGGAGACTCTCACATTCATGTACCAATGTTGGTTGATTCTTGTTGTAGTTGCTTCTTATTCTTTCCTCCTTGGAGATTTATTCCTATTCTTTCTTTTATTTGTACTTTATACTCAATTGTATTTACATACCCTGTGACTTGTGTAGTGGATGTGGGTTATCATGTATACCTTATGGTTCAGATGTATTGGTTTATTCTTTTATGAGATGTTGTACTTTAATTATGAGGAAGATTTATATGGTTAATGTACTTAATAGATTAAGTTGTATTTACATAATTCTACATCAAGGAACCCTTGAGATTTGTAACTTGTAATTCAAATTATGTACATGAGTATATATAGAATTTATGTTTTACTCCCACTTTTTTATTCAATATTCTTTCTAAACTCTTAAAGAAAAAATATTATTATGTAAACTTAGTAACAGTTTTAGCTTAATCTCTCCTGGATTCCCTGGTGGGGCATTACAATTTGACTTGTAATTTTAATAAGTTTTAGGACTTTGTTGTTGTTTTATGTATCCTTGCACATGGTTGTACAAGTTAAGATCCTTGGTTTGGGGGCTTATGTCCTTAAACTTATCTATATCTTATCTCCTTGTAGTTTTCCCAAGCTCTTCATCTCTTTCTCTCTCTCTTTCTTCTACTTTACCATGAGCATGAGGTGGACTCATAGTCCCACTAAAGTGGGGGTTGAACGTGCCCTCCTAAAAATTAAACACCCTTAATTTGGTTCTTGTTTTAGCCCCATTTGAGTATGTATGGGTTCCTACATTAATTTCACACTCTACTAACAGTCATTGGACCTTCAAATTAATATTACAAGTCTTGTATTGATTCAATTTCTTCAAAACTCAAAGTTAGCCCTTATTTATAAGAATGCCCTTATTTATAAGTATGCTCCTCTATTTTTCTTCCAATAAAATAATTCATTTCATCTTCGAGGCCCCATCTTACCATTTATGGCCTTCACATTATATCCTGACCCCAAAACTAGTTGTCAGATTGAATCTTACACCCCCTGACTTTCTAGGTCCTACAATCCAAATTTGGGTCCTGATTGGCGGGTATAGAACAAATTTTTTGATCTGCACCTATTTGTAAAATGGATTTTTAATCTATACCCTGAATTTCTTTCCCAATTTCAAATTGGGCCCTCGTCTTGGTGTTTTAGCAGAGTACTTTGATTTGTAGTTGGCCTGTTTGATTTTTAACCCTTGAAATGATGGATTGAGTAAATAAATGCCCTTCTCTCCTCATTTTTATGTACATTCATGATCTACAAATTTTCAATAAGTTTCATAAAGTATCCAAGCATTCTCAAGGTCTTTACGCATCCAAGTCTTCAAGTCTTCAAAGCATTACTTCATCATCAATCATTGTGGTAAAATACAACATCCATCATCCAAGGCTTATCTTTCATGATCTCCTTTTGGGTTTTTTTAGATTTCAAAACTATTGCATTAATATTTGTGATTAGATCCAAAGAGGCATTGCATCATCAATGCATGAGGTAATTCATGATTCAGATGTAGTTTCATATTTCATCTTTCCTTATGCAATTTCATTATATTTTCAAGGTTGATCCTTAAATAGGGGTTTGACTGAGGAAAACCCCTTTAGCCAACCTTCTTCCATAGTTTTCTATGTGCAGGAACATGCTATATAGTTGTCGGGAAATATCCAAGAAGATCAGGACCAGGTGGAGCATCCCTACGATTTTCAAACCAAAACCCAAGGTACATATTGCCAAAACCATTATGTACCTCGATACAAATCTCCAAATCTATTTTGTACCCTTCAAAATAGGCTCAAATTTATTTCAGGGATAGTTTATAGTTTTGGGATCTTAGATTTGCAAGTACAAGTTCCTGTGGAATCCTGATTGTCAGAAAATCATATGTCGAGTAGCGTAATTCCTCTTTCATTCCCAAGTGCACACAAATCCTCTTCTACCTCTATCTTTAAATCATTTATAGCTTCATCAAGTTCATACTTTGATATTTTGTATTATACCTTTATCTATCTTTCTTCATTCCAAGTAGCAAAAAGGAACCAAAACCATTCAAGCATAGATATTGCATTGACATCTCTTCTATCAAGGTGTTGTCAACCATATTTTTCTTGAGGTGGTTTTGAATTCCTAATGTTCAATAAGAGATTGGATTGATCTCCCTTGATCACTATTTTCTATTGTACAATATCCATAGAGTACCTTCTACATTTTGGATATCATATTCAAGAGTCTTCTTATGGTGAGATGCGATAGCTTTTCAAGATTTGTCTATGTTTTCCTACCAACATTAACTTTACTTAGACCCTAAGTTGGGTGTCATCATCCTAGGTTATCCTTATATCCTGGATGTCATTTCTAGATGTTCTTTATAATGGGACCATATCTAATTGTTTACTTTTGGTTATCTAGGCATTCAATATTTATATTAAAGGCATTTAATATTTGTATCAATGATAATTGTCTCATTGCATATGATTAAGACACATATCAACATGTTGTGTAATCCTATCTCATATCTATCCTATATAAGAAATACCTCTTGTACATTTGTATTTATATTCAACTATTATTCAATTAATTTTATTATGCATGTTATCTTTTCATTCTCTCTTGTCGAAGCTATTTCATCTAGCAGGGTTTCTTGGGAGTGTTGAGGAGACACCTATCTACTCCTACATGGTATCAAAGCTCAAGTATTGAAAACATCTTCCTATATTGGAGAGCAATTAGATGGCTTAAATATCTTTTTGGGTCATTTTTTGTTTTCATTAACCTCACAATTGAATCCAAGGCATCAATGAAAGTCAGGGTTAGCTTTTACTTCATCAAATTTTGACATATTTTGTCAAACTTATGAGAGTTTGAACACATGGAAAATTGTTGATCCAAGAGGTAGGTAAAATTTTGGGGCCCTTTGGGTCAAATATGGCCCTACAATTGTGTAGAAAGTCCAAAATCCCTAAAATCATTAATCAAATTGTCAAATTCTAAGACTTTTTCCTCGGAGGCTTCAAAACAAATGTGTCATTATTTCCATTTCATTGATCCATATAGTTCATAGTGTGCTTGTGCCAGCATCATAAAATTCTTTTTTCATCACTTCTAGGTCAATAATAGGAAAAAAGGGCATATAGATAGAATATTTTTGTTCAATGTGCCGGCACATCGTCATTCTCTATGTAATATTTTCTTCTAGGAATTGAAAGTACAAATCACGTTGATGTGACATCAATGTTTTTTAAAATATTCTTTTATATTATTCATCATTTGAATTTTTTGGTACTCGATTACATCGTGAAGTTTTGTGTACAGTGGGGCAAGATAACCTTGACCCTGTGGCGCGAGCACCACCCATCAAGGCTCTACCCTAGTGCCTCCACCATGAATCCTTTGAGGCACCATACTAATAGGGGAATTATTTATCACCTTGTGCCCATGGCCATATGGATGACTAGCCACCATCCCCTAGGTGTTGGGGTAGGGGCTATTTGTGACCTCCTACAACCCAAATTGGGCCTTTTTTTCAAACTAGCATAACTTGCGCATATGGAGTTGGTTTTTTTAGAAACAAGATATCATTGGAAGGTTGGTTCTACCAAATTTGCAATGATATAGGTTATTTTCCATAATTTCTGGTTTTATGGCATTTTGATCAGTTGAAGTTAGATCTTCATTTTGACTCCCAAGATCATAACTATTTTCCATGTTGTCTGATTTTGGCGATACCATTCTTTTCTAGTTTTGGTAATAACTTATACAAGGTGTCATTCTGAAAACCCTTAATAAACACCATAGCCCCTATGGTCAACTTAAATCTTCCTTGTAAGAAAATAATATGCACACTAACATCACATAATTTACTTTGTACAAAAAAAAGATTTTATGCCAAACCCAAGATATGTCAGACACTATTGATCCCCTTATGTTAGACACTATTGATCCCCTTCACTCTACCATGAATATGATCTTCACTCTTCCACAACCAATAATCTTTAGATGAGAGTCATCGTCTAGATACACCTTCCCACCATCATATTATTTATACTTTGTGAACAACCCCAATACGATGTCATGTGGAATGATACACCTTAATCTATTAGTCACGCATCTTAAATGCATGTGTTGCCAAGATTGTGAAAAATGATTCATTTTCATAGGTAAGAAAAATTTTCTAAATCTAAATTAGAGGGGTTTTATTTCTTCTTATTTTTCTCCTTCTTATATTATTTTTAGAAGTGACCAGATTTGATGCATTTCCAAAGATTTTGCTTTAAATTTTCATAAGACTTAGATCTCCCACAAGATTTGGATCTTCCTCTTTCTTCACTTTTGTCCTTCTTCTTGCCTCTCTTTCGATCTTCCATGAAACTTAAGAGTCTCCTTAGGTGACTTAAAATTATTTATTTGCATCTCTCCATAAAGTAATGATGCTATGACCTCATCCATCTTGAACTTGGTGGTTGTACTCTTGATAGCCATAATAATTTGTTTAACTGAATCTAACAAAGAACACAAAAGAAGCATGTAATCCCCCTCCTTATCGATCTTGTCACCAACCAATCAACCCAACTAAGAAATTACTATGTTAAATGCATTGAGATAATCAACAACTAATCCTCCATCTTCCATCTTCAAAGAATACATTTCCATTCTTGAGATTTTTTTACCATGAATTTAGCATAATAAACATCTCTGAGCTTCTTCCAAATCTCTTTCACACTCTTCTCTTCATGGGAATTTAATAGAACGGAATCTACCAAATAGAGTGTTATCTGCCCCTTATCTTTTTTATTTTTTGAACTCCAAACATCTTAGGCCATGGTGACTGGTTTTGTTTTGGATACTTCAACCCATAGATTTCGATAAACAAGCAATCCTCCATTTTTAACTTCCACAGTTAAAGGTTAGTGTGATCAAAATTATCCATCTCTATTTTTTTTGTTTTATGTGCTTTCCATCTCTCTCCTACAAAAAGGTTACAAATACTCTGCAAAAAACTCCCTCTCAAATAAGGATTAGTCCAAAAACCCCTCTACCCAACAATGGGACTGAAACTAGCCAAGCTCTAATACCAACTAAAAGGAAGAAAGGTACACAAAAACTCTTCCTCACCAATCTAACGAGTGGAGATAATGAAATAGTTTCTTAAAATATTTTTGCCGTTACAATAATGAGATGCATATAATATCATAAAACAACATACAACGAAGCAATATACCATATCATAGGATGTATCATAGGGAAAACCTTTTAAGGAGAAAATCCCACACTCCAAAAAAATTTCTTAATATATTACCTGATAAATAATGGTTGTACAATCACTTGCAAAGTAAGTTTATTCACAAGAGTTTATAATGTCATGATTTGGATTGCAAATTACAACAAACTAAATGCTTCAATAACATCCAATATATAGAGAATGTAAGCCAAGAGGAAGCTTCTAGGATAATCCAAAAGAAAGGGTCATCCAAATTCATGTGGCACATTTTTTAACCATCTATAAGCACACAAATAACACTTGTACATGCTCCTTTGACCCCTCACACATGCCTTCAAAATCGGCACACAAAATTTTCCATAAATAAGTATGACAAGTTCTCTTACACACCTTGCAACTGTCACATAATCTATCATAACTAACAACACCTATATTTGTAAGAGAATTTGTCATAATTTTATTTTATTAATTTATTCTCATATAGTTTTTCATTACCCAAATTGGGCACCTACCTTTTCCAAGCAAAGATGCCTCATGGCACATGTCCTTTCTACCATAGAATCAAGTTCTCGTGTGTCATAACTTGTAATAGGAATTTGGCATTCATCATAAGTTGTCATAACCACTTACACAAAACCTAAGATGCTATCACTTGGAAAAATAACTATACCACAACATGGGATGCCTAGCTCCTGGTGCGAGGGGAAAAAAAACATCCTTATCACCTCCTAGCATGTCAACAAGTTATCTTGCCAAGTCACACTAAAGACAAAATAGGATACGTAAGAAATAAAAAATGTAGGCATAAATAAATATATCAATGCTAAGAAATACTAAGGTTGAGATACATTAATGACTATGTTATGATTCACACTTATTTCATTACATCTATTACTGTAGGAGTTGTCATTTTTATCATTTTTTCAAACTATTCCATGCTAGAGATCCTAGTGATTGAGGTAGATCCCTCCTTTAACCTTTTCTTTTGTAAATTTTTCATTTATAAAAGTGTATTTACATGTCAATTTTAAGAAAGTCTACAAACTTTTTTAAAAAGCTAACATAAGAAAATATGCAGGTCAAATTTACTAATTTAGCCTCTTGAAAACTTACAAATTTCTATCTAATAGAGAGGGTTCACCTTATTGGTTGTCAAGCAAGGACAAGGCTAGCCTATAAGATGCTACTTATTGAGTTTAGGGACTATTTAATTGACTTTTCAACCTAGTTTGATACTAGGGGTTCATAACAAGTCTATAGACCCATCCATGCTTAGAAATTAGGAATTTGTCAACTAATGTTGTTCCAATTTGACCATTTTATTGACTTTTTGTTAATAATAGTGTTTTCTAATTTTTTATTGGCTTTCATATTTTCATTACAGACCAAAACCTAAAAATTCTTGTGATGCTTACTCATGATGTTGTCATTGATCCTTACCAATTTAGATCATAATCATTCCATCTTCTATGTGAAACCATTCCAGTTATTCTACTTCATGCATTGTTTCATTTGTATTCATTATGACTTCATAATTTTACTATCAATTACATGTTTTATGTTGGTCACTAATAAGTGAGCACTTTTGAGAAGTTGAGAGACAACATCAATAAACTCCTAGAAAATTTTTGAGACTATACCTTCTCTCTAGATAATATCACCCCCTAGACAATGATGTCAAGTAGGTCATTTTGTATATGCAACCATGTCCTTTAGGTCCAATCAGCTCCAAACTTCATAGTTGGCTGCAAAATGTAATTGTAAAAACCTTTCATAAAAGTCACTACTTTGCATAAATACATTTGATATTGTTTCTTTAGTATTTTTGCATTCCATACTTAGTCTTTTGCATTTTCCAAATCTTTCATGTGTCGAAATTATGTTTAATCAAATTTTCAATCTAACTATCAATCTTAACTCAAGTGATTGTTCAATAAAATTTAGTTAATCAAAGATAGACTTAATAGTGTTTATTTGCACATTAGTTACATACAACCACACCTCAAAAAAATTGTGAACCTCTACCTCTATCTACCCTCTATTTTAAAATGTTTCATTTTATATATCTTTTCAATATACAAATAATAAAAAAAGAGAATAACATAATGTTAAATAATTGATTCTAACACAACCCAAATAGTTAAGATGATACTCATTTGATACAAACACATTTAATTATCACCCTTGTGTTACACATTAATCACTATTATTAAATTAATATAGTAAAAATATTTTAACATTTCTAGCTACTTTGTGGTATGTTCATCACCATTTAAATGGAATAGTTGACTACACTCGCACACTGATGAATGTAAGTGCACATATGAATATATGCATGCATGTTCACTTACACCCACATATGCACATAAGGTAATGGAGCCACCATATCCATAATGTGAGATTCAAATTTTGTCTATTTATCAGGGCAAGGACGAAGACAAAGACAGATAAGATAAAAACAATACAACTAAAGATTAAGACAATTCAATCGAGTGGATATCATTTAACTCTATCTTAACCACATGACCTGTGATTCTTTGAATCTATATATTAATATATAAGTACTTTGTTATAATTTAAATAACCAATAAGTTATAGAAATTAGGTTTAAAATTGACCGTAGTTGTTAAACATTTTATATAGTAAATACTTTACAAGTTTTTCCTTCCCATATCCATATCAAATGTTTTTGGATTGTAAGTGTTTGATTTGAATATAACAATTAAATGTTATGTTTTAAAAAAATATATACACATTAAATATAAATAAAGTAGTGAATTTATCTTAAAAGTTATATTTATAATTAATTATAAGAATGAAGCTACAAAAGTCAGATATATAAATTATTTTTAAAATATTATATGCAAAGAGGTGATTGTCAATTTGAAGGTTATTCAATTGATAAGTAGGAGATAATTTTCAAAGCAAGTCAAATTGTGAGATTGCTATCACGATTCAACTATGTAGTTTTTTTTGAATCAAACTCATTGACCCATATTTCATGAGTAGTGGTTCACATGAACCCAACTCTCACGAGAATGAATGAAACACTTAGCACTCATTGGATCTAGGTGATGCTCTTACCAATATCTTACATTTGTAGAGACTAGAGATGGGTAGAGAACTTGTGCTCTTGAATGAGAGGTAAGAGTTAAGGTATGTACACCTTGTTTAGGTACCTCCTCATTTGTAATACATTTAAGTGCAGCTAATCCATATTACTGTAAGCCATTGGTAGAACCATCTACAGACCACCTCGAATCATAGACTATAAAAAGATCTTACTTTCTTTCTTTTCCGTTAACCAACTATCAAATCATTAGATATATAAATAAAAGGACTGTCCTTAAATCTTACAAGGTATCTTAGTATAAAGCCTGCTGAGTGCCCACCCTATTGGTATAGACCACTGGAAACCTCACTAATTTTAGCCTTTTAACCTTACCGTCAATTTGAAAAGAAATTAGAACTTTTCCCTGCTTTGCTCAGTAAATAGGCACCTTAACCAACTGACCAGATGTCTTTACATGGAGTCTTTATGTTACAATACAACAATTTAACTTAACCAAGATTTGGTATTATGAGATTATTTATATTATGTTGTATTGTACCTTGTACCAAATTCTGTTTAAAAAGATCTGTTAAGGGGAATCACATTGTATAGAATGGCAGATCCAAAACAAAATGTGAAGGTAATCTTTGCAAAGATGTAAAGGCGCTTAATCAGTTAATTGGGTGTTTTGCATGCAAACTCAAAAGAATTCATGTATATTTTTCTTACAATTGAATTTCTTACCTAAGATTAACACATCAAACTTGGCTACATATTCTAATTTTGGGTTTGAAGTACAATCCATATCCTAATCTAGAACCCCTTGTGGGTTAGGAACATGATTGAGTAATAGTAGAAAGAAGGAAAACAAAAAGCATCACCTGATTAAACAACTCATGAACAGGAGAATAAGGTAGCTCATATATCTTGGCGATCCAAGAACAACTCAGATATCTAAGATATAGATATCTATGTATATATATACATGTATATACTTTTCATTGAGCTTCAACTGTATTTGGAATTGTTCCAAGAGATGCCCCTTCATCTGTTTCTGGAGGGGCTTCTCTTGGAGGGGATGATGATGAGTGCCTGTCATTATTACTATTACCCCCCATACTCCATTGCTTTTGGAGGGACCTGTGCAGGCGGCATCTGAATGATCCAGCATGGGTTGTGGGGGAACACAGGCAATTCTTTGGATTGGGGGTGAGTGGTGATGGAGCTGAAATTGGGACCTTTTCTGGCTCATGAATTTGGACATGGTTGGCAGGTTGAGGTTCCAAGGGTATGTCTATTGTAGGAGTCTTTTTGGCCTTTGAAGCCCTCTGCAGATCCCCAGATGAATTCAGAGCCTCCATCTTTCTTCTAGGTCCTGCAAACATCAACAAAAAAAAATTAAAGATCAAGAATTTTGATTGGCATCTTTCATAAGTCGTTATGATGGGTGAAGAAGCCCACAAAAAATTCACACCCACATCCCAAAAAAATCAAATCACATAAATAAAACAGTGTAACCTCAGAATCTTGCCATACATCATCTAATTTTATATGCATCAGCAAAATCCATGATAAATCAATGAAATGGTCAGCTTTTGCAATGGTGTTCTGGGCTAAGGGCAAGCCATGGTAAAGATTCATGGCTGCCAGATTAAGGCCTTCTATGCATGAAAAACCATTTACGAATATCTCTATAAACTCTAAGTTGACATAAGGTCCTTCCCCTGGGAAGCCTCCCAGAGGGGTCTAAAACTAAGGCCTAAGTGAAATGACAGAGACTTTTGTATGAACTCATGGTACAGAATATTGCCTTTTTTCTGTAAAGGTTAGTCCATAGAAAGTTCCTAGTCTATCATCAGACATACAAAGGTTCTCTTGCTATGTTGTTCTCTGACATGAAGCCAATCCATAGTGAAACAAAAATGGCAGAAAACACAAAATCCATAGAACAATATCATCAATTATCAGGATGAACAAACCTGATTCACAATATGGGAAACCTTATGCCATCTTTTATGTATGTTTCAACCAAAAACAACAATGGGTGTTCAAAGAATCAGACTCCTCAGTGAAGATCCAGGACTCTTATCCTACAATTTTGTCAAGATTCTGTACATACTACTGTTCAATCTAGTCTAAAAACATGAAGGAGAAACCATGAATGGCTTAAACATGGCATATTCTGTCAAATCAATTTGAAAACATAACAAACACCCATCACTGCAAAATATATTTTCATACTCAAATCAGAAGCAGATTATTCTGTGTCACTTCAATCTAAACATATACCCACTTATCAAATTATTCTGTCCCTTAAATCTAAACATATACCCACTAATCATCTAAGGACCAGAATAAAATCAAAATTTCCATTCTAGAATCTAAAGCATGCCAAAGCCTTGAGTGCTCCAGCCAGTGGTCCAGAAGTGCCACAGAATATTGCCTACCTTGGGTCTCTCAGTTGAGGACAGGAAGAAAGGAATAAGATCTCCAAAGCCACCTCAAGTGAAAAAAACCTTCAACTGGAAACCTTCCTCAAAACGATTTGCCATGAAGGCCTCATCTTCTTAAGAAGGCAAGCAGACAGAGAGAGTGGTTCTGATGAGTAAATACAGAAATCACCAAGGTTATTAATGTTTTACAATGGTGAAAAGTTGTACTGACAAGATTGCAATATTGCATGTGATAAAGTAGGCGGTCACAGGATATGAATTTTATTTTTTTCTGGACCCATCACATGTCCCACCAAGATGAGAATAGCCGCCACATCACCACCACCGACCATCCAAAAACTAATGGCAGTAACATTGAAATTACTCTGGTAAATAGCCAATTGGATTGTTTTGCATGACAACCATTAGCACAAACTAATACAAGTCCTCCTAATCAGCCCAATATTTGTTAAGAACTTCTATAAGTAGGGGAAATGTATTCATAGTCATTATAGTTGATTTGTGTATTCTAAGTTTCTAAAGGATGCTGTTAAGCTCCATCCAAAATATATCGTTGACTAAATTTCAAAAAACTGAAAACACAACAGATTTTTGTGAAATTTTTAGCATCTGTTCTTCATGATCTGCACATTTTGTGATCGAAAACCACAAAAAAATTGTAAAAAAATCAATGTTATTGCAAATCTGAAAAAAAAAAGTTTTAACCATTTTTTTTTGTCTTTGATGCATTTTAGATGGAGCTTAGCTGCCAAATCACCACCACCGACCATATGATACAATCTCCAATCCAAAAACTAATAGCAGTAACATTGAAATTACTCTGGTAAATAGCCAATTGAATTATTTTGCTTGACAACCATTAGCACAAACTAATACAAGTCCTCCTAATCAACCCAGTATTTGTTAAGAACTTCTATAAGGGAAATTCATAATCATTAGAGTTAATTTGTGTATTCTAAGTTTCTAAAGGATGTCGCTAAATTCTATCTAAAATGTATTGTTGACTAAATTTCAAAAAATAGAAAATAGAACAGATTTTCATGAAATTTTCATCATCTGTTCTTCATGATCTGCACATTTTGTGATCGAATACCACAAAAAATTTGCAAAAAAATCAGTGTTTTTGCAAATCTGAAAAAAAAAAGTTAAGACTTTTTTTTCTCTTTGATGCATTTTGGATGGAGCTTAGCTGCCCCCGTTTCTAAATGGTCAGATTTCGTTGTTTTTAAACTTTTTTTTGACTTAACTGCCTATAGTTACTTAAAGATGTTTCAATAATCCTGTTTACACCCACCTTAAAAATTTGCACGACTAATCCAAAACATATTCTCTAAAAACTTATACATTTTTTATAAATGTTTCTACCAATATGTGTGTACAAATGTTCTAATAATAGTATATACAAACTTTAATTATATTTTTAGTTTCATTAAAGTTAATAATGGAAAGATTGAGTGAACAAAAATATTAACAGTTATTAGAATATAAACGTTATTCTTTTATACATAATCTACAAAATACCTCAATGTACACTTCAGGTGGCAGCATATTTTAGTTATTTTAGGAAGAAAGGAGTGAGACTTTCATTCTTGCCAATCATCTCAATCTCAATTCAATGTGTGAATGGGCAGAAAAAAGTGAAAGTACCTCGCTAAAAGCCTCTGGTTGAGTCTATTATTTCAAGACTTTTAAGGACGGACTCACACTTGCAAGAAAAGATCCCTATCTAGGCTTCTAAGCAAGGATGTATTTCCATAAAGAAAAGACACCAAGAATCTTATTCGTTTCTAAAGATTCATAACCAAATACCAAAATAAAATTGAGTAGTTATCTTCTTGAATATTTTGGGTCTTTTAATTTAGTTTTTAAGATTTATATCTAAATATTAAAATCAAATTGAGTATTTTTAGGGTAATATTGTTATTTGGTCTTTTTGTTAAGAATTAGTATTCATTATCATAAAGAGATATCCTAATCTTATGTACTTCCAAGTTTCTAGTATAGAGATGCATTTTTCAGACGATTTTTTTGACATTTTTTAAAGAGACAATATATGATGACTGTTAAAAAATAAAAGAATTTTTAATATACAATATATGGGGACTCGATTCATCTATCCAAGCATATACCAAATGTATTGTAAGTTTCTTCAAGGTTAGGAGAGATTGTATCAACATATCTTAGACTTTCACTACATGTCATGTGATGGGGCAAATATATCTACAAGTTCAAAATATTTACAAATATTAAAATTAATCACCATTAATTGAAGAAGCTCTTGCACCTCAACATCCTCTTTAAGAAAATGAATAAATAAGTTTGGGAGAGAACTGGCATATCTAGTATCCTTAGACTTGAGAGGAATGCCTTCCTCAAAAGAGTCATGAACAGGTCAAGTGAAGTGTGATGGATGCAAATAAAAATCTATATACTTCCAACTTTTACCACCACAATCTTCACCCAAACTATCCTCTCAATATCTTTCAATGTGTTGAAGAACACATGAACATAACTTAAAGTTTTGAAAAGGTACTAGTAAGTAAACAAAAACCTCTCTAAGTGTTTGGAACTTTAAAAAAAACAAAGGAAATAAAATAAATAATAAAACTCCAAGTGTTTGGAACTTTAAAAATATAAAAAAATTATTAAGAGATTTACATAAATAAATAATGAATAGTAAACTACCTCAAATGACATGGGTTTAATGTCCTATTGTCTTCTTTCCACTTTTGTTTCATCTTCTTGTTGTTGAGTATCTTTTTTTCTTTTTCACAAATTAGAAAATGTCAAAATGAGTTTGTTTTTTTGTTTTTAGTTGTTTTGGGGTTGTTTTAGGTTTAGGTTTGATTAAAGGAATGTGGGGTCTTAGAGGTTCACCCATCCTTTATTTTTTTCTAGATTTTATGTGTGTTTTTAAGAGCAGGGAATAAATGTTTAAGTCATAAGGGATAACTTGTCATCCTTGAGACACTTGGGTCACTTTGACCACAACTAACCATCCTATAACATAACCAAGCATCTACTTTAAAAAAATAAATGTACTCTTGCATTCTAGAGTGTCACCCATGAGGGATGGGATCATTTATGGTAGGGATGTGTCATAAAAAATGTTTTATTCCTAATCAAATTAGTTTAATCTTCAACTAAAAACACAAATTCACAAAATATAAATTATCTTGATGAATAAAATAAAACACAAATTGATGAATAACCTATTTTGATATTTTGATTGAGGATTCATATCAACAAACACTAAGTTATATTAGAATTGAATTATAAATTAATTAATTTATATTTTGACTGAAGACAAACACCAAGATATTTTGATTGAGGATTCGTATCAACAGACACTAAGTTATATTAGAATTGAATTATAAATTAATTAATTTATATTTTGACTGAAGATTCATATTGACAAACACCAAGATATTTTGATTGGGGATTCATATCAACAAACACTAAGTTATTTTAGAATTGAATTATAAATTAATTAATTTATATTTTGATTGAAGATTCATATTGACAAACACCAAGATATTTTGATTGGGGATTCATATCAACAAACACTAAGTTATTTTAGAATTGAATTATAAATAAATTAATTAATATTTTAACTGAAGATTCATATTGACAAACACCAAGATATTTTGATTGGAGATTCGTTACCTTGATAAATAAATAAAAAACACAAATTTGAAAAAAATTAATTATCTTTATAAATAACCCATTTTCATATTTTCATAATTTGATTGAAGATTCCTAATCCAAAATCACCAAATAATTTGGTAGCTTATTTCACATTCTCCCTTGATCCTATTGGGATTTAGTGACCGGATAAAACCCCCTGATAGTCATAAAACATTTCCCATTTTTATGCAGTTATATTAATCTGTCATAAGTTGAAGGATGAACACTCTTTACTCTTTATATCATGATATATTAAGGGCTCTTGTAACAGAACACAAAAGAGAGAAGCCATTGCATTAACATTAATGGTAGATTAAGATACAGGCATGATATTACAGTATATTGTCGAATTTGCTTTTAACCTTTTCTGCAGATTGATGAGGACCAACCAACCCATTAAGAATGGGCCACCCATCCGTGCACCTCATCCATTTTCTACTTTCATAACCCTTTTCTACGCTTCTCCTCTGCTTATACCAGAAAAAGATCTCACCATGGTGTGTCTGTACTATATCCCAGTACAAACCAACATGATTATTTAAAAATTATACCTAGTTTATTGTAATTAAAAAGAAGAAATGTACGTTAATGTTGTTCGATTGTGATGGTTAATTTTGATGTCATTTGTGTCATTAAGATTCAAATCCTACTGAAATGCTATTGTTGAATGTTTAAATAGAAATGAGAATCTCTATTTATAATTTCACAAATTCATCACTCCAGATTAAAATATTTATACCACTGACCTCTTTAATTTAATATTAATAATTAAAAAGAAGAAACGTATGTCAATGTTGTCGTGTTGTGATGGTTAATTTTAGTATTATTCTTATCAGTAAGATTCAAATCTTACAGAAATGCTATAGTTGAATGTTTAAATAGAAATGAGAATCTCCATTTATAACCTCAAAAATTCATCGCTCCAAATCAAAATATTTATCTCACTTAACAAAGAGAAATGTAAGATACATTTAAATATGACCTCTTTAATTTAATATCAACAATGATGTCATAGTCTATTCCTAGACCCTTAGGGCTGTAAGATCTGTAAAAATCAGGTGTCATTTATCATATTCAGAAACCAGAATTGGATGATATCATGCTGATCAAACCCTTGGGAAAGAGAATGAGTATGTGTAGTTTAGGCATTTAATATTTTATTTTGATTGGCTGGTACCATGTGAAACTGGAAATCATTTCTAGGAAGGTCTTCAAATAAATGACAAAAATAAGCTAGTACTGCTCCACTATGACTGCTACTGCTCAACTGTGACACTAAAATGTCCTTTATAACCAGAGAATGAACTGCTAACAAAAGAAATATATATTGTAAAGAATCACTGAGACTCGTGTCTGTACTTCCCCACTACATGAAGACTCCAACCATGGGGCCATCAACATCTGCCAGATTTGCACTTCAGCTTTCTCTGTGGTATAAGCATGGAGCACATGCTCCATAATGAATTGGTTATGGGTAAAATATATCACAGTGATTTGAACTTGGGATATCTACTTTGCCAATTGGCCGATGACTTGCACTTGACCCCTTTACATCAGTGATAGGAAGGAGGGCAGTACCAATGTGGTTAACTCATATCATGGGGATATATCACTGTAGCAAATAGATTGTAATGGCTGAAATGACAAGCATGAGAGTTCCTAGGGATAAGAAATACAAGATAGAGGATTCCTAGAAGGCATGACTCTGAAACTGTTGGTGGGGCACTAGAAGGACAGATGATGAACCCCAAAGCCTGCACTCAGATTTCAACTGCAAAACTAACTTTCAGCTTGATCTGCTCCCCAGCTAATGAGCCAAAAAGTTGACCATAATGTGCCGGCAATATGAGCTTTTCCTATTGGTAATGTCTCATAACAATACCTCAAATGCAATTTAGCTAGTACCTTAGGAAACTATTTGTGTTGACATCTAAGGAAAAGGGAGAAAAATATGAGATTCTAGAGGATCTAACAATAATGGTCCCAGGGTAACTCCAAGACCGTTCTTATAATTTTCAATAATTATGGTAATATTTCAATGGTCAATAGTCTATGGTCTATCTATATTATATGAAGACACTTTTCAGAGGTCTATAGTAATCTAAGGATAATTTATTCATCTATTGTGTGCACTTTAGTAGTGGTATAGAACATTTAGTACAAGAGGGGATGTGACAATAACCATACCTTCACCTAATCTTTAATGGCTTCTATCATGGCTTTAGTAAGGTCCAACATGTCTCCAAACCAAACCACAAAGGCTAACTCATATAACACATCATTTCCATATTTTGAGATTTACATTTCAAACCTTGAACATTGTAGGCATCATGATAGCCTAAGTGGTGCCCTTGAGGCTCATGTTATGTCAGGGTCCCTATTGACACATCATCAACCTATTAATAGAAGATTTAAGACTAACCAACTAATAGGATATGATTAGTCACACATGGAAATGGTTCAACTTCCATAATAAGTTCAAATATTACAATGAATCTCAACATTTCAACATGTAACCTATGTATACATATCTATTTAAAATAGCATAGAAAGAAGACATGTAGATGGAAAACAGATGATAAGACAGCAAGATAATCATATAGATTTTTCAAGAGGAATGCATGTATAAGATGAGAAAATAAATAAAATTACATTTACTATTTTAGTTTTATATATTTCTCTTATTGCACTTGACATTTCTTAGAAAACTTCTACATATACATAACTTCATCTAGATCCTCGTTGAAAGAGTTGTCTGGTATGTTTCAATCTAGACCCTAGATTAGAAATATCAAATTGGTCCATCTTCTTCTTGCATGATCTATTAAAATGGAAATTTCATCGACTTCATCAAACAAGATTTATGTAGATGTAGTAAATAACTAGTTAGATCAATTAGAATCATATTTCTCCATAATAAATTTTCTAATGAAAAGAAAATCAATATAACACTTCTACAAGTTTCTTGAGTTGTCACAAAGTGGCAGCAAGCACTTGTGCTTTGGGAGGGACCATATAGGAGAACGATGTAAGCCAACATGGGATCAATTCATGGAAGCCTTCAAGGATGAACACTATCTTAAAGATTTATATGATTATCAAGTTATGTGTAGTAGTCATGACTACAACAAGGATATGACTAGTTAATCCAAACCTACATCAATGTCCTTCTATGATCTATATGCATGTCTAGGCTTATTTGAGTCAAAGAAACATCAAGTCCCCAAGTACTACAATGGCCCTAAGGGGGTTGGTGGGTCCCTACTATTCTAAGGGGTAGTCGAGGGTGATCCATCAAGTTCAAATCCTCTTGTGCATCCATCTAGTCCAAGATGGTGCTTGTTAAAGTTAAGATGATGGGAGAAACCTATATCTATGTGGCAACCATTGAAAATTATTTGGACTAAACAAAATGTCACCCTTAAACAAGAGCATGTTGTACACCTTTCAAGATAGGTAAATGATGTGAAAAGCACAAAAATAACAATCACTCCAACATTGAGTATCATGCTCAAAAGACTTTGCTTATGTGAGTTTAAGAAATGGATGATGAAGTCACTTGACCTCAAAGGGAGTCAAATTGTAGTGAGCACCACATGAGCATAGTGACTATTCCATTTTATAAATGTAGGTGCAAGGGAAGCTAATAGAATTGTTTTTTATCAATGATAGTAGCATGAAAATCAGCAATAAATGAAAAATAATTGAATTATCCAATCACGCCTCATCTTCAACTTTACAAATTTGGATGACTTAACTTTTGCAACACCCTAAGGTATATATGCCACTCTTCAATACAAATTCTCATATGTTATTCAAAATTTGAAAGATGGAGATAGTTTCTAATATATTCTAATAGAGTTCTATAATGTAGTCCTTGGAAATCCATTCATATATGTACATACATATATAGTGACAAGTGCATGAATCGTGCCAATCATTGTACTATATTTGTAATACTAGGCAACAAGAGAAACCAGATTCATGAAGTTGTTTCATGCTCAACACATACCACATCAACTACAAAGAATATTGTCATACAACTCTACGTACTTGCCTTTTTTCCTTCACTTTTAACTAACATATGACCTATAGCAACAAAGATAGATCAATAAATAGTATGAATTTTCCATAGACCATGAAATGTAGTCTGTAAACTTTGGGACTAAACTTTGCGCATACTTTTCATTAAATGTTTTGAATCACTCCTAGTGATTCAGCATCTGGAAGAGGATTCTAGGAAAATTGGAATGTAGATTACTCTTATAAAGGTTGTGAGTGAAAGGAGAGAAGTATAAAAAAAAATTCAAATAAATACAAAAAAGATGGAGATTAAACAATTTAAGAAATTGAAGTGTAGAAAACAAGAGAAATGGTTAAGAAGAGCACAATAAGAGAAAGAAGAAAGTGTCGGTACAATGTAAAAGAAAAAGAATGAATGAATGATATTTTTTTTTTAAATGTGGATAAGAAAAATATAATTGATTACTAACAAATAACTTACTAAACTCAAAATAACTAGCAAAAATAAAATAGATAAGTAGAATAACATATATTTACATATTTATTGGAGTAGGCTAATTCCCACAAAAAGCTAAATTCTATATCGAGAAATAGTTACAAGCCAAGCTCCACGCCTACTTTGTAGACATAATACAATCGAGACTACTCCTTAGAAAGATGGCTAACTAACCTAAGAGGATCTACCAACAATGGTTTCTATACTGTTCTGAGATAATTATCATGGCTTGTAATATTCACAGTAACACTTATATGGTCTATGGTAAACAAGAGCACCTTATAGAGATTAATAGTATGTCAAGATCATCCATCCATCTTATGTAGATGACATACACACTCCAACAATGGCATGCATCACTCCACATAAGACTTCATAATGACTATACTTTTCCCAAACCTTCTACCATTTATGTAATAGTTTCAACAAGGTCCAATACACCTATAGACCACTCCATAAAGGAAAACTCACACTACACAAACATTTCAATATTCTAAGTAGTACATTTGGGATATCAATTTATGTAATTTCCATGGTAACCCAGGTTGCATCCCTAAGGCTTGTGTTATGCCAAGTCATTCACCAACAAATCCTACATTCAATAATAAATAGCTCAACATTTACCAATCATTGGGATATGATGATCCATAGGAAATGGTTCAACTTTCAAAATAGCTAATTAAACTTTCCTAATGACTCTTAACCTTCATGGCATGTAGTCTATTTATACATTTTTGTAACACACTTCAGCAAATAGATATGCATGTAACATGTATAGGATGAATACATAAAATATGTTTATTGTTGTTGATATCTTTGTCTATCTCTCTCTCTTACGATGCACAAGATGCATAGATAGATAAATATTATTCTTAATATTTGAGTTATATCTATCTATTTGCACTTGTCTATCTCACATTGCTTCTACACATCAACATAACTTCATCTAGAGAGTTGTCCACCAAGCTTCAAACTAGGTGCCCAATCGATACATAAATGCACAAAACAAAATAATGTCATTGTTTCATAGAGTAATTGCAATGATGTAATATATGTTAGGGAAATTTCATAAAATCTTACTTTGGGATCAAAATATATTGTGTTCACATGTCACCTCCATGGACCATAAATACCATTACAACTTTTTCTTAGCTTTAGTGATTTTACAAGTATGCAACATACCTATTAAAACCTAACTTTGGACAATTATTCAAAAGGTATTTTGGACACAATTTAAAGTATAGTACAGGCATGGATCATTTCCACCTAGAACATGGGATTTGAACTAATCAAATCCATACTTGTGTTCATCCACTCAACAAACTATAACCATGGGTGTATATTGTGAAATAGTGATCAAGGATAATAGACTACCACTCAACATATACATTAGGAATCAAGGAGGAAACCCTTACCAAGATAGGATAGATCTAGCAAGTACAACCAAATGAGCAAGGGTACAAGAGCAATATCTAAGCCCTAGATGGCTCGAATTCTTGTGATGTATGATTCCTAAATGTAATGTGAAGAAATGTTTACTTGAATCTGAACTGTGAAAGTAGATGCAAGAAAGAAATATAGGAATGTGTGCACCCGTAAATGGAGGAACAAGAATGTCCTTTGAAGACAATTTTTTTTGACTATCAAAACCTAGGAATATTCTAATTTCTGAACTAGGCAATCTGCAAACTATGAAACTGAAATCTGCAACTCTCTATTATGCTCCAGGAATATATCAAACTTAGGGTGACCTAGACCAATATAGGTCAAATTTGAGGTGACCTATACCCGAGACTGATAAATTCAGAAACTAAAAAATGGATATAGGTAGATCTATTGATATTCCTTCCAATTTTGCAATAGGATCTGCAAATCTGAACTATCTAGTATAGGTCAAACATGCAACATGTACCCGATACTGTCGACATCCAACATAGGAAAGTGGATGTAAGAAAAGCTTCCGAATGGGTATCCATATCTGTATCTGAATCTGAGCTCTGAAACCTATAAATCTGGAAAGTGTATGTGTGGGTGGCTATATAGGGGTTTGCCTTAGTCAACCCCTCATTTTGGTGGTTCCCACCTCCACAGATAACCATTAGAAAAGTGTAATAGTGCGCGTGTATCCAGATTGTATGTTTAGAATGCAAAGGAGCTAGTGATGTAAATGTAAAATACCAAGATCTAACCCTAAAGAGTGAAACCCTAACATGTAAATGCAATTAAAATGTGCATGAATGCATTTAATTATCCAAATCTAAAGTAACAAGACATATATCTAAGCATAACAAGGAAATCATACCAATCCCCAAAGGGAAAAAGTACCCCTAGCCATCTTCACAATCCATTTGCAACTCCATAGTGTAGATATGATGCTTGATTGAGATGTTTGATTGAAAGGCTTGGAAATAAATCTTCAATGATCAACCCTTGCTTCAATGGATAACTTCAAGCTATGGATTCCACCTTGCAATTATTTGTTGTCAAATTGGGATGTCCATCTTGCACTTGATTTTTTTTTTAATCTCAAATGAAGCAAAAGAGGTTGCTTTTATAGTGATTTCAGGCTTTAAATTCACGAAGGTCGAATCCATTAGGTGGGAAAAAGAAAATACTCTGCAATGGACCCCAAAACTTACCAAAATTAAATCCCTGAGGTATAGGTCACCTCAAATGTGACCTATACTGGTTTAGGTTGCTCCAAGTGTGACCTATACTTGGAAGGGTTAATTTTGAGGTAAATTATGTAGGGTTCAAGGGATGTTAAGTGGTTCAAGGAGAATCAGAAAGATAAGAAGGAAAATTGATCACAAATGCATCCAATTTTTGAATTTACCAAGATAGGACCCAAGGGGGAGATGAATTTTGTGATTGGAGGAAAAATAGAGGAGAATGAATACAAATTAGACCCTCCCTAGATTTTTGCACAAGTTAGAAAGGGAAAAGTAAAGGAGGATGCATAGAGATTAACTCCTACCTCGACTTTTACACCAATGAGAGAGGTAAGTTGAATGAATTGAATTAAATGTGAATTAAATATAATTATAAAGTGTTAAAATGAAAATACACTAAGGAGGATGCTAAACAATCTTTAAATTGTAGAGCACATAGGTGCTTACAATTTAAGACGATACACTAGGTTATTAAGATTCTATAGATTTGCATTTACCAATTTAATTAGAATTGCACTGATCCTTGTATTAAGATTACTTTGTTTGTCAAGGTGTTTGATACTAGTACTCAATCTCTATGAACAAAGCATAGGTCATCTTGATTAATAATTGAGGTATTGGAAAACATATACAACCAGCAAAATAATTTAATTCCTAAATGAAAAGTTAGTGAACATGCGCCTTTTACAATGTGAGTGTCATTCAAAAATTAAATTAAAATCTATCATAACTTAAGATCCAATTTTTAAAAATATAAGTTCACACAAGACTATTGAATTTAGAACAATCCTTTGTCCTTTTCTAATTTGGGTGTTCTTATTAGTTCCTAGATGCTAGTTTTAGAAGTATCCTAGTTGGTGACTAACTGTATCCTAATGCAAGTCAAGGTCTAAAAAAATCAATTAAGTATTGTTAAATTGAACAACACGGCAATAATCACACATAAAACAACAAAAATAAAATGTTTCAGGGCCCCATTAAAACTTGTTTTCCTTAATCAAAAATAACAAAAATAAAATGAGAAAATTGGTTGGAATAAAAGATTTTTTTATTTATTCATATAGTTCAATACATGGTATAAGACACGGGGTTGAACAATTACAATATAGATTTAATAATTTGCAATGAATTTGCAAACTCTTGAACTATTTGGAACTGGGTGATAATTTATGATGCAACAAAAATACATACTTTACACATCCTATTCTTCAAACAAAACACTATTAAATCACTCAGGGATTGAGACAATCCTCTCAATCTAACATGTGACGTACTTAACCCGTTTGCTCATTATGGATTAATACAAAAGTGGGATCTATGGAGTTACACACCATTCAACATCAAGTGATATGTTTTCTATTTGCATCAACCTCGTATTGTTTATTAATTGGTTTAGATAGGCTAACAAATTTTACTGGCTCCAAATGTGTGTTAGACAAGGATCCAATTATACAATGGCTACATGGCACGAATCCATGATAAATAAAAATAAAAATAATTAAATATAAAAATTGGGTAGTATTTCCTCTTTCGATAGATTTTTTAAAATTTAATCTTTGTAATTAAGTTCTAATAAATGAAACATGCGGATCCATGCCATGTGAAGTCTTATACAATTGTTAAGCTAGAAACATGATTAGGTTGTTAGCATGTAATTCCAAGCGTTCAATTAGCATTAAAAAATAGATAATATTCTTCCGTAAATAATTACAACAAGAATGCTACAACCATATATCTTTGTATTAAGTATTAACATAACAATAATTTTAAGACAATCATAGATATACAATTAAAAATCTAGACTCAAACTCCAAATCTACACGTTGAACCTACCTAACAAAGAAAAGAAAAACAATTCTTTATCAATTGATACATAATTGTCTGTAGAGTAAAGAAACTCCTACATCATATTTGTAATATAAACTCAAATTATCTGAATTTTAAAGGTCAATTTTTTATCAGAACAGCCATGACTTCAACTTCCGAAAAGGTCATAACCCAACAAAATTAACAATACTATATTCCTACCACAAATAATCCATTCAACAGCTGAATTCAATTGATGAATATGAATTATATTTTCCATGCGTCTCTATATACAAATCCATTCATTTGCCAATACATATACATGTTTATTATGCTATAAACATTCTTCTAATAAGTTAAGCACACCACCATTGACAGAAACAGGTACTGTTCTCTTTGTTTTTTCTATTGAATTGTTGTTAGTGGGAATTCCTTTTCATAGTGGGAATGGTTGTCACATTTCAATGTCATCACTGTATGTAAGTTTTCTAAAATTGTCACTTTATTCAAGAGAAAAAGCTTTACACGATATGACCAAATCACTGATCAGGGACATCAAATTGTCTCAACATTGGTTAATATTGAATAATAACACCCATATTAGCTCATTTTTTATTAAGAGCATCTCCCAAGTACTAGAGAGCAATATTTATTTTATATAAAGCTCAATGGTAACGAGGATAATCAAGTTCCCATCAACACTTTCTTTGGTTTTTATTCAATGTATTTGTTTTGTGATTCATGGAAGAATCATTAATAAAATGAATGTGTAAAAGTATATATAAATTTCGAAAAAAAGCGAGTCATATGATATGTTGTTTCAAAGTTAAATTAATTATGTTGGGAATCATATTAAATAAATATAATAAAGATGCTGATAAAGTAGTTCAAGGTTTCAATAAGAAGACAAACATAAGATTACGTGATAAATATAACTATACAAAGAAATATTAAGTAGTTACGAGAATTTCAAAAGTAGGAGAGAGAGTTGTAACTTTTAAGATTATTCCACCTATCACCTTGCAAAGGATGACCACTATCCATAGGCTCCTAACCATCACTGGCCATAAATTCTTTCACTTTATGCATAATGTTTTAGTCATTCATGGGTGGACAGATAGTTCATTGGAGTTGAGGGAATTTGTCTTGATCAAGAGGGGGCCATCTACATAGGTGAGAGCATGTTGAGAAGTGATGGTGGAGATTACCCTCTGTGGTAGCCAGAAGGCTAGGGAAGGGTCCAACAAGAGTGCAATTTGGTAGGTAGTCATTGAAAGGTAGTTGTTACAATGGATTTGATAGCCCTCCTATGGTTTTCTTAGCAATGACGAGTAGACTTCAAATTGCTATTTCTTCAAGACTAACATGGGAATCTATCTCTCATTACTAAGGTTGGCACCCTACACCAATGATCAATCAGAGTCTAAAGATGTTGGAGTTATAGCACAACCTTAGTAGATTTAACCTAAATCTAAAAGAGTAAATTGGAAACAATGGAAATAACATTTGACTTGGACTAAGTAGAAAAATTGGTATCTACAACATCATTAAGAAAGGTAATAAAGTTCACATCTTTCCAAATATAGAAGATAACCTATATTCTTGATGCAGACATGGCAGAGTTTCCAAAATGGAGATAGTCCAAACCATGTCTCTTGAGTCAACACAACGGATATCAACAACTCAAGAACAACAAGAACTCAACAATGAACTAGAAACATGAAAATCTCACATTCGTATTATCATAGATTCTTAAATTTACATCAAATTGGCCTATAACATGTAGCTTACATTATTTCGGCATGCATGCATAACTACCATAGAAATCCAGATCTAAACCATAGAACCAAAATTGCAAAGGTTATCCTCCTGAGAGCTACCTAACTAAGATCAAATGCCTCAATATATAGAGCCTTCACAACACATATGTCAGCCCAGATCTATTACATTTTCCAAGAATAGGAAAACGTAATATTGGAATGTAGGTCAGGACCCAAATTAAGAAGATCTCAATGCCAAGTTGTTGAAATGATGTGTGATCCAAGAGAAATGCCAGCCAAAGATCAAGGAACATCTTGATATGAGCCACAAAGCTTCATCGATCAGAAAATTGCTTCATGAGATCGAAAAACCCCAACTGACGATTAGAACATGAAGAACACACAAAACCAAACATGAATCCAGAATATCTCCACCGTGAAGTATTGGATTGAGGTGTGAATCCAAATATAAGTAAAACATGATGTCTAGAGCATACCCTGAGGTCTACAACAACAAATGATCCAAACCAAGGAATGCCACTAAAAACACAAAAACTGGCAAATAGGAACAAACTAAAAACAAATTGAAAGGGAAAATATTTTTGGGCGATGCAAGATTTTCAACAACCTAAGGATTCTCCTGTATCAATTCTCAAAGCAATCCAATATTGGAAGAATCCAACTAGAAATTTAGCCTCATGTTGAGAGCAGTTGTACACCTTGCCTAATATTTGTAATGTTATATAATTTGTAATGTTATATTTTATTATATGTTTTGCACCTAGGAGCACCTAGATGGACATGCATCGTGTAGATATTCTTTGGAGATTCAATAAGGATTCCCTTCTTGGGGCCACTTGATGAGTTGTATTGTGACATTGGGATTATCTTTAATCTAGGTGTCACATTGGGATATGATATTGTATTTTATTTAATATTGGGGGGAAATATTTAATAAAGTGTAAAATTAGTAACTAATATCAAATGAGGGGGTCAATGATATTGTGGCACATGGCTTTACTTTACCACTAGTTGATTTTGTGTGAGCTTGTGTCAATAAAAAACAAACACATATTAGTGGTTTGGGTAGGTTGGTGATTTGGATTGTGATTGTTGAGTCTTTTTTATGGTTGTATTTGTGAAACATGACATGGGATGTGTGGATATATACTTGGACACATGGGAATGCATTGGAGAAAAAGTTATGTTTTGAGAGTATTCATTGTAATTCTATAAGTGATTTATATTTCTTTGTGATTGTATAATACAAGGGAGTATGGATGCTTTTGAAGCTTGGGATTTTCCCTCATGAGGATTTCCCTAGGGTATATCTTGTGTTATATCTTGTGGCTTGTGTTTTTTATTTTTTCCATAGTGGTGATTATGTAAGTCTGTATGCATATTTGTCTCTCATGGGTTATGAAAGAAATGGATTAAATGTGATTTATGAAGTATTATTTCCCAACATTCGGTACACTATATTGATGATCAATTAGGGTCTAGACATGTTTAAGTGATGTGGGAACATCTTGGGTCCTTGAGAATCATGTGTCACCAAAAACATGTTTGTGTTTTCCTGTGTTGCTTGGTTCCTACTTTGACCGAGTTGGCTTGGTAGTTGCTCGATTTCCTTTGTTAACCAGGGTTGGTCAATTATCTCTCCGGTGCTCGGTTAATTCCCTGGCACTCGGTGATGCTTGTCTAGTGCTTGATTATCCTTGCTTACCGAGGTGTTTGTTTTAGTTTCTTGTCGAGGCTAACTCTTACAATTAATTATGGTCACATATTTAATGTTGGTATCTATCATTAGGAAGCGTGTGGACCTAGATCTGGTTGTTCCTTCCATTGATGGTGGATCTAAAGGCCGACTTGTCCGGTAGCCTCTTGTATATATTATAATCTTTGTTTGTAGTTTTGGGGTATCAATTAGGACATCAGTAGTAGAAGTTAGAAGATTGAAGATAGTTTTAGATCCTTGCATGTTGGAAGACTTATGTACTTGAATTGTAATATCTGGCCCAAACAGGGAAGGCCTTACAGCCCGACATGTATGAATCAATCTGAATGAATAATAAGAAGTTGATCTACATTCTCTCTCTCACTTGTGTGTTTGTTGCTTCCGCGTGTGATCTCTACAAGGTGGATCTAGTTAGGGTGTGCCTTTGGCCCCTCTCCCTATCTACCCTTGCATCATGAAGTTTTAGCACAACCTTATTAGCTTGAACCTAAATCTACAAGAGTAGATAAAAAATAATGGAAATAACATTTGACTTGGAGTAAGTAGAAAAATCGTATCTACAACACCATTAAGAAAAAGAGTAGAGTTCTCAACTTTCAAATATAGAAGATAATTTGTATTCTAAAAGCAATCCACAATTGGAAGAACCCAACTATAAATTTAGCCTCATATTTTGGGATAACATATGCCTAATAAATAATTTTGGACTTTTAGTGGGGAAAAATATATCCATTGTCAAGCATCTTAGGCACAAGCACACGATGGAGAAGAATTTATGTATTTTCACAAAAGGGACATCTTGGGTCAGACATGCCAAGATGCAAAAAAGATAACTGTCATTAGCTTGGTATAATAGGAACCAAGAAAATTATAAATTATAGGCTCCATAATAGTATCCCAAACCGAAAGATATCATTTCGTTCAAATGAAGTTGGGATAATGAAGATGCCATATGTTATTCACTTTTTGAACCATGTACCTAGATGAGGTGAGATCCATATATAACCTTCTTTGAATATAAATGTGAAAAGGAGTTCTAACATACCATATCCAATCCTTCAAGCATGGCTTATGAGATATTATTCATATTTTGTGCATATGATTAGAGGAGACATAATTAATTATAGCATGATAGGTTAGAGACTTAACCCAACATAAATAAAAAAAATTGTTTGGGTCGAGGACAAGTAATCCATCTCAAATTGGCCTTGGAATAAAGATCTTGGAGATGAAAAATTCCCCTCTTTCAAAAACTTTTACAAAATAAATCTAAGTAGTTGTGAGTGACTTACCTTGGAAAACAATTATAGGAGACCACCTCATAGGGCACTAATTAAAGGATAAGGCATGAAGAAATCTATCACCATTTTAAAGGAACAATAGCTTGATGGACCCAATATTTTTAGATACTTTTAGAAACAAAGATGCTAGTAATTTTGATGGGAACCAAAGTGATAACTAGAGAAGGAAATCCAAACCCCTATTAGATAGAA
Source organism: Chamaecyparis obtusa (assembly GCA_027943335.1). Lineage (NCBI taxonomy): Eukaryota > Viridiplantae > Streptophyta > Pinopsida > Cupressales > Cupressaceae > Chamaecyparis > Chamaecyparis obtusa. Next base: position 116,503 of record BSBK01001747.1, read on the forward strand.
TATCAATACGGTGAACCAAAATGATGTAATTTCTCATTTGAGTTTTATTAGCTTCATTGCTATTGCAAGTGTTATTAATTCATTTTGCAAATATAGAAATATCCTATCTATAAATCTTGATAAGTTCTAGCTCTCCTAAATGTGTGAAAAGGTAGCATATATTCCAAGCAACCTTATGAAATTTGTTATAATGATGGCCCAAAAGAATTCATGTAAAAGTTTTTCAATCTTACAACATATAACACCATAAAAGGAAACCACTAGGAGGAATAGTAGACATTAGTTACACCTAAAACTTTAGAGTAGGTTTTATATTCACCTACTAGAATAAAAGTGACTTGATGATCTAGCAAGAAATATTTTTTCAATTCTATCAATATAATGTTTCCAAAGTATGGCTCGGTGGGATTCGCAAGAAATATTTTTTCAATTCTATCAATATAATATTTCCAAAGTATGGCTCGGTGGGATTAAAGAATAAATAAGATATTCCAAACATTAAAAAAATGTGATCAAATGATTGTCATTTAAATGTATGAAGCTAGGCTAGCCTATAATACTGGGTCTTTTTTTTTTAATATGTGATTTGTTTTTTATTAATAGTATCAAAATTTCAAAAAAATATAGTTTTCCAGTGTATCTGTTGGCAGATTCTACCATCCACTGTTACATTCTTCAAAAACTATCTCCTATGCAGCATAGTCTTCTTTGCAATCAGCCACTTAGGCAATCCTTATATAGTACATACATCTATTACAGTTTAACAACTAAGCCCATTAGGCAATCTACCATGAATACACAACTAGGAGCATAACGTGTAATATTCTAAGCCCATTATGCTCTTAAACTTGGGCAAACTACCATGATATGTCTATCAACTAAACAAAGAAAACATTACAAACACCTGGAGATGAATTATCCCAACCATTTCTTCAGCATTTCCTCCCTGCTCTCGTTCCGAATGAACATTCCTCCTCTGGTGTCAAATCATCCTTTCTTGGTCTTCCTGGTCGGCTTCCCTCTAGTCTCATCTCTATCCACATCTACACCCTACCCTGCAATCTCTGATTTCTGATTTGTTCTCTCCATCATCACCTTCCCTACTTTTGACTGGTGTTCAAGTTCTTCCTCCTTTGTCTGCAAATAAACCAATAGTTCTTCTCAACCAGCCTATGTTTCTCCTTAGATTTCCCCAAAATGGGAACCATGCCTCCAACCCACTCCGGATGCACACAAAGTTTCATTACCTTCAACGCCTCTTCCCTGCTACCCAACTGCAATGCCCAAGTGAAGAAAATGGAGGAGATGTTATGGTTTGTACGTGGGCAGAGATCAATCTTCAGATACTCTTCCTCGAGCATTGTCTCCACACAATGCCAAAAACAAGGGTCTTCAAATTTGAAAATGCCCCTCATTCTCCTCATAGTAATGTGACCCGTGATGGCTGGCAACTGGTTTGGTGAATTCAGTGAAAATTTTGCCTCCATTTTCTCAACACTTGTCCTTTTCAGCCCTCCGCCAATGTATTTTTCTCTACTATCTCTCCCAATTTTAATTCAAATAGACCTCCTTCTGTTTAGAGGCTTTTGGAAACTTCCCCATAACTTTGGATCATCGTTTGGGTTTGTGATGCAAGTATGATGACTCTCATCATTCCTATGTCGTCTATTTAACTACCTACCATTCACACCACTTACAAATTCTATGCCCTTTCCTTAAATGTTCACATGACTATTTCATTACTTACTTCCCCTACACCCTATCCATTTTGCATTTTTAATTTCCTCCTTATATGAATTAGAGTGCCTATCCATCTCCAAAGTCCAGTGTTATACTCCTATTGGTCTATTACATTCTAAACATCAAATGAATCTACTTGAATGTTCATGAAGTCTTCCAACAATTCCTTCTTTTTTTTTTGTTGTGACAGAGACTCCAACCATTGACAGTATTTCCACTACTACATTTTCCTTCGTCAACATGTGTGATTCTAAATTCCTCGAATATTTCAAACAATGATTTTATCCTATGTATGTGCTTGTTCAAATACCAAACTCTAGATTCATCTTTAATAATATCATTAATTATGATTTTTGAATCCCCTTCCAAGTGTATTTTCCTTACTTGTATCTTCATGGCCATCCTAATGGCTAATAGAGTCGGGCCATACTTTTTGCTTCATTATCGGTTCCCACTGGTAATCTTTTTGCTCCTATCATCTAGATATTTCTTCTATCATCTCTAGCAATATATCATGTACTTGATGGTCTAGGATTGCCTTTCGATGCTCCATCAAGATTAACTTTAATACAACCTTGCTCATGAGGCTTCCAAGATTCCTTCTTAATTAAGGATGAAGGAGGTTGAACCCTCAAATGCCTATTAACAAGCTCCTATAATATTGTGTCTTATTCCACTACATGTTAGAGCCTAAAGTAATGGGAAATGTTATCCTCTTCCTTAATTAATAAATTAGGAAGGCATCATATGCAAAGTGCTCATTAACTAGATATTTTAGGATGTGGTACCATGTAGGGAAATACCTTTGAACCTTTACTAACAGAGCATAGGAAAGGAGATACCTAAAACCTTTTCCATAAGAACATAGAGAGAAGGAACTGTCTAAAAAATAAAATAGGATTTAGATTGGACATCATTAATATTAAAATAAGCAAAAACGTCAACACTAGCATTTAAATAGATTGAGTGAAATTAGGACTAAATGCTAGAGCTTGAAGCATGGAAAGAGTGAGATGGCATTTAGTCCTATATTGTGCCTTTTCAAAATCAATATTGATAAATAATGATTATTTAGATTTATGAACTCATTCAATGCCCTCCAAGACAAAAACAACATTGTCAAGGATATATTTTCTTTGAATATATAATATATTTAAGACGAAGAATTGAAAGAAGAGGATATCTAACATGCATTTCAAGAACTTTGGCAATAATTGTGTAGGAGACATTCAAAAAGGTGATGGGTCTCTAATTACAAAACTCCAGATCACCAACTTTAGGTATGAACTTGGTATTTCCTTGATTAATTATTGGCCCTAAAGAATCGTTAAGAAGTACTTCAAGCTAAACTTGAAATAGATCATCGACAACATCATCTCAAAATATTGTACAGAATTTACATTGAAAAATGGCATAGCCAAGGTCTTTTTTGTTGATTATTCCAAAGACAACCAAGTGGAATTTTTCTTATGAAATGATATTTTTCTCTATCATTGGCTTGCTTAGTTTAAATTATACAAAACACAACATTTAGACAAACCTTAAGAGTTGAATCCTTTTTTGAGGATGGGTTTTGTGCTAAAAAATTTCTAGTATAATGTTGACCAAAAATGTGGATGAAACTAAGAGTGGTAGAGAGGCTTTGTCCATCTAATTTGATGCACTTAATATTTTGAGAAGAAACTTTTGGGCACAAGGCCTAAAAAATTGTAGACACTAATTTACCAACTTTTAACTAGTGAAGTTTTTCTTTCATCTAGTCTTCCCTATAAGAGTAAGTTGTATCGACCATTTGAAGGAGTTTCGTAGCCACCTTAATTTGTAGGAGTACAAGAAAAGTAACTTCATCAAGCTAAGTAAAGAGGTGGTTGAGCTCTATTGAAAAACACAAACAATATTTGTTCTACTTTTTGTTGGTTATTAACCAAATAGTCTAAGGAATTCACTTGCACTATAAAAACTTTAGTAACTCTTCATGCCTCATGTAAGAACATTCATTATTACATGTGCTATTGTGTAAACTTAGTCCTTCACATTCTTGCATGAGTTCCTACCTTATGTCATGCAATACTTGCCATCATATTCCACCATGCATGACTCCGAGCATTTTTACTTCATCTACTACTACATGTGGTCATATAAAAGCCTTTGACATGATCATGTTCTCACTTACATGAATATGTATTAATCATTGCATGCCATGTGCATAACTTTGCACGACTTCATGCAATTTTTTGATGATTTTAATAGATTCATACATGGACACCATTAACCATGTAGAAGAATGTCAATTTCTAGGAGAAATAATCAATGGGAAAATTAGATTTTTATGGTTTTTAAAAAATATTTACACTTCTAATAATATTTTTGCAAGTATGTGTATTTTTTATATCTACTTGTGTCTTACATTGAGATCAACTAGATGAAAAAAATTATATAGTCATAGGAAAACTAGCTAGATGTACATATCTCTTGTACATAGGCATTACTATCTATATCCTTAGTTGAAATATTTGTAAATGATCATTGTAAATTGTATTTATCTATATTTCTGAATAAAACTAATGCACATAGTTGAAAACTTTGTCTACTTCGACTATGTGATTTTTTTACTATATTTTTCATACCTTTTACATAATCAATAAACCATGTCCTTCATATAAGATGTTTATCTCATGGACCTCCTATTGTTTGGATCATTAGTGTAAGAGTATAATTTCTATTACCATGCCTATGATCATTAGTCAAAGAATTGGTATTAAGGATATGCACATATATCTAATGTTTCATTTATGAGAAAGGTGAGAAAGTATTCAAGTAGCCATAAAATGAAAGAATAATTTTAGCATTTCTAGATGAGAATAATTTCTCATTCAAGGAGGTTCAGCATCTCCAAAATCAATAATTTTTATATTCTCTTTAATGAAAGGAGAAAAAAATTAATCTTATCATGGTGTTTCTAGTAGATCTTATGGTATGCAATACTTAGGTCATTTACCCTATCCTAGAAGATCTTTCTTATCCCAACTATAAATGTAAAGACATAAAAATTATACAACAAAAAAATCTACATTAATAAAGAGAAAATCATTGCAACTTGAATATGAGTTCTTAAAATTCCCATCACCTAATTAATCAAACATCAACACACAACCAATCCTAGTTAGTACTTATAATGCACAATGATAGATAATAATTTAGTAAGCCCTTACCATTCCTTTTAGTCTAATGTAATAAAATGTTAGTGATTTTGAGAAGCACAATAAAGGCCTTCAAGTTCCAATCTACTAAAGAAAACTCACTATGAAGGTTAAGGCCCTAGCAAGGATGACCAACAATCCCTTCTTAATAGAGATGATAATGTACAACACTAATTTTCTTTAACCTCTTTCCATACAAGTAGAGAAGGTTTTGTGCACTTATTCTCACATTCCAATATCAATGAAGTATATAAATCATTATCTACAACTAGTAGTTTAAGTGTCTTCACTTACACAAGAAGAAGGTTTAGACTAGTAAGGACTTTATGCATGCGCCAATAATGTGCATCACAATAAGTTGCACAAAAAGATCACATTGTAATATGTGAATATGTTCAAGTAGTGAAAATTCACAATACACACATTCATTACATGTCACTACTACAAAACCCATACACTTGACAAATGTTGGAGTATTCATCCTTGTGTTGAATTTGTGAAAGGAATAATAGTTTATAATCCATTTTTTGGTTCTCAAACATTCCTACACAAAAGACTACAAATCACTTCCTTTCTCTAACATGGCCATACGTAAAAATATGTATATGTAAATAGTGATGTGTTGGATATCAACATGTCTTGTTTCATGTATGTGTATACACTAATTATATTATCATAGCACATCAACACCTCTATGATTTTGTGTCATCAAAAGTAAGTTTCATTGTTCTTCTCATAGCTATAGTGCATGAGGTTTCTCAACTCCACTCCTAGTTCTTCAAATGTGTTAACTAATCACTTTCTAACCTTCTCTAATTTTATTTGGGGGTGGAGCATGCTCCAAGAAAAGCTAAATGGTGGAATATAAACAACAAAGATATCAACATTCTATAGAAAAGATTTCACAATAGCTTACTAATATTTTGTCCCCTTATTCAAGAGATCCAAAGAGGATACATAAGCATGACAAGCATACCTTAAAGCACCTTTCACTTTTTTACAAAATCACATAATTTGTACATATAACAATCCTAAAAATCAAATTAAGATACATTCTCATAAACATTTTTTAAAAAATCTATAAAAAAAAAATATTTCAAAATATCTTTATATTAATAATATCAGATTTCCACAATCCATATCTAAATGCATGTACGTTTTTTAATTTGATTGTGTTTATTTTTAGCATCAAAACAAATACACAATCAAATCCAAACACAAACACACAATCAAATCCAAACACAAACGCACAATCAAATCCAGAAACGTACATGCATCTTTATATTATTTATCAAATTATACAATTTATTTATACAAACAATATTTAATTAGAATAAGTGAGCATCTATTTATCTTATGTAATAAACTAATTCCCAAATAATAAAATTTATAATCCTAGTATGCACAAACTCACTTAATCCCATTTTAAAAAGGTGTCATTTAAAATAATAATTAAGAATATACATATCTTATTTAAAATAGTTCAAGAAACTAATTTAATAAACAAAACGTTACTTTCCATCACACAACCACCTAAAAAAATCTTTTTTAAGAAAATCGATTCATTGGATAACAAAACAATTTCATTTCCACCATACAATCCTCTTTTGGCGAAAGTGACAACCATTTTTTACTAAAAATGCCACATAGCCACCTTTATTTATCATGACTATGTCCACTTATGACCCCAACTTTGTACCGATTCACAACTTTATCTCTAAGTTTATATCTTTATTTGAGTCGTCCTATAGTGTAACTACACAAATTGTTAGCCGCCTCTCTTATCTTGAATGGCCCCAATACATGGCATATTTTGGACTACCCTAGTGTTTGGTAATTTGTTGTTGTCTAGTATCATGGACTATGGACTTATCCATTAACACCTAAGTGGTAGAAGGAAATGAATGGTATGCACGGCACTACAACTTGGAGCCAATTTTATTATATCAAATATAAAATCTTGAAAGTATAATGAGAGGTTTATAATAAAAAGGGTTGGTTGGTCTATATATTTCAAACAATCAGATTCATTAAAATATGTAATAGATTTAAAATGTAAGTGTTTATAGAAGTTTCAGGAAGATTTCTAATTATATAAATTTTGAAAGTATAATGAGAGGTTTATAATAAAAGGGGTTGGTTGGTTCCTATATTTCAAACCATCAAATTCATTAAAATATGTAATAGATTTAAAATTTAAGTATTTATAGAAGTTTCAGGAAGATTTCTAATTATCTCATATTTTACGTAGATCTTAGGAAACTAATGGAATAAAAACACCCCATCTTGATAATGGATTCATAGTCATAAAATTAGTTTAATGTTCTCCAAAAGATTCACCATAGGGAGATGTATACCAACCCCTTTGTTATGTAGGTGATGGAGAAAATTAGATCTAGTTCCTAGAGTGACTTTATTTGCACAATGCCAAAGGAATTCAACTCATGGTACACTAGGTGCTTCTCTAATGATTAATCAAATCCTACAAATGTTGAAATTCAAGAAAAACTTTCTCAAAGTAAGCTAAATTGATAAGTACACAAAGTAAAAACACACTCACTTTTTCAAACAAAGAGATTGCATCAAATGTCTTCTACAAAAAATAGCACCATTTCTAGACTTCTAAAGTTGAAAAAGAATAACAACCTTCATGAAATATTGAAGTATGTCAATATAGTAAGGCTAGGGATTTGTATTCCCAAAAGAGTGATTCTCTAAGAGAAAAACTCTAGATGGAAATGAGAGAACATGTTATGTGCGCCCCAATTTTTACATCAAGACATTAGTAGACAAAACATAGATACTCAAGTTTTTTTGTATTTAAGTTGTGACAACCACATGTCACAACCTCGTTCTTACACACAATTCAAAATTAATTGTCATGGTTAAGGCACATGATGATACCATAAAGTACATGATGATATAAGGTCAGTGCAAATCAACACAAAATAACACTAGTAAAATATTTGCACAATCATGACAAGAAATAGAGAAGGTAGAAACTCACCATCACTAACAATAGATTACTTGCACACACCATCAACACAAGCAAATGACAAGGGTGGGAGGAAATAAAGTCCCTATTAAAGTTCACCCTTCCTACTTCCAAATCCATAATAAATATTGAATAAATGTATATAGAACATTCATACAGTCTCAAAATAAACCATGAGAAATTAGTCACAAGGGAGATGCAACATCTCTCCTAAGTTTCACTTGAGGCTAACCAAGCATAATGAGGGATACAAGTACAATAAAAAAATAAATATAACCAAGCAAGTACATGAGATAACATCAAACCAACAAGATAGGCTAGTAGGGTAGAGAACAACTTCGATTTGAAATTTTCCTCTAGAAAAGGTTCAAAAGTGAGGGCTACTCCTTTGCTAGTCAAGTTGCCTTGGTAAAATAAATAACCTACAAATAGTGAAAAGGTCTTAGATGGATAGTGTAATTCCCAAAATCTTAGAAAATGATTCTAAGGTACTATAAAGAGTTCAAAAAAAATATTGAAACTAGTCCACACTCTCAAAACTAAATTATAACAAAACATGGCAAGAAATGAGGCACAAAACTTTAAACTAAGTGAAGAGATAAGCTATTGCAAGCCTACATACCCTATACAAAATGAGGCTTAACTTCCTTAATAAATGAGGGGTAATGAAAGGCTTCAAACAAACACTTTCATTATATTAAGCTAGGAAAATATATTCTTAAATCTAATACACAGTATTTATTCATTTGAATAAAACTTTTTATTCAAGTGAAAGCATTTGTTTACACACAAAAAAAGAGACAACATTTGATTGAAGTACTGCATCCAATATTTTATAATTGAGTTCACATCCACATTAACATTGCATTTAATAATCTCATAGTTCATCAAATAATATAAGATGTTATTATATTTCTTGAAAATAAATGCATAAATCATAAATATAGTAGACCATTTTGAGGGGTCGGCGTCAAATAATTAGATTTTAACATGTGCCTCAAAAATAGATAATATGATGATTCAGGTGAACATCTCCACCTATATTTATAAGCTTAACAATGGAAGGACATACCCCTTCATTCTAATTAAGAGTATTTGGGTACTACGTATAAGTAATTTTAAGGTTAAGTATGCCACAAGTGCTTGACTTAGTATACTTAGGAATATATAATATATATTGAGTATTATATGATATTAGGATCATACTAATTGATTATATTATTAGGGACATAATATGCCCCTCCCCTTCAAAAAAGTATTTCCTTACATCTTAGCAATTATGGATGTTTAAGTATAAATTTTTCATCATCCTGTGTTGCATCTTCAATTGGCATATTCTTCCACTTGATTGGGAACTCAAAGATAGCTCTACTTCACAATTGTTTTTATCTCTTCTCAATAATATCCTTGGGTTCCAAAATAAACTTCCCTTCCTCATCTAACTATTGTAATTATAATTGAAATGGAATATTGTTACCTATTACTTTAAAAAAGAGATATGGAAGATAGGATGAAATTTGGAAAATGGTGGTAGATCTTTGTAAGGGACACTTCCTATTCAATGGAGAACCTTGTACGGACCATAAAATTTAACTTTAAGCTTCACGTTCTTATGTTCTTAAGAGAAATTTGTTTATAAGGTTATTATCAAAGAAATACCCAATCTCCCTCTTTAAAATTCATATCACTACGATGTTGATCATCTTTTTGTTTCATTTTATTTTGTGCCATAAATAAGTTCTCCTTGTGGATTTGTAGTATTTCTTGTTGATGTTGAATATGATTCTCTATTGGCTAAGATTTAGGGTGAGATTGTAAACAAGAAGTAGAAAATGGTGGGGGTTAGCCAAAAAAAGCCTCAAATGGATACATTTTAGTGGATGTGTGAAATGATGTTTTGTATTAACACACTGCTAGTGGTAGCCATTTGGACCCTTATTTTGGTTTATCAAAGGAAAATCAACATCAATATCATTCAGAACATTTATTAACATTTTATGTTTGGTCATCCAATTGTGGATGATAAGTGAGACTATATTCTAATTAGGTACAACATGTAAATACATATGTCAAAATATGTTAGTAAACATAGGTTCATGGTCACTTACTATGATTTTGGGAATTCCATGAATTTTTTATACTTTCCCATGAATACTTTAGCAATAATACTAGCATGAAATGGATGAGAGCCTACAAAAATATGGATACTTAGTGAGTCTATCCATAACCAAAATTTCATTAAGATTATTAGACTTCGGTAGCCTCATAATGACGTCCATTGATATTTCCTCTCAATGTTGTGTTGGAATGCTTAATGTTTGTAAGAGCCCTCAAGTCTTTATTGTTCCACTTTTATTTCTTTGGCATATTAAACATTCATCAACAAAATTATAGAAATATCCTTTTAGACATTCCCAAAAGAAATATTTATGTATACAATGATAGATCTTTAAGAACCTTGAATATCCTCCTATTGGCGAATCATGCATTTGAGATAGTATGTGTTTCTTTAATTAAGATTTTTTACATAAAAGTAATCTATCACTGTACCATAATGAATCTTATTTCCAAACAACTTATCAAAAGAATATGGATCCTACTAAAGCTTTAGAATGATATTATTTATTTGAGGATTGCATTGTCATCATTCTCATGTAACTTCTAACCATTTAGATTTTGATGAAGAAATAGCACAAATATTTAATTTTTCTACTTCTTGTCCGAAAAGGGTATTGGCTATAATATTTTATTTACTCTTTTAAAAAATGCTTTCAAATTCTTACCCTAGCACCTTGTAACCCATTTTTTTGTTCTACTAAAGATAACTGTTATTCCAAAAATATTTAAACTCTCATTATCTATCTTGACTTTGAAATACCTTTTAATGTCATTGGTTAATTTCATTAAAATAATGGCTAACATCTCATTCTCTCTTCTTTCACTAAATTCTAGGTACTAATGGTGAGTTAACGACTATAAAAAAAATCAATATTTGGTTGAGTCTATATTTGTTGTACAAAATTTATATTTAGAAATGAATCTCTCACACGATGAATCATGAAACCATGCAAATGATGTTTGTCTCTTGGGTTCCCCTCCTATTTCTCTGAGTCTTTTGGGCGAGTAGTAGTTTCTATTTCAACTGCAAGTGCCCTTTTGAACTGTTATTCGCAAATTTGGTTGATGGTTGGGTATTCTGTGGGTTCTTGTGACCCCTATGTCCTTGGCCTTGTGGGGACTGGTGGTTAAGTTTCTCATAGGGGTCATTGTTGTTATAATTTTTTTCTTTTTTTGGCCAGTGTTGACACTTATCTCCCTCTCTATGGGAAGCTTCACCCATTTCCTTGTGCCACAACCTCTCTAGTGGTGGTGTGCACCTAGGATCTAATGAAAAAATGAGGCTTTCTACTAGTGTTATGGTTCAGTCCACAAATTCTTAGGTCTTTGGCCTTTCCTTCCAGATATTTATGGTTGTGTCTTGGAATCTTGGTTTCTTTTAGTGTCAAGTAAGATTGATCTATTTCCTTGTGCTAAAGGCTTTTTTATTACTTCATTTGCCTCTTTTGATGATTGAGATCTAGTACTAAATAATTTTTAGGCTTGGGGTGTTCATTCCCTATCAGTTAAACCTTAGAAAAATTCATTTAATATCATTGTTGAACTATATTTGGTGTGATTTTGTCTCCCTTTCCTTTCCCTCTAGCTTTGGAAGGTTTTTTGTTATGACGCCATTGGAAACTCTATTGGTTTTTTCTTGAAGGTTGAAGATTCCACCTACTTGATGGGGCCTTGTACTTTTGCAAGCATTTTGGTTGATTTTGACAACTCCAAATCCTTCATGGGGATGTGGTTTTGATTGTGGGGGATAATCTATTGACTCATTCGGTGGATTATGAGGGCTTCCCTTTTCGATGTCACTACTACTTATCAACTGGTCATTTGGTCATAGATTGTAATCTCTCATATTAGAAGAACTTTCTACTTTGTGGAAGGATGCTAATGGTGATCACTTGACTATGAAAGCTTCTAGATATTCTTCTAATGAATTATAGAATGATGATGACTCCTAGGATGGCATTGATCCTCTCAGAGATGGTGAGGCCTCCTCTAGCCTAATGGATCTTACTCTACTTTTTGCTCATGTTCAGCTCCAACCTTCAATCAATATTGGTTTGTCTTGTCAGCACTCTTCCCTTCTGTTGACAGACCCTCTAATGGGATTTCCCTTCATTCTTCCTATCGTAATGATGTTCTAGATGATTATTGTTTGGACTTTCTTTTGGCACCAAAAAGGGATGTTCTTGCTCCTCTTCTCAAACTATTCCATAATTAGTCAATGAAAACTCTATCCAACCCTAATTTAGGTTGTTGTAAGTGGTCTTTAATGGAACATATTTATTTTCCCTTAAAACTTTTGGTTGTTTGGGGTCAAAAACCTTTTTTTTTTATTCCTTTGTTTTGATATTCTCTTGTATTGGGTTCAAATACCTTCCTTACTTAACTAATCAAAAAAAATCCCTTCTTATGTGTACGCCTTAGAAATGTTTTCCTTTGATCTATTAAGTCTCAAATGTTAATGGATTCCCTTACTACGTTAGTACTACCCCCCAATTCAATGTCCAAAAGTTGGTTGTTCTTTCAAAAAATAATTTAGACTCGTATGACTTGTCCTGACTTCAATATTCATTCCCCTTAATATTCAGGTCATTGTTTAATTGCATTCAAATAATGGCTAACATTTCCTTGTTATATGTATCATAATTGTGTTGGTATGACAATACCATCAATGATATTATTAAAGAAATAATTAAACAAGGAAATGCTATATAAACAATTAAACATATATTATATATAAGTATCATATTAGACCCAAAAATCTTCTCAAAACTTTGATATTTTTTTATTTTGTCTATTCTTTTACAATAGAAATCTTCTTAAGGTGTACATTAACACCTCCATGTTACCATGTGTCCCAAGTATTCTACTTCTTTCATTCCAAAGACACATTTAGGCTTCTTGGCATAGAATTTATTATCTTGAAATACTTTTAATATCTTCTATAAGTGGTGCAACTGTTCTTCCCATGAATTTTTATAGATAACAACATTATCAAACATTATCAACACAAATTTATGAGGAAATGGTTGAAACATTGAATTTATGAGGCTTTGAAAATTTAATGGGGCATTGGTTAGACCAAAGAGTATCAATTAGAATTCATAATGCCCCTTGTGTTCTAAAGATGGTTTTATGTATATCTCATTCCTTTATGAAAATTTGATCATAGTCTAAACATAAATCTTGTATAGAGAGAAATGGGAGAAGCAAGATGGATGTTATTATATCCCAAATCATACATACATTGGAATACAAAACCCCCTACAAATGGAATCTAGTAAGAACTACCAAAGGAGTAAGGGTGTCAATGCGAGATCTATGCAATCTATGATTTTTTGGATTCCTAAAAGGAAGTGATAAGGAAATGGAAGTGATGAATATGATATATGAAATTAAGTGCAAGGGAAAAGGGGTAAGAAAAAAAACACTTGAAAATGAGATAGAGGAAATGGTACTTTGAAGATGGATTTGACTGTCGATGAAATGTCAAAATCTGTTGTAACTCCAGATTTGGGATAATGATACATGTATCTATCTATTATGCAAATTTTGGCTAAAAAGTGCATGAACAAACTGAGATTCCAAGTACAAGTTGACAAGTCAACTTATTCTCGATTGCTTTGAATTTGATGAAAATTTATGAGGATCTATGATAGTGCATGTACCTTCCAGATCTGAACCTGCAACTTTGTGACCTGTTCTTGAGCACAGAAAAGAAGGGTAAGAAGGTTGAAGGGAGGGATTTTCCTCAGTCAAATTTTTAGGAATCAACCTTGAAATAAAATAAATGAAGGAAAAGCGTGTTTTCATGTAGCAGAGGCTAGATCTGAACAATGAATTATATCATACCTTGTAGATGTAATTACCTCTTTAAATGTGATCAAGTATGTTGGTGCAATAGCTTTGACTCAACACAAAAACTGAAAGGAAATCATGTAAGATAAAACCTCATGTAGTAGATGTTGTAATTCACCAAAATGATTTACTGGAGAAGAGAAGAAGAAGAAATCTTGATGGATGAATGGGGATCTCCTTCCTTGATATAAAAATCCTCTACTTGGCCTCCAATGGGGGAAAGAAGCTAGATCTATAGAAGGAAAACACCTTGATTGAATGATTGGAATGAAGACTTGAATGGTTGAATGGATCTTTGATAATTTATTTTCACTTAAATTCTTGATTTCTTGAATTATTTCTAATGGATTCCTTCACAATGATATTTATTGGACTTGCTTGCACAATAGATGGATGCTTGCATGTAGATTTGATTGCATAATAGTGGATCATGGATCATGGATAGAAAAATGAGGGGAGAATATGTCCTTTTATACACATTTCAAGGCCCAAATCAAATCAAGGTCAACCACAAATATCAATCTCAGAGGAAAATCCCAGCATCAAGCCCTGGACCAAATCTGGGCTCAAAAACCTAGGAACAAGTTGGCTAGTCGATTTGTTCCAAGTAAAATCACCTAAAATTTTACTGGGATATTGAGGAATGTGAGAAGGAGAAGAGGGAGAAAAAAAATGTTTCTAGGATGTTAGGACAGACTCAGAAATTCAAAATAAATGCATGGGACCTAGGTGAGGGAATGAATTAGGTGATTGGATGGAAAATGGAAAATTGTGCCTAAAAGAGGGAGCCAACCTCAGGTTAAAGCAATATTGGATGAAGATGGGGACTTATATTTGAATTAGGTATGTATTTAAGTGAAATGTGAGGTCCTGCCATAGAATTCACACTAAAGTAGACACAAAATGGTCCCAAATTGAGCACAAATTAAGTGCTTACTTTTTAGGACAATACATTTAGCGCCCACTTTAGTAGGAGTATGAGACAAGCTCATGTTCACAGTAAAGTAAGAAATATAAGAATAAATGAATGATGAGAGATAGATGATCATGGGTGAATTTTAAAGATGTAAGGCAATAATAAGTTTAAGGATATAAGCCCCCAAACAAAGGATCTTAACTCCACATCCCTGCACAAGGGCACAAAAATGAAGAAAATGAAGGAAAAACAAAAGATAAAAAGACACAAAGGGGTTAATTCTAAAAACAAAACTCTAAATAAATTGGTGAAAAAGACCCTGCTAGAAATGTCTCATCTATGAATATTATATCTGGAAAGTCATTGCAAGAGCACAAGCGATCACATAGAAAGGGAAATGGCATAGCCAAAGATAATACTAACTCTATGATCTAACCCACTAGCATATCCATGAGAGCATAGAGAGAGATTGAGAGAGACCGTGAGTCCAACAGGCTATCAAGTTGCATTATGTTACGTGATCCATGGGAAGAGAAGAGAGAAGGAAATGAGTGTAAAGGCTATCAAGTTGTGTTATGCTATTTTCACTTATCTCAAAGAGAAAGAGAAAGAAGAATTGATGGTCTAGCAAGTTGTGTTATGCTAGTCAACTCTACCTTCAAAAATTTGTGCATGGCAATGGCTTTGAAATTTTTTTGCGCACAGGGGCAACTTAAAAATGTTTTATGTACAAGGACAGTTTAGGAATATTTTTATATGGGGAAGGCTTAGGGATCAGTATTGTGGATGTTATATTGTGTGGATTGATCAGGCATGTATTGTACACTTTTCCCCCTACCCTCATCGAGGTTCGGGGCCAGGCCAGGCCCTGAGTGGCAGCACCCATACAATCGAGGGCATTAGCCCATGATAGTCTGGGGGTTCGGGGGTGGAGTCCCTAAGAAAAAAAATTTGGGGAGGATGTTTTTACCTATTTTTGGGCTGACATGTTGTAACCAATTCTAACCCTAAAGCAATAAAATAAGCTTGTATAAAATAGCTTAGGGTTAGGGATTTCATTATGAAGTATGTTTTAGTAGCTTCTTGTGGTAGTATTGAGTTGTAAGGGATTGCGGATTGTAATCAGGTTGTAATCACTGGATAATAATAATATTGGACTTGATTTTGGTGGGCGTAGCCCAGGGATTGGGTGAACCACGTTAAATCTTTGTGTCTTGTGTTCGCTTTTGTGTGGATTATTATTTTTTGATATTGGTTATATTTGCATGTAACTATTTTTTATGTCTTGTTAATCCTATTAGTGGATCCATGAAAAGTGATTAGGCCTAAGGAAAGGTTGTTTCCCTAGGTATCAAATAAAAAAAATCTGCATATAATGTACAAGGGAGGTTGTATGTATTCCCCCCTCCTTATGATGATAACATAGGTGACATCATAAGGAAAGAGAATCCAGTATACCTACTTCTAAAAATAATAATATATCCTTAAAGTAACAATATATTCCATAAACTCAACCAAGAGTGTTGACTCTTATGAGCTAAGAAAATAGATAATTGTGAAATGATATTCTCCTAGTGAGAAGAGACCCTTGAAAGGAAGAGATCTTGGTTACAATACATCTACCTTCAAGAGAAGTTCTTGAACAAAGATAACATCTTCAAGACAAAGAGGGGAAGAGAACAAGAATGCACCCTTTTAGCCTTCTATTTCTAATTGAAAAGGGATTCTTGATGAAGGATGACATACTTTGAAACACAAAGTAAGAGAATGTGTTTATGACAAATATAGATTACAAATAAATAAGAGGTTGGGAACAAGGATTCACACCTCTTGTATAAGAGATAATCTTGAATCAAAATGAAGAATTCCTTATAGGAAAATAATGTCACATGATAAACAAATGCCACTATACTAATTAAACTAGATACTTAGAAAAGAGAGAAAGAAACAAACATGATATATTCCCCCCCCCCCCCAAGTGTAAAGGAAAGATAAAATAGGTGATGCATCCCTAATGATAGTTACTTCATAATAGATATGCATTTCCAAGAAAAATAAGTTGCAAACCAGAGAAAAATCGTAATGAAAAATAAACATATTTACACTAGAAATACATCACATCGTAAAGTAAGAAATTCATAAAGGAGAGGGATGGATGACATAAATGAAATGAATAATTACTTATGAGAGACATGCCCTTTGAGGCATGAAAAATATTTTTAAGCAAAGATGTTAGTATCTTTGTGTGAAATAAAGTATCTCATACAAGAAAAGGATGTACCATCATAAAATAATATGAATCCATGAAGAGATGATGAGGAGGAGAAAGAAGGATTCCACATTACATCTACTTATTGGTCAACCCAATTATACAAGATATACACTTCCAAGCAAGGAAGAAATTTAAGAAGGATATCAATCTCATTAAGGAGAAAGCTCCTTGAACAACAAGTCCTTATATGGAAGGACATCAAATTATAAAAGAGATGATCAACAAAGAGATAATGGATCCTTGGAAGGAAGAAAAGAAAAGATAATGAAACCTTGTCCCCCAACTAAAAGGGAAAGAAGAGTTTCCTATTGTGATGCCCCTAATGCACAATACACAAAGATCCTTGCATAATTGACAACAACATAATAGGAAAAGAATATGCTAAGAAATTTCTTTGATATCAAGAAAATGTAAAAGATCCAGTGTTAAATGAAGGAGACATATATCATCCAAATCTTGAAAAAATTGTCTAAACTCAACACAATCACAAAGAGAATGTTTGTTACTATGATGAAAGAAATATGAAAACTCACCATTGATAGGATTTTGGTTCTTTAGAACATTCCTATAAGGGAATCATATTCTAGAGTTATATTTGATACACCAATAGATTCTTTTGGCCAAAGCTAATAGGTTTTCAAAATGTGAGGTATCAATAGAGGGTGTGGTAAAAAGAACATCAAGAGGAGGTTTTGGTTGAAAATAAGATGGTAAAGGGTTGACATGAGTTACAAAAGCTATACCACCTATTTGAGATTGTTTTAGAGAATCAATAGGAGTGTTAATGGTTTGTTCATTATTCTTAGGTGTAGAGGGAGAAGGTGATTCTTGATAGTTATAAGAGTGTATTTTATGAACTAGAACAGAGGGAGGAATGTTCTCCTTAAGGAGATTCCTATCACTATTCTTATCATTCTTAGGTTGTGAAGAAGATGAAGGATTTTCCAAATTTTTTGATATATTCAATACTCTCAAAGAGAAGTCATATAAGAAATGTCTAACATCCAAATTATGAATAATGTCTTGATAAATATGGAAGTTTCTAGGGTCACCAAAGGAACTAGCGGCTTTGAGACTATTCACTAGAGTAGGTTGATGGGGAGAAGATCCAGGTCTTGCTACAATGGGATCACTAGTACCTAGATCTCTATCATCAAGATTAGTAGGAATTATAGGAATAGGACTAGGAGTATCCACCAAGACTTTTATGTTATCTATATAATCCATGCATCTAGTTAAGATTTGGAGAATAAATATACATACAATATTGATAAAGGTCTTGAAATATGCCTTATAAGGAAGAGAAATATTTGTTAACCTCATAATGATATGTGTAAGGATACCATGAAGGAGTACAAATAAAATGAAATACAAGAAACATTGATTCACTCCATGCATTTGATAGAAAGAAGTAAGAATAAATGTGATGGCATAGGTTATTGCATACCAATCCAATTTAGAGAGTTACATGTTTTAAACACACAACTAGATCTCAAAATAGGAATTTGATAAAGATAATGCAAATAAAATCTAACCACCAATGGATCTAGATGAATACAATCTAACAAATATTTGATGTACATAAAATGTGTACAAAGTAGATCTAGACAAAAAATCAGAAGTATATAAGAATAATCGGGTTCACCAAAATGTAAAGAGGAAAATGGGAGAAGCAAGATGGATGTTATTAGATCCAAAATCCTACATACATTAGAATAAAAAAAACCCCTAAAAAGGGAATCCCACTAGAACTATCAAAGGAGTAAGGGTACCAATGTGATATCTACGTCATTTAGGGTTTTTTGGATTCTTTAAAGGGAGTGATAAGGAAATGGAAGTGATGAATCTAATCTATGAAAGTAAGTGCATTAAGGGAAAAGGGGTAAGAAAAAATGTACCTGAAAATCAGATAGAGGAAATGGTACTTTGAAGATGGATTTGACTATCGTCAAAATGCCATAATCTGTTGTAACTTTGGATCTGGGATACTGAGACATGTACCTGTCTATTGTGAAAATTTCAGCCAAAAAGTGTAGAAACAAGTCGATATTCCAAGTACAAGTCGACAGGTCAACTTGTTCTCAACTGCTCCAAATCTAATGAAAAAAATTTATGATATGTGATAGTGTATGTACCTTCTAGATCTACACATGCAATTTTGTAACTTGTTCCTGCACACATAAAAGAAGGGAAGAAGATTGAAGGGAGGGGTTTGCCTCAGTCAAACCTCTATTTAGGAATCAACCTTGAAATGAAACAAATGAAGAAAAAGTGTGGTCATGTAGCAGAGGCTAGATTTAAACAATAAAGTATATCATACCTTGTAGATGCAATTACCTCTTTAAATGTGATCGAGTATGTTGGTGCGGTAGCTTTGACTCAACACAAAAACCAAAATCAAATAATGTAAGAAAAAACCTCATGTAGTAGATGTTGTAATTTGCCATAATGTTTTACTGGAGAAGAGAAGAAGAAGAAGAAGAAAGCTTGATGGATGAATTTGGATATCCTTCCTTGATGGAAAAATCCTCTACTTGGCCTCCCATGGGGGAAAGAAGCTAGAACTATAGAAGGAAAACATCTTGATTGATTGATTGGAATGAAGACTTGAATTCTTGAATGGCTCTTGCTGGCTTCCTTACACTTGAATGCTTGAATGCTTACTAATGGATGCCTTCACAATGATATTTTTTGGACTTTCATGCACAATAGATGGATGCTTTCATGTAGATTTGATTGCATAATAATGGATAATGGATTATGGATGGAAAAATGAGGGGAGAGGATGTCATTTTATAGTCATTTTAGGGCCCAAATCAAATCAAGGTTGACCACAAATATCAACCTAGGAGAAAAATCCTGAAAGTGGGCCCTGGGCCAAATATGGGCTCAAAAACCTAGGAACAAGTCAACTAGTTGACTTGTTCCAAGTAAAATCACCTCTAATTTTACTAGGATGTTGGGGAGTGTGAGGAGTGGAGGGAGAAAATATAGCTTTTCAAGATGTCAGGCTAGACTCCAAAATCCAAAAATAAATGCATGGGACCTAAGTGAGGGAATGAATTAGGTGATTGGATGGAAAATAGATAACCATACCTAGAAGTGGGAGCCAACCTTGAGTTAAAGAAAGATTGAAGGAGGGGGAGGAATTATATTTGAATTAGGTATGCATTTCAGTGCAATATGAGGTCCTTCCATAGATAACATATTAAATTAGGCACAAAATGGTCCCAAATTGAGCACAAATTAAGTGCTTACTTTTTAGGATGATACAATTCTTAATAAATAAAATGACACCATTTAGTTCATCTAATAATTCATCAATAAAAAGAATAGGAAACTTACCCTTAAGAGTGAGCTTATTGAACAAAGTAAACATAATGTTCATTTGTTGGATATTTTAAATACAACTTGTCTTGATATTAGTTCTTTCATGTAAGTACATTGCACTTCTACAACATTTTTCTTAAAGGCATTATGACATTTAACTGCACTTATCCTCTTTGACTTTTCAAGTTTTATTTCAATATTTTTATGTAGTGCCACCAAACGCCTTGGGATATTCACATCATTTCTATATCTCATCCTAGTTTTACTATTTATATCATCACTATTTAATTCCTAGACACATCAAGCAAAAACATAACTATTTTTCAATTTCTATTTATCATTAAGTGCTAATGGAGGTCGAAAAAACTAACATACGAGCTTGATCTAAAAAGAAAGCTCCCAAATAGCTTTCAAATTTATTTTCATATTCATTGAACCTTTCTAAATTTTAAATAATGTAAACATTATTGTTTCTCAAGAAAAATCTTCTATTGTCATTTTGTTCTTGTCGTTAGTTGTGTGAACTAGGAAAATATATAGGCTATATATCAAAGTATTTTTCAATTTTATTAACATCATAGGTTGTGTGCATGACAATTCAATTTACAAACTTCTACACAACCTAATAACATCCTACACATCATTCTTTGTCTTGTGTCAAGCTCATTTTTCCTAAACTACCATCATTATTTTTTTCTATTATATGCTTTTAAGTCATTTTGTCAAACTTATACTTCACATTATAATAAATCACACTTTCATTCCCAACACATATTGATGTAATATTCATATTTTAAAATAATTAATATTACGTTAAAATATAAATTACATTCATAGTGTACCTTGAATTTTGTAATAGTTAAATAATTAAAAAATGAAGTTATTGAGTGGCTAGTTGTGATTAATTGATAATAAAAATTTGATATTCATGAAAAAAAAAACATTTTAAATAATGTTTAGATCTTCTACTCATGAATATAATTATACTAAATTGTTTTAAATCATTTAGAATACATATATCTTTAAGCATGTAAGTTTTTGATTAAGGTAAAAATGGATTTTGAAGGGACCTGAAACCCTTTACAAGAGGATTACATAAGATGTACCATGAAAGCCCACCAAAACAAGAGAGAACGAGACAAGACCACAATGATGGTTTTACCAATAGGCTTCCACAACCTGAAACAAAAAGGTTTGAAGTAGCAACACAAAACGGTTAGCAAGTGGCCAAAAACCAAAGAAAGGACCAGAGAAAACTCCAGCACAATCACCCAAAACCATGAACCATCAAGATTTATCTTTAGAATTACCCCTGTGGGAATGAAGATTCATGTCAAAAGAGGGTGTAGATGTCTTGGATTTCTTTCCTTTCACATTAATCCAACCCTCTTCCACTTTGGCAACCGCTTCTTTCCAATCCAAGGAACCCATCGTTTGAACACCAACATCCTAAGAAAGAATGCCAGCAGAGAGAACACCTACCATCTCAGAAACATTATCACAATTTATCCCTATAGGCACTGCATCACCAATAATGCACTCAAAATTAATTACCATAGCACCATCAAAGGAAGTAAACACCAAGGGCTCATTCCCACACACATTTGGAGAAACACTATTAGTATAAGTAGAAGATCGAGACACATTCCTACCCACATTCGTGGGAACAATAACCAACAAATCAATCTTTGCACTCCTCCCAATGGTAACCAAATCATCCTAAGAAGAGGTTGCAAGACACGGAGAATCCTGCACAACGACCAGGGAGAAACTCCTATCAGAAGTCTTCTCAATCGTATTCTCATACGTTAATAAAAATTATATGAATATAAAATTTAGATGGTTTTAATTTATTTGTATACATTAATGATGTATTTCTCTCATCGCACAATATTCTCTAACTTATGTTACAATCTTAGTAAACCACAACACCTTTGTTTAATCTCTTGGGAAGTCGTAAATCTTACAAATATATTGAATATAATAAATATCATATACCATATCATATTACCCATGTTATAGGTGGTAGTTTACTAGGGAAAAAAATGAACATCGGTGCTTCTATAAGTTGTCTTAATTTATAAAAAATTATGTTATTAAGAATTATGTAAATCTCACAGACACAAAATGTGTATGCAAATTTAAAAAAATTTATGCACTAGTAACAATTTGTTATAAAAGGGGGGGAATGAGTAGGGTGCAATTTTGTAGTTTGTAGTTGTGAACATGGAAAAACCTATGAATTCAGACTTGGCAACCCCCTTGTAGATGGGAAAAAAAATTTAATGCTAGATGGCACGGATGGTCAAGCCACTTGGATGAAAAAAATCCAGCCACGAATATACCCACATTTTCTAGTGGGGGAAACACGGAACCACTTGGTAATGGCAAATGGAATGCAAAGCAAAGGAGGGAGAAACAAGCAAAAAGGAAAAACACTAGTTGTAGAGATTAAGGGGATACCAAGATGAGGGAAAGGCATAATAGTGGGTCACAAAATGAAGGCAACAAAGAAAAATAAAAATGGAAGGCACCTAATGATAATACAATTAAAGCCTTTGTTATACCCACAAATATCCTCAACCTAATTTGGGGGCATTTTAAAGACTCTAGGGTTTTCACCAAATGGAGAAGCCCAAGAAGCCAAACAAAGAAAATCATTAAATGGTGGTCTAAGAATTTTCAAGGATGGGTAAGTACTAGATCTCTATCTGAGGGATATTTTCTTGTAGATTGTATTTACACGTCACTTAAGAGAGAGATTTTTTTTGGGAAACCATTATTTTTTTAAGGAATTTTTTTATTGCATCAACTAGGAACCCAATTTTGATCCCTACAAACACACAACCACTAAATTTCCCAAATGGATCCGATTAGAAATTCTTCCAAAAAAACATTAAAACTTGGAAGCCCTAAACAAAATAGGGGGAGCCTTAAGCACCTTCATTGGGGTGGAAGAATATTTTTCTTTAAAAAATTAAGGGAAAATGCAAAAATCCTAGTTAACATAAACATGGACCTAAGGTTTATAGACAATCTAGAAAACATAATTGGGAGGGGGAAGTGGCTTCAGAATATTGAGATCGATATGGGAATTTATGAAGGTAAGTGTATCTTGGTATAGTGGTTTGTTGCAAGCTATTCAAAAATAGGAGAGCAAAGGGTTAAAGAATGAGTTATTCCACTGACAGAAAAAATCAATGAAGTTTTAGAACAAAAAATTAAAAAAAATAATGAAGGAGAACTGACAGAAACAAACAATACACTAATTGACATTTTCAAAATGTCATCTACTTCTCTTGCACTCCCAACGGCTCCTTTTCCTACTTCTGATTCTGGGCACGTTGGTGTTGGTGATGTTGGGAATGGAATGTTGCCTAGCAAAGGGCTTAATGAGTCTTCTTATTCATTGAATGTTGCTTCTTTGCAAGGTGTTATGGGGGTTTTTTATCCTTGTGGTGCTCATGAGCTCCATGTGGGGTTTTCCCCTGGGTTGAGGGCTCCTTTTACTTCTTCTTTCACTCGTGGATAATAAAAGGTTATGTTTTTTGTTCCTTGGCTTGGTTTGGTGGTTGATACTTCTGCTCTTGGTACTGGGGGTAGAAGGTTTTCTGCCTCAGGGGTTGTTAAGGAGGGGATTATGCCCCCTAAAAAAATTGCTACCATTGGTGGAAAGGTCTATGCCTATGTAGCCAAATGTACTGCTACTATTCTCCCAAAGGGGAAATCTTGACCCCTTTTCTATCTCAAGGCCTCCCATGTGGTGGTGTGTGGCCCAAATGTGGTAGATAATGTGAATTTATACCAACATTGAGGGTTGGTTTGTATATTTACTGGTCTCTAGCCCTCTCTAATGGATTTGCATTATTGGGTAACTAGTTCTTGGTGACCCATAGTTTCTAGTAATATTAAGAATTTCCCTTGTGCAAAAAGATTTTTTATTGCTTCATTTTCTTCTTCTGAAGATCAAGATCTAGTGTTGAAAAAAAATTTGGTCTGGGGGAATCACTCTCTTTCTACCAAACCCTAGATAGTCTCCTTCAACCCTCTTACTGAACCACTCAATGTGTGCTCAGTGTAGGTTTTCATTCCCAATCATCCACTCCATTTTTGGGAGTTTTCTTGCTTTGAGGTCATTGGAAACTCTATTAGGCATTTCCTAAAGGTGGATGAAGCTACGACCACAATGGGTCACTCTACTTTTACCCAAATTTTAGTGGATATAGATATATCCACACTTATCCCAAGGGATGTGATGCTCATGGTTGGGGAGAGGCCATGGACTCAAGTGTAGGATTATGAGGGCCTTCTATTCCATTGTTGGTGTTATTTCTCTATTGTGCATATGGCTATAGATGATTCTCTTCTACGTCAAAAAGTTGTTGCTACTTGGTGGAAGCAAGCAAATGAGGATCATTGTTAGAATAACTGAGAGGGGGGTGAATCAGTTATCCAGTGTCCCAAAACAAAATGTATAATTCAAAACAACTTCTTCTATTTTTGCTCCTCGGTAAACAATTATTACTTTCACTATCTGTGCTTTTACCGATTACCAGTCTAATACTATAACAATTTCAAATCTAACATGTAACATGTAAAGTATGATAACAAACAAATATTTCAATCAACACATAACACAAGAGATTTAACATGGAAACCCTGTAAAGGGAAAAACCACCTAGGACTGGCAACCCAAAATTGTTTACTCTTCTAAAGTGAGGTCAGTTAAGACCCAACCCTGTTAAAGGTTTACAAACACACTGTCAGATGTGACCTTGTTAGAGGATTTAGACTAGAAGTTATCATCCAACCAGAATTCACTATGGGGTTGATAGGATAACAATGTTCATTCTATGAATGATACATCATAAGACTTTCAGAGTCCACTCGATTAAGAGATTTTGACTGTATACAATGGTTAAATATATAATAGTAAATGATCTTCTTTAAGACAACTTCAATTGCAAATTACAGATCAATATTCAGTCCATAAAAATCCTTCTGATCAATATTTCACTTCAGATTCAATACTATATCAACTTATTGTCTATCGGTAATTACTCTTTGTAGCTTGGTAATTGTTCTACAGCTTGGTTCTTACTTAACCAGTATGATCAGAATGCATGAAAACCTTGTTCACGCGATATTCCTATAGTTTCTACTTCTTCCGGCATTCTTCCTTAATGAAATTCTAGTCTCTTATATACACGATTAAATCATTTTCTTCTCCTCCATCAGATTTACCTCTGTAGTTTCATCCTCCTTTGTCAATTTACATCCAGTAGCCATCGATGTTCCCACAGGTTTAGCATCTTCCATGCCAAATGTCTTAAGTACTTCTTTTATGTATTTTGATTGTGTGATGAATATTCCATCACTCTGCTGAATCACTTGTAGTCCAAGAAAGAAGTTAATCTCTCCGAACATAGACATTTCAAATTCCTTTTGCATTTCATCAGAAAATGTCTTTCATACAAGATCTGAGCCTCCAAAAATAATATCATCAACAAATATTTCAGCAATGATAATAGTATCATCATTATCACCTTTCATTTACAGATTGTTGTTTTCACTTGTTCTAACAAATCCAATACTTAACAATTAAGTATGCAGTCTTTCATACCATGCTCTAGGTGCTTGCTTCAAGCCATATAAAGCTTTATGTAATCTACATACCATGTCTTTATTGTCGGGATCAACAAATCCTTCAAGTTGTTCGATGTAGACCTCTTCTTCAAGTATACCATTCAGAAATGCTGACTTCACATCCATTTGATAGACTTTGAATTTCTTATGTGTAGCATATGCAAGTAGCATTCTAACTCCTTCCAATCTAGCAACAGGTGCAAATGTTTCACCATAGTCAATGCCTTCTTCCTGTGCATATCCCTTGCATATCAATCTAGCTTTATTTCTTGTGACTTCACCATTTTCATTCAATTTATTCCTGAATATCCACCTAGTACCGATAACATTCTTATCTTTAGGTCGGGGGTACTAAGGACTAGGTTTTGTTCTTCTCAATTTTCTCTATTTCCTCCTTCATTTCATTAACCCATTCTTCATTCTCTAATGCAACTTTCACATTTTTAGGTTCAAATTCACAAACTAGACATATACCTTGTCTTGTTTTTCTTCTAGTTTGCATTCTAGCATGTCTGTCTCCAATGATTTGTGTCTCAGGATGATGTCTTCTAACAAAACTAGCCAAAACTTGGTTTCTCCTTTCTTTTTCATCCTGCTCAGGGTCATTTCCTTGCTCGGTAGCTCCATCTTGTTCATCGGTTTGTGTTGCCTATTGTCTTGTATTGTTTCCCTGCTGACCGGTTGTCACAACTTGCGGCGTCGGTAGATACTCTGGATGTTCAATGTAAGTGAATCTACCGTAGTCTTCTGGTTCCTTTGTACTTTCCTCTATGTTCTTGTCATCAAACTCATCAACACGAACATTAGTACTTTCAACTATCTTATTTGTAACCTTATTCAAACATATATATGCTTTACTTGTAGAGGAATATCCCAGAAATATCCCTTCATCTCCTTTAGAATCAAATTTTCCATTTCTCTCATCTTTCAAAATAAAGCATTTACTTCCAAAAATCTTGAAATAACTTACAGTAGGTTTGTGTCCAAACCATAGCTCATAAGGTGTTCGGTTGGTGTCCTTCTTTAGTTGTACTCGGTTAAGAACATACACAGTTGTACTGACAGCTTCCCTCCAATATGTCTGAGCAACATTCTTCTGTATCATCAATGTTCTAGCACAGTCAATTATAGACATGTTCCTTCTTTCAACAATGCCATTTTGCTGAGGTGTCCTCGTTGTAGAGACCTGTCTTTTAATTCCATGCTCATTACAGAAATTAGTAAATTTATCAGAGATAAATTCACCTCCTCTATCAAATCTTAAGCATTTTATTTCTTTTCCAGTCTCTTTCTCTACCTTAGCTTTATACCACTTAAACATTTTAAAGGCTTCAGATTTCTCTTTCAGGAACATAACAGTCATCAGTCTAGTATAGTCATCAACAAAAAGAATAAAATATCTATCACCAAAATAGCTCTGAGTTCTCATAAGACCACATAGGTCTGTATGAACCAACTCTAGTATCTTCTTTGTTGAGTAGTCTTTACTTTTAAAACTAGACTTAGTCATCTTACCTTTCTGACATTCATGGCACATGGCATGATCAAGTTTTGTCAAGTTAGGCAATCCTCTAACTCTTTTCTTTTTACTAATCTTGATCATGTTGTCAAAGTTCACATGGCATAACCTTTTGTGCCACAACCAAGCATCTTCATCCTTTATTAACAAACAAGAAGACTGATCCATATCAAGATAGAATAGATTACCTTTGGATTGTGTACCAGTTTCGACAAGTCTTCCTTCATCATCATAGATCTTCACTTTTTTTCTCTCAAAAGCCAATCGATGGCCTAAATTGTTTAGCTAAGCCACACTTAATAGATTATAGTTCAATCCATCTACCCAGTATGCATTTTCACATTGTATTCTATCATTGATCATCAGTGAACCTTTACCTCTTACCATACAAGGTGCATCATTTCCCATTCTCACAGATCCTCCATTATATTCATCAAGATGATCAAACTTCTCTACATCACCGGTCATATTATGTGTACAGCCACTGTCTATGATCCATGTATCATTTCTCCTTACTTTAGAGATCAATGTTGTCTCTTCATCTTTATCTTCTTCCTCTGAGTCATCTTTCATAGTAACAAATACAACTTCTATATCATCATCAGAATCAAATTCAATTTCAATATCTTTGGCTATGTAACATACCTTTTTTCTTTTATTGTCTCGGTTGTCTCTGTTGTTGTGTTGGTAGCCTCTATTGACTCTTCTCCCATAGCTTCCTTCAAATCGGTCTTTGGATCTATCATCATTTTTCTTCTGAGGACATCTAGTAGTGATGTGATCGACTTCTTTATAGTTAAAACATGCCAAAGGTAGCTTACCTCTATACCTTCCTTTTCCTTTAGGAAATCTTCTGGCCATAAGAGCTTCAAGCTCATCAAGTTCATCATCGGTATTACTATCACTATCATAATTCTTACTATTCCTGCTAGACTTTCCAATCTTCAAAGAAGACATGAAAGCAGATTCAACAGAAGGAATAACACTGTTATCAAAGTTGTTTAATTCAAAGGTTTTAAGTTTACCAATCAAAGTGTCAAGAGTAAGGTTGGATGTAGCTCTTGTTTCATGAATTGCAGAGATCCTGATTGCATAGACTGGCAGAAAAGTTTTGAGAATCTTGCTTATCACTGTTTCATCATCAATCACTCCATTAGATGCTCTAATAGCATGTACCACCTCTTTTATTCTATTTGAGTATTGTACAATGTTCTCACCTTCTTTCATTTTCATATCATCAAATCTATCTCTTAGGCTTTCAGCTCGGGCTCTTTTGACATTCAGATCTCCACTGTATATCAGATTTAACTTGTCCCACATCTTCTTAGCAGTATCACAACCCTTGATGTCTTCAAATTCGGCATTGGTATAGGTAGCAGCAAGTTCCATCATAGTGATATTGTGTTCATGTCTGTCCTTCAGTTGATCAAGAGTTAAGGGACCAGTGGGAGGTTGTATGTAGCCATTCTCCATCAAATCTAATGCAGAATTCTCAATTCCATATATGTGCAGCTTCATCTGGCTTTGCCGTACTATGAAGTCCTCTTTGTTCAGCTTTGGTACTTCCCTCTTATACATCTTGAGACCTTTGTATATAAGTCCTTAAAACTTTGTTCTAAGCAACCACCACTCTAATACTAATTGTTAGAATAACTGAGAGGGGGGTGAATTAGTTATCCAATGTCCCAAAACAAAATGTATAATTCAAAACAACTTCTTCTATTTCTGCTCCTCGGTAAACAATAATTACTTTTACTATCTGTTCTTTTACTGATTACCAGTCTAATACTATAACAGTTACCGATCAAATCTAACATGTAACATGTAAAGTATGATAACAAACAAATATCACAATCAACACATAACACAAGAGATTTAACATGGAAACCCTGTAAAGGGAAAAACCACTTGGGACCAGCAACCCAAAATTGTTCACTCTTCTGAAGTGAGGTTGGTTAAGACCCAACCCTGTTAAAGGTTTACAAACACACTTTCAGGTGTGACCTTGTTAGAGGATTTTAGACTAGAAGTTATCATCCAATGAGAATTCACTATGGGGTTGACAGGATAACAATGTTCATTCTATGAATGATACGTCATAAGACTTTCAGAGTCCACTCGGTTAAGAGATTTTGACTATATACAATGGTTAAATATGTAACAGTAAATGATCTGCTTTAATACAACTTCAATTGCAGATTACAGATCAATATTTAGTCCATAAAAATCCTTCTGATCAATATTTCACTTTAGATTCAATACTATATCAACTTACTATCCGTCAGTACTTACTCTTTGTAGCTCAGTAATTATTCTGTAGCTCAGTTCTTACTTAACCAGTATGATCAGAATGCATGAAAACCTTGTTCACGTGATATTCCTGTAGTTTCTACTTCTTCTGGCATTCTTCCATAATGAAATTCTAGTCTCTTATATAGACGAGTAAATCATTTTCTTCTCCTCCATTAGATTTTTCCACTTAACCACATTCATAGATTTTGCTGCTTCAAACTTTCTCAGTTGATGTGTCCGTAACACATTTCAATCTGCTCCATTAGATCTTCCTTTAATTTTGTTAGTCATCGATCTTCATAACAAACATTATCTGGTATCACTGAAATCAAGGTACTTTACAGCTCATCAATCTTATCAGCTAAACTAATCATTTAGTTCATTCTGTTCCACTCGGTTAACAAAGAAATGTGTCGGTGAACACTGCTCGGTTAATACTTCGATCGGTATACACTACACTCCGTCGGTGTATACTAGAAATGCTTCATTTACCGACAACACTGCTTTGTGTCTTTTAGCTCTATACTTCATCAAAGATGAATGCAACATAATAAAGTCAATATCATCAAGTCATAGACTCATCAACAAGTTACTCAATGTGTTCCTTATCCTCATCTATCATGTACATCTTTCCCCATGTAGATTTCTCTATTCTTCATCTCTTTACCTTTCTTCAGATATCTCGATATAGTAACTTACAAGATAAGTGTTGTCAAATTAGTTGACATCAATGACAACATAATACTAATTTAATCATATTACATATCTAATCAGCAACTCCTCAGTGATCTTTAATCACAGATTCTTCAATCAGATTCCAAATCAGTTGTAGTCCAACAATTTGATCATTTGTGCTTATGATTCTCTCTCTGACTCTTCATGTGAATACTCCTCACAAGATTATGATGAGGAAGAAACTCTTATTATAAATATGGTTAATGCTCTTTTTCCCAATCTAGGTAATGCTTTTACAGCTAATCTAGGTCATGCTCCTACTGTAACTATTTGTGATTCCCTTGCTACTACTAGGACATACCCCTCAAATCATGTGGACCATTCCTCACCTTTTTCCTGTGCTCTTTCTCAGCTCCAAGCTTCTTCTAACATTATACATCTTTCTCAGCAAAATGGTCACTATGTTGATAGCTGCCCTAGCAGAGTTTCTTTCATTGGGGATCCTAAGGATAGCATCGCCCGAATAGTTATTCAAAAATGCAGGAAGAATTATTCTTCAAAATCTCACTCTTCTTCACTTGCAGTGTGAGAGTGACCTTCCTACTAGAGGGTTTTTACCCTTTAGGCTAAGTGTGAGAGTAACCTTCCCACTAGAGGGTTTTTAGCCTTTATAGCATATCACCATGCTAGTCACACTTAGCATAAAGGGAATATTAATTAAATTTGATTATTTAATTAATTATAATGAGATAAGGAATAATCAAATAATTTTTAATCATGTAATTATTTTTTAGACGAATAGGTGATGAAATAACTAGGTAATTAATTAAAATTACTTAATTATGAATGTAAGAGAAATGATTATTTTGACTTTACAATATAGTAGAATGACACATATTGATTAAATAATAAAAATTATTTAACAATTTAGGAGGAGTGTTAGTAATGTGATTGTGTTAGAGCAATAGGCCATTTTTAAGTGTCTATATTTTGTCCCTCTTTGATATAATATTTTTTAAGCATTGTTTCAAAGAATAATAAAAATTATGCCTTGGTATGCCCCAATGGGAACAATGTGACAATGAAGTAAGTGATGTCCCCTTGAGAGATTGTTTATGAAAGAAAGGCATGAATGATCTCTTGAAATAAGATGATGGTATCTATGATTTTTATGAGATGCAAAAATATTCTGATATGCTTCTATGTTATGTGATGGATGTATGCGTTTTCTATATGGTGTGATGTCATGGTGATATGCTATGCACTTTATGTTTTTTGTATTTTCGTATGCACTTTATAAGATGTGACTACATGTGATGCAGATTAGATGATAGACTAATGCGAAAATGAATTTGATATTATATGTGCATTTACATGAGGGATGGATGCATTTTTCTATGTACCTTTTCATGCATGATACATGCTATATGTACTAACATTCTTATGTAGAATGCAATCATTTTTTTATATCATGATACTCTTCCATAAGGATTTGTTAGGACTGACAAAGAGAATTGTTAGTAATGAAACTTTAGAAGATAGTTAGGGGATGAAAGAATGGGAATGAATGCTTGGTTGAAACCCTTAGATTGTAGTAAACAAAGAGCTTAAAGTTTTTAATAACCATGCTTGATTTCTAACTGATTTGAGCTATTTATTTTTTATCATTGAGCCACTTTATTATAGAAAAAATAGATACCATCCTACTAACATATGAATGATCTAGGCATGATTATCTTCTTGCATAAAAAAAATAGGCACATTGAATAGACAAAGAGTATGAGTTGATCCATCTAGGTTGAACAGTTGGAGTGGAGGTATGTGCAGCATATCACAACTAAAGTATCCATTGCAATTTTGCAGTTGCATATTTGTAATATGGATGTGAAGGCTCTTATCAGAGACACCCAAATTTTTATTTTAAGACTTCATGGAAAATATTCCACAAACAACAGAGAAGAAAAATAAGTCATGAACTATCATGGTATTTTTAATCACTTGTGGACATCTTGGAGATGCATAAGAACATGACTTGCAAAAATCAAGACATAATAAGACTTACTCAACTCAACAAGTTGAAGTTGTACTGATTGTGTGTCTAGGTTTTTGTAGTAGTTTGGACATTGAATTTTGATGTATTGCTAATGCTATCTAATTTTAAGAATAAGGTACCCTGTATAAGACTACTCCATCTAGTTTCGAGTGTTCCTTCCCTTGTAAATCCCAATTTTAACAAATACATATCTAATCTAGCATACCAAGTTCTAGGTGCTTGCTTTAGTCCATACAATGCTTTCTTTAGTTTACATACCATGTCTCCTTCTTGAGTCAAAGGAAAACCTTCAGGCTGCTCAATGTAGACTTCTTCTTCTAATTCACCATTCAGAAATGCTGACTTCACATCCATCTGATACACTTTGAATTTCTTAAATGCTGCATAAGCCAAAAATATTCTTTCTGCTTCAAGTCTTGCCACAGGGGCAAAAGTCTCTTCATAGTCAATTCCTTCTTGTTGTGAGTATCCCTTACATACCAATCTTGCTTTGTTTCTAATTACTTCTCCTTGTTCATTCATCTTGTTCCTGAATACCCATTTAGTTCCAATCACATTTTTGTCTTTAGGTCTAGGGACCAATTCCCATGTCTTGTTCTTTTCAATCTGATCCAATTCTTCTTTCATAGCTTTAATCCAATGTTCATCTTCACAAGGTTCATTAGTAGACTTAGGTTCAATTTGAGAAATCAAACATAAATGTACCTTATTTCTAGTCATAACTTCTCTGTCCAAACTTCCAATAACTTTCTCAACAGGATGATGTCTTGATATATACATGTTAGGTGTCATAGTCACTGATCTTTCTTCAACTATAGATTCTTCTCTATATTCTTCTCTATTTTCTTCAGCATGACTTTCATTCAACAATTCACTGTCAATCTCAAAAAATTGTTCAGTAGTTTCAATGTTAGGCTGAGGGTTAGTTCCTTCATCAGATTCATAATCAAGCATTCTTTCCTAAATTTTAAACTTCTCATCAACTTGTACATTTGCACTTTCAACAATAGTTTTAGTTCTCCTATTGTAACATCTATAGCTTTTCTTTTCAAAGAATATCCAAGAAAAATTTCTTCATCACTTCTAGGATCAAACTTTCCTATATCATCAGCTCTCTTAATATAACATTTGCTTCCAAAAATTCTAAAATACTTAACTAAGGGTGCATGTCCAAACCATAATTCATAAGGTGTCTTGTTTGTGTCCGCCTGTTGTATTCACTACTTCTCTCCAAAATGTCTTTGCCAAATCACCTTCAAATAACATAGCTCTAGTTGCTTTAGTCACTGATTTGTTCCTTCTTTCTGTAATACCATTTTGTTCAGGTGTTCTAGGGGCTGATAACTGTCTCTTAATACCATTTACTTCACAAAAAGTGTTAAACTCTTTAGATGTAAATTATCCACCTCTATCGGATCTCAAACATTTAATCCTCATTCCTGATTCATTCTCAACTTTATTCTTCATGACCTTAAACTTATCAAATGCTTCAAATTTTTCTTTCAAAAATGCAATCCACATCATTCTTGTAAAATCATCAACAAGAATCATAAAATACCTTTCTCCATAGAATCCTCTAGTCCTAGTAGGACCGCTCAAGTCTGTATGAACAATCTCCAACTTTTCTGTAGATGTGAACTTCTTGCTAGGAAATGAACTCCTTTTCTACTTAGCCATCACACATTCCTTGCAAATCATGTTAGTAGGCTTCATACTCTTAGGTAAATCTCTTACTGCAAGTGTAGAACTTACTTTCACAATATTATCAAAGTTTATATGACAAAACCTTCTATGCCATAACCAACTATCATCAATCTTAGTCATCAAGCATGTCTTCTCAGTAGGGTTCAACTAAAATACATTACCTCTGGTTCTAGATCCAGTTCCAATTAGATTTCCATCTTTATCCTTAATCACACAAGTTTTCTCATTAAACCAAACTTGATATCCCTTATCCACTAAATGTCCAACACTCAAAAGATTATGTTTCAATCCATCAACAAAGTAAACATCATCAGTATTAGTCTTTCCATCAAGAGTGATAGATCCTATACCTTTAATCAAACAAGGTGCATTGTTACCAACTCTAACAATTCCTCCATCATAATTGTTAAACTTTATGAATTTTCCTTTATCACCAATCATATGATGTGAACAACCGCTGTCTATAATCCAATCAGCTTTCTTTTCAACTTGGGAAACTAAGGCTTTTTCTTCTTTAATATCAGATTCAGAATTTTCTTCCTTAATTGCTACAAATCCTATGTCATCAAAGTTATCATTATCACTGTCACTCAAATGTCTTTCAATTCCTATTTCAATTTCTTCATCATTTTCATAATAACATTCTTTAGATCTTCCAAGCTTAAAATTGTTTCTATACTTCTTAACTCTCTTAGGACACTTAGATGCAAAATGACCATATTCTTGACATGTCCAACATTTAAAGATTTTCTTACCATCTGGTTCTCTTTTCACAAGCAAGGAAATACCTTCTTCAATCTTTTTATCTTCATCAGATTTGGATCTGCTACTGCTGGCATAATCTCCATTCACACTTGTACTTCTAGACAAAGTAGGTATGATGCTAAGAGCACTGAATGTTGTCTCCACTCTAGGTAGTTCTCCTGATAATCTCAAATTCATCTCTACTGCTTCCAATCTTCCAAGAAGAGTCTCTCTTGAAAATTTTGGTGTACAAGGTATCACTTATTCAATCATTTGTGTAGTCTACCTGAATACCGGTGTCAATGTTCTCAAAATCTTCCATATTACTTCATTCTCTATCTTTTCACCTCCACAAGACTTTATTCCTGCAACAATTTCTGGCATCCTACCAATATAGCTTCTAACAGATTCATCTTCCATCATTCTTATGTCTTCAAATGCACAAATCCAATTATGTAACCTAGCTTTCTTTGAATGTTCATCACCTTCAAAAGTAGAATGTAAAGCTTTACAAATATCATGAGATTTAGTTAAACCTTTTACCTGACTGTATTCATTCTCTGGAAGTGCTAATAAAAGTGCTTCTCTTGCAAGTATGTTACACATAAATAGATCTACCTCATCTTTAGAACTTTTTTCAAGATTGTCTTCTTCAATTATAGTCCTTTCATTCTTTGTAATCAACCAATAACCTGTTCCTAAACACAAGAGATGTGTCTTCATCTTTTCTTTCCAGCTATCAAAATTTACTCCATCAAACTTAGGGCTTTCTTTCCTAAAATTTTCCATAGATCTCCTTAAGTTGTTAAACTTCTCTTTCAAGGACCTGCTGCTCTAATACCAATTGTTAGAAAGTAAAGACCACCAAGATAACTAAGAGGGGGGGGTGAATCAATTATCTGATAATTAAACCATTTATCAACATTAACTTCAATATCAACTTCAACAGCTTTAAACCATATAATAATGTAGTAACCAACCATAGAAAGATAATCATACACAATGACACAATAACACAGGATATGTTAACTAGGGAACCTCTTGATCAAAGAGTAAACCCCGGTGGGAATGATGCCCACAAAATGATGCACTAATATGAAAGTTCCTTGTTAGAGGATGGACCCTATTAGGAGTCTTATGAAATACATTCAGTACATATGAATCTCTATTAGGAGATTTTGAATCCCTGTTAAAAGATTCTAACCCTGTTAGGAGTTATGGAAGACAGAAGGACCCACTGCCCAAACAGTTTCAAGGCAAGATCTCTGAACTCACTATCCAATAGATCTTAGGATTATTCAATAGAATAATATGAAATATGTTACCTCCTTCACACTATGCCAAAACCACACTCTCTGCTACACAAAATCACAAATCTAGATCTCTGTACTTCACAAGTCTTCCTTCATCACTGAATTAGCTTTTTTCTTCACTTCATGCATACATTCACATCACAACTTTCACAAATTCATATCACAACTATTAAAATCCTCACATAACAATGAAAACATTCCTTCCTTTATACCACACTCAAATAATTACAAATGAGTCGGCATGCAAATACAAAATAATAATTTCAACACACTACATCAAAATTACATAAAACTGTCGGCTTCCAGATACAATAACTTTCCAATCGTGTGACCTCAAAGTTTGCACTATGAACCACATCACCAAAAATGAGTCTCAAACTTCCCTTTAACTACACAGAATTAGATTTCATCCTGGTTAGGAGATATCCTCCGATTACCAAAAATCGCTACACAGGAATACTGCCAGAATACTGCTTCCACCAAAATGCTTATAACTTTCATGAATAAATGAATTTATTTTTGCACTCTTAACCATAGGATAATAACACAACAAAGAACATACCATCAACTACGCATAACTCAATCTACAATATAACATGTGCGCAAAACAAAATTGTGCCTTCTATTCTGCTAAACTCCAGAATATCATTGTGTTGACATCAATGACAATCATAGTCATGAATGCAACAACCACTACTACATAATGACTACCAAAGGCTTCAGCATTCATTCTTAACATGTTGTAAGTAAAATACTGAGAACCTTTCTGCCTATCTATGTTATTAGAATCTTTGTTATTCATGAAATGAGATCTGCACCTTGTAGTACTCTTACACTTGATAGTATAATTGGTAAGATGACTACTTTTGAGATGAATAACTATGAAAATAGTATTTTACCAAGTGTTGACTCTGCATTTATGTCATCCTTGAAGATTGGTAAGTCTAATAGTAAGCATAACATAAAGAATGAAAGTGGCAGTGATAGTGAAGATGAGCTAGATGAGCTTGAAGCACTTATGGCTAGGATACTTCAGAAAGGTAAAGGAAGGTATAAAGGAAAGTTACCTTTAGCTTGTTTTAATTGTAAAGAGATAGGTCATATTGCTGCTAGATGTCCTAACAGGAAAGAAGAAGATAAAGACAATGAGTGATCTAGTGATGGAAAGTTTGGTAGAAGAGATAACTGAGATAACTAAGGAAACTGACACTATGACAGAAGAAACAACCAAGACTACAAAGAAAAAGACAAGAAGGCATGTTACCTTGTTGGATATTATGATAATGACACCAACGCCAACACTGATGAAAAAATTGAAGTGGTATTTGTTGCAATGAAAGATGATTCAAAAGAAGAAGAAAGGTATGTAGAAACAACACTTATATCTAAAGTTAGAAAGAATGATACATGGATTATTGATAGTGGTTGTACACATCATATGACTGGTGATGAGGATAAATTTGAATACCTTGAATACTAAAATGGAGGATCTATTGAAATGGGAAATGATACACCTTGTCTAGTGAAAGGAAAAGGATCTATCTTGTTGAATGATAAGATTAGATGTGAGAATGCATATTGGGTGAAAGGACTTAACTATAATCAGTTGAGTGTAGCACAATTGAATAATTTAGGTCACTGAGTTGCATTTAAAAGTAGAAAGGTGAAAATCTATAATGAAACCAAAAAGCTAGTCAGTACTGGTGGACAATCCCAAGGTAATCTATTCTATCTTGGCAATGCTTAAACTTCTTGTTTGTTGGCTAGAAATCAGGGTGTGGTTATGGCATAAGAGACTGTGTCATGTGAATTTTGATAACATGGTTAAGATTAGTAAGAAGAGAAGAGTTAGAGGTTTACCGAGTCTAACTAAACCTGACCATGTTATATGCAATCAATGTCAGAAAGGAAAAATGACTAAATCTAGTTTCAAAAGTAAAGACTATTCTTCTAAAGGTATTTTAGAGTTGGTACATACCGACTTATGTGGTCCTATGAGAACTCAGAGTTATTAAGGTGACAAATATTTTATTTTATTTGTTGATGACTACTCTAGAATGATGGCAGTTATGTTTATGAAAGAGAAATCTGAAGCTTTTAAATTGTTTAAGTGGTATAAAGATAAAGTTGAAAAGGAAACCGGGAAAGATTTAAAATTCTTAAGATCTGATAGAGGAGGTGAGTTTTTTTCTGATGAATTCACTAACTTCTGTAATGAGCATCGAATTAAAAGACAGGTTTCTACATCAAGGACACCACAACAAAATGGTATTGCAGAAAGAAGGAATCGATCTATAGTTGACTATGCTAGGACATTGATGATTGAGAAAGATGTTGCATAAATGTACTAGAGAGAAGTTGTTAGCACTGTTGTATACACCTTGAACGGAGTTCAACTGAAGAAAGACACAAATGAGACACCTTATGAGCTATGTTTTGGCTACACACCGCATGTAAGTTATTTCAAAAAATTTGGAAGCAAATGTTACATTCTGAAAGATGATAGAAATGGTAAATTTGACTCTAAGGGTGATGAAGGAATATTTCTAGGATATTCTACTAAGAGAAAAGTATATAAATGTTTGAACAAGGATACTAAAAAAATGATTGAAAGTGCTAATGTGCAAGTTGATGAGTTTGCTGAGAAGAATGATGAAGAAAGCAAGAAGGAACCAAAAGACTATGGTATATTTACATATATTGAGCATCTAGACTATCTACCCAAGCCACAGGTTGAGTCTATCAAGCAACAAGAAAATGCTACCAAGAATCAGAAAATGCAAACCGAGAACCAGGAAGAAGTTACTGAGGAAGAAAATGAACCTGAACTGAATGGTGAGAAAAGAAGAGAACAAGTACTAGAGAGATTTTTTAAAAGACACCATCCACATAACCAAATTATTGGAGACAAGCAACCTGGCATGATGACACGAAGTAAGTTAAGACATAACACATGCTTAGTTTGTGAATTTGAGCCTAAGAATGTTAGAGATGCACTTGAGAATGAGGAAAGGATTAAGCCTATGAATGAAGAGATTAAACAAATTGAGAAAAACAAAACATGGATATTGGTACCAAGACCGAGTGATAAATATGTAATTCGTACTAAGTGTATTTTCATAAACAAGTTGAATGAGAATGGTGAAGTAACTAGAAACAAAGAAAGACTTGTATGCAAGGGATATGCACAAGAAGAAGGAATTGACTATGGTGAAACTTTTGCACCAGTAGAAAGACTTGAAGGAGTCCAAATATTACTTATGTATGTTGCACATAAGGGATTCAAAGTATATCAAATGGATGTGAAATCAGCATTTCTGAATGGAATTCTTAAGGAGGAGGTCTACATAGAACAACCTGAAAGTTTTGTTGATCCAAATCAAAAGAACATGGTATGTAGACTGCACAAAGCACTGTATGGACTGAAACAAGCACCAAGAGCATGGTATGAAAGATTACATGTTTATCTTATTAGTATTGGCTTTATAAGGACAAGTGACAATACCAATTTGTACATGAAAGGAGAATCTGATGACAATATTTTGATTGCTGAAATTTTTGTTGATGATATAATATTTGGAGGACATGATATTATTTGCAAATCTTTTGCCGATGAAATGAGAAAAGAGTTTCAAATGTCAATGTTTGGAGAGATTAAATTATTTCTAGGTTTGCATATTATACAACAAAATGATGGGATTTTTATAACACAATCAAAATACATCAAGGAAGTGTTAAAGACTTTTGGCATGGAAGATTCAAAACCTGTAGGTACACCAATGGTGACAGCATGTAAGTTGACAAAAGATGATGAATCAATCGAGGTAAATCAGACACTGTCTAGATCAATGATTGAAAAACTAATGTATGTGGTACACAGTAGGCCTGATATAGCACATGTAGTTGGGATTGTAGTAAGATTTTTTTCTAATCCTAAGGAATCACATATGGTTATTGTTAAAAGGATTCTGAGATATTTGAAGAAGACTGAAGATTATGGTTTATGGTACAAAAAGGAAAGCAATTTTGAGCTCTGAGTTTACACTGATGCAAATTGGGTTGGAAACATTAATGACCAGAAGAGCACAACTAGTGGAGCATTCTTTTTGGGAGAAAGAATTGTAACATGGATAAGAAAGAAACAAGCATGTATTTCTTATTCTACTGCTAAAGCATAGTATGTTGTTGCTACTGCTAATTGTTCAAATATTACTTGGATAAAAAAAATGTTGGAAGGAATGAATGAGGTGATATCTAATCCAGTGATTATATATTGTGACAACACAAGTTCTATAAACATTTCCAAGAATCTGGTGATGCATTCAAAAACAAAGCACATATCTATTAATTATCACTATTTGAGGGAACAAGTACAAAAAAAGCAAGTGAAACTGGAATTTCTGAAGTCTAAAGAACAACTTGTTGATATATTTACCAAGCCCTTACCAAAGGACACTTTTGAGTACTTGAGGACTAGACTAGGGGTCCATCCCCTATCTATCACTAAGGTGATCAAAAGGTTGCATCAACCTATATTTTATGAAAAAATCATTCATGTTGATGCATATAGCTCACACTTTAGGATTCCTAAGGTTTTCAAAGATTGTAGAAGCTGGAATAGAGAGTTGTATATCAGTACATGAAGGTACTTGATCTGGACCAAACAACAAAGAACAATTTGGTTGTTGAAGAGCTATTTATTTTCTTTTGGAATTGTTGTCAAAGGGAGAGAGATTTATATGAAATATATGTTGATGAGAACATGAAAAGGGAGAGAAATTTCAATGTGAGAAAGAATCAGATAACTGCAGAAGATCAAATCCGCAGGGAGAGTCTGCATGGAATGTTGTTTGTAGTGATTAAATGTATTAAATATCAAGCTAGGGAGAGCTTACCGAGATACAGCATTTACCTATATAGTTTTAGAACAAATGTTTGGTATGGTATGGCATATTTCATATTGTTTGTGCTGCCATCAATGCTAAAGGGAGAGATTGATGACCTACAACTGATTGAATATCTTGATGAACTAAAGAAATGGTGATTAGAGATCACTGAGCTATCAAATTGATATGTAAGATGATTAAATCAATCATTATGTTATCATTGATGTCAACTAGTTTTGACTATACTTATCATGATAGTTACAAACATCTGAACATCTGAGAGTTTGGGACTGTAGGATAACTAATTTAACTGATTCACCCACCCCTCTCAGTTATCTAATAGTTTTTGTGTTTTGTTTATTATTGTGAATGAATCTTTTCAATTTTTTAGGGATTTTTTTAGAAATATTTGCAATGTTTTTGGTATTTTTTCAAAACTTGATGAATTACGAAATCGGAGTACCCCTAGTCCAGACGGAATGGGAACCTTATTGCAAAATGGCCATGATGAAATGACTTAGTGAAAAATGTGATCGTATGTGGTAAGACAAAGGTACCTGACAAATTTCAAGCCATGATGGTGATGATCACTAATTTTATTATGGATAATGAGGCATTAATGATGTCATATCAAGATGGAGAAATGATAGATGGTGGATCATGATCACTACACATGGTGTCGGATTGCTCGGTTTTCACCATGGTACTTGTCCAAGGTGCCACCAAAGTGGTTTTCACCATAGGAAGAATTTATTTCTCTTGTATTTCTATTTTTGTGTCACCAAAGATGCATGATTACTAGGTTTTCGCTAAGGTAACCCTTTTTTTCTTTTTTGGATTTTTTCTTTTATTTTTGAAGATGGGACTACTCTGAGAGTTATGTATAGAACCTCTACAAGTGCAATCTATTGATGGGGTTTGATACAGGATCCCTCTCTAATGTGGATATCTAATATACTCCAGACCCATAGATTGATGTGATGATGTAAGGACCCAACTAGTTTGGTTCAAACTTTTTTAATTTTTCTCTTTCCACTTGATTTTTTTTATTTTCCATTAGTACCAAGTCACCCACTTCAAAATATTGTGGTATGACCTCCTTGTTGAAACTTCTCTTAAGAAATTTTTGATATGCTTGCATGTGTGTTAGGGAATTTTTTCTCTTTTCATCTAGCAACGCTAGCTCATGTAGTTTTGATACTCAGTATTCCTTATCTGAAATGATGTGTTGAAGGGATACTCATAGTAATGGGAGCTCGGTCTCTATTAGAAAGAGAGATTTGGTACCATATACTATTGAATATGGAGTGTCTCATGTGGGTGTATGGAAACTAGTGTGGTATGCCCAGAAGGTGGGGTTGAGTTGGAGATGCCAATCTCAACCAACTTCTTTTCAATATTTTTATGATTGTTTTATCTGTAGCCTTAGCCTAGTCATTACCTTGGGGGAAGTAGTGTGAAGAACAGCTATGATAGATATGGAGTTTTGTACAAATTTATTTCATTTTTTTATTTTTTAAGGGGGAACCATTATCGATGATAGTGGTTTGCAAAACTCTATAACGACTTACGATATAGATCAAAATGAACTTGGAAATCTATTTGCTAGTAGTATAGGTCATTGGAATTGGTTTGACCCACTTTTTGAAATAATCAGTAGTTGTTATGATGTACTTATGACCATCAGAGGATAATGGATGGATCTTTCCAATGAGGTTAGACCTCTACTATGAGAAAGGTCACAGTGAAGTAAGTGGTTGCAACTCCTGAGCTGGTGCATGAATGAGGTTCCCTTGAATCTAATACTTTATGCATTTTTTAACAAATGAGAAGGTATCTACTTCCATAATGGGCCAATAATACCCAATTATTATAATCTTCTTGGCTAAGTTCAAGCCACTAGAGTGGGCACCGCAAATGCCCTCGTGTACCTCTAATATTGTTGATTATGTTTTGTCTGAGTTGGGACATCTTAAGAGTGTACCATCCAAACTTTGTTTGTAGAGTTTATTAGAAATGATAGTGTAACGGGAAGCTTTCCTAATCAAGGTCCTCTTTTGGTTGTGAATTTGTTGTGGGGAAATGATTTGGGTAGTAAGGTAGTCATAAATATCTTAGTACCAAGGGGAATTGGGACCAATAATCTTACACACAATCTCAGACTTTGGGATCTCAAAAGTGGGGAACATAAGTTTTTTGACCATGAATTCTCAATGTGTCACATCAAGAGGTATGTCAAGCAAAGATCCTACAATGGCCATAACATCTACTACCTTGTTTCTGATCATGGATATTTTCTCAAATGGTATCTTCTCAAAGTGTATCTTGGTGTCTTTTTTCATGGCCTTATACGGAATCATTTTTTTATCTTTGGTATCATAGTTGTCGTTGACCTGGTCGATAATCAGTTGAGAGTCTCCATATATCTATAACTATTGGATATTCCATTGGACTTTTTTTTTAGACATATGAGTAGTGCTTCATATTCACCTATGTTGTTGGTGCAATCAAACATTAGTCTATAAGATCTAGGAATAGAATATCCTTTTTGAGTGATGAAGACTATGTCGGCACCAAATCCTTTCTCCATTTGAGAGCCATAAAAGTATAGCTTCTATTATTTTGGATCTTTTGTAGAAAATATACCTTCGTTAGGAAATTCTATCAATATTGAATGAGTAGAAGGTAGAGGCACATCTATCAATTGGTCTACAATTACTTGGCCTTTGATTTTTTTCTGTCAACATAGTCTATGTCGAATTCACTTAGTATCATGACCCATTTGGTTAGGTGCCTTGTTAATGGTTATTTCTTCAATAGATAATTCAATGGGTCAATTTTAGGAATGAGGATCATCTTGTGGCTCAACATGTAGTATCTATTTTTTTTAAGCAAAAACTACGACTAAACTTGCTCTTTCAATAGCAGTGTAGTTTAGTTCATGAGCCACAACCATCTGACTAATATATAGTATATGACCCTTTCTTTTCCTTCTAATTCATTATGTTCCAATAATGCCCCCAGTGAGTGTTCTATTTCTGAGATGTATAATAGTAAGGGTTGATATGGAATGGGTGCTACTAAGACTAGTGTTGATAGTAAAAGTCTTCTAGTATTTGGAAGGCCTTTTGAAAATCTTGTGTCTATTCAAATTTTACATCTTTGTGCAATAAGTACTAGAATGGGTGGAACATGTCTTCCAATTGTGATATAAACCTTCTTGATGACTATAATTTTCCCTTTAAGCTTCTTAAGCTCTTTAGATTTGTTGGGGGATGCATTGCAATTATAGCTTGGATCTTTTCAGGGTCGATTTATATTCCTCTGTGGGAGACAATAAATCCTAGAAATGTTTTTGATGTGACTCCAAAGA
This sequence comes from Chamaecyparis obtusa, assembly GCA_027943335.1. Lineage (NCBI taxonomy): Eukaryota > Viridiplantae > Streptophyta > Pinopsida > Cupressales > Cupressaceae > Chamaecyparis > Chamaecyparis obtusa. The sequence continues at coordinate 161,134 of BSBK01001747.1, forward strand.
CACATTTATTTGGATTTAGTCAAACTTTGTATTCCTCAATCCTATCAAACATTGGCTCCAATACTGATAAATGAAAGTTTATTTCTAGGTACTTTGCCAATATTTCATCAACATAATCTTTCATGGTGATATGCATCATGTCATGAAAAATGATTGTCATCCATCTCCGATATGTAGCTCCAACATTATTTAGCCCAAAGGGCATGACACACCAACAATAAGTGCCCCATGTAAAAGTGAAATCAGTTTTTTGTTGATATTTTGGTGCAATTTTAGTTTGATTATATTTGAAGAAATTGTCCATTGGCGATAGAATCTTATATCCAGAAGTGAGGTCTACTATCATGTTAATATTTGAAAAGGGAAATTCATCCTTTGGACATGCCAAATTCAAGTCTTGGAAGTCAGTACAAATTCTTATAGCCCTAATATCTTTGGATACTGGTACTAGATTGGAGATCCAATTAACATAGTCTATAGGTTTTATAAAACTTGCATCTAGTAACTTCTTTAGTTTTTCTTTGACCAATATTGAAATCTTGGGTTGTACCTTGCGGAGTTTCTGCTTGTATGGCTTTGTCCACAGCGTCAATGGTGAGTGCTGAAGTACTAACTCTGGGTCTAACCCAGGCATGTCAAAGTATGACCAGGAAAAGTTGATTTGTTTATATTTGAAGAATTGAATGAATTGTTCTATTTCCTCTTGTGTTAGTGACTCTGTCAAGTGGATCTTTTTTTGTGTTTCTGTAGTGCCATGTTGATAGTTTATGTTTTCTCTACCAGTAATGGTGACTACTTTTCAGTAATAGGGATTAGATCAATCTCTCCATCCTTGAGTTCCCCAAATATTTTTTCACCCTCATATACATCTTTTCTTTTTACTATTTTACAACAAGAGGATTCCTTTCGGTTTTCACCCAAAAGAATTTTATTTTATTTTTCAATTTTCTAACTAGAGGATTGATATAACTCCCCAAAGTATGTTATTCTATCTATCTCAATGCTAAAATGTGCCTTGTGGTCTCCCATAGGTATATTTTTTCTTAGTCCAAAGAATTCATCAATTGTTTCATCATTCTCAAAAATGTCCATGGTTGGTGGATTTTGTGGTTCTCAATCGATAAGGTCAGGGTAAACTATCCTTGGTAAGAAAGGATGAAATGGGAAGTTCAATTATGGTATTGATATATGAATTAGTTATGCATTAATGGGTCTCATATGAGGATGAGGATGAAGGTTCAGATCTATTCCAAAATTTTGAAATCTATGCTTTTTGATCTACGAGTTTATCTTGTAAAGATAGTCAAGCAATGGTAGTGTCAAGATGTCGGTTATTTGTGGTACGTGGGGGATCCCACTTATAATCATTTGAGTCATGTCTGAATGGGACTCCTACAACGTCTCAACTTTATTCTAAATAAAAATTATTAATATCAGTGGGAAACGAGATATTTGAGATGCCCCTGTAGGTGGTCTGTAACTAAACCTTGATGCTTTAGGTTTTGGGTAGGAGCAATTGGCTCCACTATTCCTTTCTCATTTTTTCCTAGGCATGAAAACCCATTGTACCCCTTCTTATGGACTATGGTATAGCCCCTTCCATATTAGTCTATATATAATAAGGAGGATAGATTGTCTTCTATGATCTTCTCATTTATATCTCCCCATCTTACAAAAACTGTTGGTGAATAGACAATTGTTAGTTGTTGCTTCCTTACTATAGGTTTCCTCAATTTTCCATATGACCTAGGTGAGATAGGTAACTTGCCTACATAGATTAAGCATGCATAGGTGTTTTATCCACATCCATTTTCTTGTACTTGGATTTTAAGTTCTAATGTTGGTTCTTCTATTGATTTTTTAAGACTTGTGGGATCTATGTTTTGGGATGAGGAAATAGTTGATGCTTCTTGATTGTTGGGTACCTGATTAGAAATATCTCCCCTAATATTTATGTAATATAGAAAGGGATTTGTATCACCAGGCATGCTGATTTCAACTCCATCATAAGGAAATTTTAGACAGTGATGATAAGTAGATGGTACATCCTGCATGGAATAGATCCATGGTCTCCCTAAGATCATGTCGTAATCCATCTCTAGATCAACTACTTGGAATGCAGTGTCTTGTGTTGTTGGACCCAATCTAATTGGGAGACTTCTGATGCTCTTGGAAGGGAATTCTTCATCATTATAGGCTCCTATTATGGTATTATTAGTGATATCTACACAACTCTCAAAGTATCCCAAAGCTTATACCAATTTCAATGTATAGATATTCAGACCCTCTCCTCCATCTATTAAGACTCGCCTAATTTTGTCAAGATAAATGAAGACTGCTAGAGGCAAAGGATCATTGTGGGATGGTTTATGTGCTAGAAGTTATTTTTCAATGAATGAAATGTGATGTGGAGTGGCCAAACACCCTACCATGGTTGAAAAATCATCAACTTCTAGGTCTTTTGGTATGGACGACTATTGTAGTATTGTGTCTAAGACTGCTTTATGGTCAAGTGAAATGTGGAGCAATTCATAGATAGAGGTCTATTTCGGGGTCTTTGTCAGATGATCTAATAGATCATACTGACCTGATGGTGGGGTGGAAGACTTACTTGGTATAGAAATTTTTGACGTGGCTCCATATACTCTTATTTTGGTATGATGGGTGGCAACAACACTTATTTCTAGACCTTCGATGGTGATGGTGTTTATGGTCAAATTTGGGTCTGCTTTGGTGTAGGTTAGGTTTTCCTAGTTATTCATATTGGCATAATTGATGCAGGATGGTAAGTGATTTCTAGTGTTGTCATGATATAGATTTGATTGCATTATGATCAGCTATTGGGTTGTCATTGATGTCAAGTATTGACCTAGTGTTCCTAGTATGTTGCTAAGTATAAGTATGATGAACAAGGTGTTGCGATGAGTTTCATTTATAGCAATCTTTATGAAAGATTTGGGAATGTATCTAAATGTCAAATGTCTAACTGCTACTATTGGTGTGGACCGGTAAGAAAGTTATGATCAGATGAAGGTTGACAATGCAACTACTAGAATAGTTAGTGACAGGTGATAGGCGATTTGATTGGTTTGTCAAATCTATGATGAGGTACGTGGTGTAGCCATAGAAAAAGGTTGTCGATATTGTTTAGAAGCTATGGCTATGGCTATGACCATAACTTATTTGGATGACCGGTGAGAAGATCTTGCAGTTACAAAAGTGGTTTTAGGATAAAGAGCTTATGTTCTTGATCTACTGATGGTAGATCTTGAATCGGTGACCAGTATGGAAGCGATGGTGAATAAATTTGTGTTAGTCATGATGTGGTGATGTGTCCCAATGATCATAGGAAATTATATGGCATCACATTTTTTGATGCTAGAGTGTGGAGAAGATTCTAGAGGAAGTGTTTGTTTGGTCAAAACATGTTTGACCCCCTTGACACAAGATTCTATGAAAATCATTGTATTGTTAAATTTGATAAGCATCAAATCTTCCCAAGAACACCTGCATGCAAAGACTGCTACAAGAATGAAGACAGAAGAGAGACAGAAAGCTATGGCAGCCAATAGGCCAGAGACTGCAAAACCATGTTGCCAGAAATAAGCTTCTATTAACAATGATGAAAATAATACAATCTCCTTATGAATTACAAAGAGGAAATCCTTATAAAAGGATACCAAAACCCTAAAGGTGAAAACCCTAAAGAATAGGAAACTTTCCTAAGTCTAACTTAAGCAAAGAGTAGATAAACTAATAATTAACTAATTTAATTATTAGCAATACTCGACTACTCTAACACCCCCCCTTAAGTGTAACTTAGGGAGAAGCAAAAAAGCTAAACTACTGCAGAAAGTAAGAAAGATGGGTCCCGGCAACTAGGCCTGATCAGGAACCCAAAACATAAAGCAAAAGATGTCCCAGAGAAAGGAACAAGAAGAGAGCAAGAAGCTCCTCCGAAGCATGTCTGAAAACTCTGTCAGAAGATACTGCTGGAACCCCCACTGAAGTGCATGACCAGGTAGAGAAGACAAGTGTCTGAAGAGCTGATCAATCGAACCAGGAAGCAATAGAACCAACAGGTGAACCCCCCCATAATGCTGAACTGGGAGAGGTGACAGGAACACTGAAATGCGATGCCAAAAATAGCTGCAGAAGAAGAACCAGGAACACCAACAGTGCAACAGAAGCACACACATAGGATAAAGGGTGGTGTCATAGACATAGTCTACATGGGCTAATGTCGTGGAAGGTACACTCACTTGACAAGAGTGGATGCGCCTATAGTGGCAAATGCATTAGAATCCCCCCATGGCACTTTATAACTGAGTGCGAATACTAAAACTGAACCAGGTGAAAAAGATCCCAGAAATGCAGAAGAGGGCACTTTATCTCAGTGCGTTTACAGAACAAAGATACATCAGAAAGAGCATGCAAGCTCAGAAGTCAGAAAGAAGAGTACACTAAAAAACCAGAAGAAGAGATCCCTGGACCTGTAGAACCAAGCACACCACCAGAGGGCATAAACTGCATAACTCAGAGGAGTGAAAACCTAGAGAAGAATCTAGAAGAAATAACTCTGCCACTAAATAGTACACAGAATCAGCTTTCCGACGATATCTCGTTTGCCGAAAAAGGAGTCCGGATGAGCCAGATATGACTCCCGGAAGGCAAAAATAGACATCAGACTTCAACAGAAAAAAATGCTATTGAAATGGCAGAACCCAAAACCCTAACCTCCATCATCGGAAAGAGCTCGGAAAGAGCTTTCCGACGATATAAAGAAGTCAGAAAACCGATACCGTATGCACAAGATACGGCCAAAAAACCCAGCTACCCCTAGAAAAAGCTCTAAAGGACAAAAAAAACTTTTTTAAGCCCCGGGGGCTGGAATTACAAAGCCCCTGGGCGCATGGCGCATGCAGGGGGCTGGAGCTGGAGCTCCCGGTCGGTCATATGACCAGCCGCTAAGGGCGGCGGAGCCGGGAGGAGCCGCAGAGGAGCGGGGGCCGCGGAGCCGGGAGGCGGCGGAGCCGGGAGGAGGCCGCAGAGGAGCGGGGGCCGCGGAGCCGGGAGGCGGCGGAGCCGACGGAGGCCGCAGAGGAGCGGGGGCCGCGGAGCTGGGAGGCGGTGAAGCCGGCAAAGGGTGCTGTGGCGGCGGTCTTCGGCGGCGGCATTCTCCGGCGGGGTGCGTGGAGGCGGTGGCGGAGGATGATGCCGATGCCGGTGCCGGTGGAGCAGTGGTGGCCTGCAGCTGCAAGCGGCTCGGCGGAGGCCGCAGGGTGGCGCTTGGGTGGCCGCTGGGTGGCGCCCAGGAGGCCGCCCCTTAAAAAAAATTTTAATTAATTTTTTTGAAAATCGCCGTCTCGGAGTGCGTGCCAGGGCCGTACGGCCCTGGTATGCAAAAAAAATTTGCCTCAGATGCCACTGTGTCCAAAATGGACAAGTTTTATATGGATTTAGGGGTTCTTGGGCCTTCCGGACACAATGGTGGTGTCCGTTTTTTCCCAAGGTGAGCCAAATTTTGGCTCCCCCCAGATCCACAAAAAAAACTCCTGAAACCCTTGAAAACCTCCTGCTTCTGAAACACTTCAACAAAACACGAACAGCGAGCAGCAAGATGGCTCTGATACCATGTTAAATTTGATAAGCATCAAATCTTCCCAAGAACACCTGCATGCAAAGACTGCTACAAGAATGAAGACAGAAGAGAGACAGAAAGCTATGGCGGCCAATAGGCCAGAGACTGCAAAACCATGTTGCCAGAAATAAGCTTCTATTAACAATGATGAAAATAATACAATCTCCTTATGAATTACAAAGAGGGAATCCTTATAAAAAGATACCAAAACCCTAAAGGTGAAAACCCTAAAGAATAGGAAACTTTCCTAAGTCTAACTTAAGCAAAGAGTAGATAAACTAATAATTAACTAATTTAATTATTAGCAATACTCGACTACTCTAACATGTATTTCCTGATGCGGTCTTGGGAATTTTTTTTGTACATTGAATTTTGTTTTATGGCACATTGGATCTGATTGGAATATTTAAAATTATCTATTTTAAATTTAGGGCTTGATTAAGGCGGTGGACTTAAAATCTCAATATATAATGGATGAAATTGTAAGTTAAGTTTGTTGATCATGTGTTGGGAAAGTGTGGTTGTAAAGTGCAAGTTGTGATCAATCCAGGGTAGAGTTAAGTGTGTTGAGAAGAGATTGTGTGCTTTATTATATCTATTCAAGCAGAGGTAGTGATGTTCTATAGATAATTCTTTATGTTGTTCCCTAACAGTTGCAGTAGTTAAAATCACTTAATCGGGTGGATCCTAATAGGTCCTTATTGTAAATCCTTTAACATGGTGGCACATTAGCTTATTTCTTAAGTCTAATACTCCTATAGAGTTTTTTTTTTTTTCATTAGTTATGATGAAGTCACATTAGTTTTCAAATTCATTTGATAATGAAGGAAATTCAAGTTAGTAAGAGCAATAAGCTAGTCGGTAAAAGGAAATAAAGGAAAAAGGTAATTTTGGTAAAGGCAATAAGGAGAAGACACCAAGAAAGGTGAACTAAGCACTGAGTACCGAGTTGTACCAAGTTAAAATAGTTACCAAATGGAAAGAAGATACATGTTACCGAGGAGGAGAAAATTGTATTACCAAGCATCACAAGCTAACACAAGGAGAATCTAAAAATACATTGAATGTAGACACTAAGCAAAAAATGGTTTACAAGTCTCGAGGAGTTTGTTTGATAGAGCATTGGAGATTTAAATATAATGATTATGCATGATTACAAGGTGAGATTCACCAATGAGAATTCAATGTGAAATATGTATTGGAAGAGTAACCAATGGTAGCACCACTTAAGAAGAAGATTCTAGATTGTTTCCACCACTTCTAGAATTGAGTATAAATGGATCAGAATGTGAAGATCATAGTATGAGATAGAGAGTGCAGGTGCGAAGGAGAAATTGCAAAGAGAAAGTGATGAGCAGAGAAGCTACCGAATAATAGAGCAGTAAAGAGAAGAGTGTGAATGTGATTCAGAATTGAAGTTATCGAGTACATATTTTTATTGTGAGTGAAACACATTATGAGGTAAATAGTTATTGAGCATTTTGAGTCTGATAAGCATAAGATTGATGCAAGTATTATAGACAATTTTATGTATTGATTAAAGTGTAATCAGAGTTGTGAAGACTCGTAATCGAGAAGATCCTAACAGATATTATATTGTAAATCCTTTAACAAGGTACAGTTCTTAGATTAGAATTGTAAAATCCTTTAGCAAGGTAGACTTAATTAGTCGTTAGACTCTTAATAGTGTCAATACTCTTAACAAGGTAAGCTATCATAAATAGCTAACATTGTAGCTCTAAACACGTAGACTTTTTACTACAGTAGTGAAGTTTTGTGGGTGTCATTCCCATCATAGTTTTTATCCCCTAACAAGGATTTATGTGATACCAAAATAATTGTGTTATCAGTTATATTCCATTTTAATGCTTTATATGTTTTATGAGATGCATGCAAAGTTATGAATTCATTGAATAGTTAAGAAAATTAGATAAAAGTTTTTTTGGAGTACTGATTCACCCCTCCCCTCTCAGTACTTACCTTTCCATACTTAATCCAACAAAGTCCTCTAGCAAGGCTACTCCTAAAAGGGTAAAGCTTCTAATAGGGCTAGAGGTAAATCCCTTAACTGGTTATCACATAACAGTGTTGTTGTAAACTCCTAACAGGGGTAAGCTCCTCATAGGGTGTACTTTAGAAGAGTGTGTCATTTAGTGGGTATTAATCCCCACCATATTTTTTCCTAAATTGGGCTCCACGAGAAAAATTTGTGTCAAGTGTTTCATTTCTTTGTGGATGTGCTTATGTGTTTGAAGTTTTCATTTGCTTCTATTAAGTTAATCTTGTGAATGTTGATTAAAGTTTAATGATGTAAGACCTCCAAGGTGTGCTTGCACTGCTTCACAAGAGACCAAGCTTGTCTCTTCTAGGTACCTATTTCCTCCTAGGTGCTTGATTAGCTTAGATAATTAACTAATTCCAATCCAAACTCCTCTTGAAGAGTTTCATCCTCTGTGCTTAACCTTAAAAGTCTAACACCCTAGATTTAGTACTCATTTCCACGCTCACTTAGAAGACTCTAAGTGTCAAATCCTCAAATCCTTCAAATTTCCTTGCAGGGGTGTTCTCCATGTTGTAAACTTCCATAACTTGGTGAATTTGATCCATTTTGGTGGGATCTTGTATCACTTTCTAATCAGAAGCAATAGTTCCTCAATTGAGACCTTAAAATTAGGCCTAATTCTTGTAGCCTTTTTCAGAGGCTTTTGGCCCTTCTTTCTAAATTTTCTCAAACAACTAGCCAAAATAATTAGGTATTTGGATACCCTTTTGGCTCTTCTTAAGGATTCTGCAAACTTTTAGACCTGGAAGTCTTTGTACATCTCCTTCCTATAAACAAGGGTAAACAGGGCTAAAAGACCTAGTTTTTAGGACAGTCTAAATCCTAGTAGAAATATGCTTCAAAACCTTATGGGATTGATTGGAATGAACCCAATCTTCATAGGACATTCAAATACAATGAATACCTATCAAAAAATAACCTAGATCCGTACTGTACCTCCAAACCCTGCAAGAAAACTCTATTTCTTTCTCTGTCAAGCCTCTAACCGGGTCTACCTAGCTTGCCTTGGGCTTGACTCTAAAAATAGCTAACATACTCATCTAGTTCCCTCCCTTTATATACATTATGTATAGTGTCTCCACTTGAAGATTCAACCATTTCTTTGGAGTTCCCATGGTCGAATCTCATGTGGGAGCCATTTTTCAACAAATTGTCACACAGAGACCAATGAACAATCTTAAACTAAACCAACACAATATATACACTAAATCTTCTTAAAACCATTAACTTATCAAATAGAAAAAATCTTAATACTTCCTATAGAACACTAAACTAATAGTAGATTTTATCATTCAATACATTAGGCCCGACTGTCAACACAAAACTCAAAGATCTTTACTGTCACCAAAGCAGAGCTCTCTATTCACCAACTCAAAATGTTACAACTCATAAAAATGCTTTGAGATTCAAGCCATTAATAATATTAGGTATCTCCTCCATCATTCTAGGGCCTATTGGCCAAGCATAACCTCCTATAACTTAGGGAATCCAAAGTTATCCATGTTGCATGCAACATTTGCAATAATTGCAAATGTTGTCATGACAACATTTGGCAACTTTGGTAGATGCCTTAATCCTATATTCTAGGAATCTTATCCTCCTACATCTCGAGGATCCAAGGTCATTTATGATTATTACAACATCTTTACAACCATTAACAACTCTTAAGCCTAAGCCACATTAATGACTCAATCTCACTAACTCCTACCATTAAGAAAATGAAAAAGCAACTAACAAAGGCTATTAATGTGACCTTAGTCCTAGTGACTAACTCACTTAGCCAACATTTCAAGAGACCTTCTAAGGTCTTAAAACAACCTAAACTAAGCTCTTTACTTGGCTAGAGTCAAGTACAAGATAGAATTTACTAACCAATGGAGGCTAGCCTAGGTGCTCCTGCACCATCCTCCCCAAAATAAGAACTTCAATCCACCCTTGGATTGATGATGCTAGGATCAATGCCCATCCTTTTGAAATCTGATTCCTTGACCCAAATTGCATCAGCAGCACTCTTTCCATACCTCTGAATGAGGTGTTCCTTATAATCCTTGACTCTAGTCTTTTTGTATACCCTAGTGTCTAGCACACTGTCTAGTCCTGTAGCTGCAGCAGTAGGGATTTGTATGTCTTCAACATCCCTAATCACCTCATGTATGGTCTGGTCATTGTCCTATTGTGGTCCCTTGTAATGGATAAGGTCTACAACATTAAATATATTAGACATTCCACTATCCTCCGACAAGTTTATCTTGAAGGAGTTGTCACCATACCTTGTCAATATAGGATAGGGTCCTATCTTCCTCATCTGCAGCTTATGAGGGACTCCTTTTTGCAATCTAGATTTGTTTAGCTGCACCATGACAAGATCACCAACATTGAACTCAACTATCCTTCTACCTTCATCCACCTTTTCTTTGTATTTGTTGGTGTTGTCTACTAATATCTTCCTTACTATTTCATGGACCTCTTTCATAGCCAATGCAAAATCATCAGCATACCCACTTGCTTTTACTCCTTCTTTCAGATCTCTCAATTCATAGACACCTCTGTGATGTAGTCCATAAACTATCTCAAATGGACTCTTCCCTGTGGATCTATTCAAGGTGTCATTGTAGGCATATCCAACTTGCCCAATCAACTGATCCCATTGTTGACCATACTCTTTAGTCAAGCATCTTAGAACATTCCCAAGGCTTCTATTAACAACCTCAGTTTGACCATTGGTTTGGGGATGGTAGGCTGATCCAAAAGATAAGTTGGTGCCCAATCTTTGCCAAAGAGTCTTCCAAAAATGACTCATAAACTTAGTGTCCCTATCTTACACAATACTGATAGGTAACCCATGGATTCTCACTCTCTTTGAAGAATAGAGATTCTATTTGACTTGCATCATTTGTGGTCTTGCATGGCACAAAGTGAGCCATCTTGTTGAACCTATCCACAACCACATACACACTATCCATGCCTTGTCTAGTGTTGTGTAACCCAACTACAAAATTCATGCTTAAGTATTCCCATGGCCTAGTAGGAATTGGTAGAGGTTGGTAAAGACCAGCATTTGTGGAAGTGCCATTGGCCTTTTGACATACTACACAACTCTCCACATACCTCCTAACATCAAGATTCATTCTAGGCCAAAAGTAAAACCTTGAAACAAGGTCTTGGGTCTTAGTAATCCCAAAGTGACCACTCAAAGCACCATTATGCTTTTCTTGAATCAAATTCTCTCTAATAGAGACTCTAGGAACACACAATTGATTCCCTTTGAATAAGAGATCACTTTGCAAAGTATATTCAGCATATTTACTATGAAAATGATTCTTGTATTCAACACATACCTTGTAAATGTTAGCAAAGTCCTCATCATCTGCATATAGATCCTTGAAATGATCTATCCCCATGCTTTTCAACTAAATTTCTTGGAGTGTGAGGGCTCTTATTGACAATTCATCAGCCAACTTGTTTAGTACACCCTTCTTGTGCTTGATATTGAAGGTATAAGCTTGTAGGTACTCAACCCACTTCATGTGCTTCTGACTCAACTTCTCTTGTGAATTCAGGAAACTAAGTGCTTGATTGTCTGAATACACAATGAATTCCTTGGGAAGAAAGTAATGCCTCCACTTTATTAAAGCTTGGACCAATGCATACATCTCTAGGTCATATGAGGAGTACTTCCTCTTAGCCTCACTTAACTTTTCAGAATGGAAAGCCACCGGTCTGCCCTCTTGGCTTAGAACAACCCCAATTGCTACATTGCTAGCATCACACTCAATGGTGAATAGTTTCTCAAAGCTTGGCAACACTAAAATAGGTTGGGTAGCTATCCTTTCCTTCAACAACTCAAAGCTCTTGTTAGCATCTTCATTCCACACAAACTTGGTTTCCATTCCTCCTTTGATAGTATCCAACATAGGAGCACAAATAGCACTAATTGTCTTATGAACTTTCTATAGTATTGTGCAAGACCATGAAAACTCCTTACCTCTATTGCTGACCTTGGAGTAGGCCAATTCATGGTAGCCTCCACTTTGCTCTTATCCATTTTCAGATTGCCATGTGATAAGACAAACCCAAGGTACACTAACTTTGATTTGATGAACTCACACTTCTCCAAGTTGATCATCAACTTCTCCTCATGTAGCTTCTTGAAGACAATGTCAAGGTGTTCCAAATGCTCACTCCTTGTCTTGCTAAAAATCATTATATCATCTAGATATACAACTAAAAATTTGCCTATGTAGTCCTTGAGTACTTCATTCATGAGCCTCATGAATGTGGAGGGGGAATTTGACAAACCAAATTGCATGACAATCCATTCATACAGCCCTTCATTTGTCTTGAAGGTTTTCTTCCACTCATCACCTTCATGGATTCTTATTCTGTGATAGCCACTCTTCAAGTCTATCTTGCTATAGTACTTTGTTTCACCTAAACAGTCTATAAAGTCTTCAATCCTAGGGATAGGGAACCTATACCTTATGGTTATCCTATTGATAGTCCTTGAGTTAATACATAGCCTCCAAGTTCCTCCTTTCTTAGGTGCAAGTACGATGGGTACAGCACATGGACTAATACTCTTCCTAATTAGGCCTTGGTCTAAGAGCTCCTATATTTGCCTTGTTATTTCCTCATTTTGTTGAGGGGTCATTTTATAAGCTTCTTTGTTAGGTAGGGTAGCTCCTAGGATAAGGTCTATCCTATGACTTATGGATCTTTGAGGGGGTAAGTTTGATGGTTGTCCATCACTTACAATACCTTGGTAAGTCTGCAACATACCTTGAATCTCCCTTGGTAATTCAGTCTTCTTGGCTGCCTTGTCTTCATCTCCCTCTCTTGGTTTCAAAACCAATGCATAGCCTATTCCTTCACTCTCTTCCATGGTTTGTAGTAACTCTTTTTCACCCACCATAAGTACATTTGGACCTGTTGTCTTCACTTTAGCATCCTCCAACAATGACTGAATTTTGAAGGTTACATTATCTTTCTTGAAAGAATACTAATTCTTCCCTCCATCATGTATGGCTTGGTAGTCAAATTTCCATGGTCTACCTAGCATAAAATGGCATGCATCCATAGGCAACACATCACACAACACTTTTTCTTTGTACCTTCCAATGGAGAACTCCACCCATGCTTGCCCATTCACTAACACATGTTGACCTTTGTTAAGCCAAGTGACCTTGTAAGGATTGGTAACCTAGCATAAAATGGCATGCATCCATAGGCAACACATCACACAACACTTTTTCTTTGTACCTTCCAATGGAGAACTCCACCCATGCTTGCCCATTCACTAACACATGTTGACCTTTGTTAAGCCAAGTGACCTTGTAAGGATTGGTATTAGATATTCTTGTCAACTTGAGCTTGCTAACTGCTTCCTCTGACACTATATTATCAATAGAGCCTAAATCAATGATGACCCTACATACTTTCCCCATTATCTTGCATTTGATCCTAAACAAAGATCTCATTTGGCTTGGCTCCTCCTTCACCAGTTCCTTGATTAGAGTCCTCATCATAAGGTTCTCTCCTTCCTCTAAATTTAGTGGTACTTCAACATGCTTGTCTACTGCATTAGACTCATCTTGAATTAAGTTAGTCTTCTTATCACCTCCTTGTGATGAACCACCTTTCTCCGGGCATCTATAGGCAGGGTGCCCCATTTGATTGCAATGGTAGCACTTCATATTGGAAAAATAATTGCCTCTTCCTCCTTGTGATGAACCACCACTTCTTCCTCTAAAGATAGAGTTATAATTTATTCCTCTACCACCTCTACTTGAGCTTCCTTCTTTCTTCTCATTGAACTTTACCTCCCCTTGAGCTCTTGAATCAGAATTTCTTCCACCATAGCCACCTCTTTGACCTTTGGTATCTTTGCCTTTGCCTTTGCCTTTGGAAGTTTCTTGCTTTCTCTTTCTCTTCTCCTCTATCTTCAAGGCCATTTGATAGCATTGCCTAATGGATTTGAAGTTCACTAGAATCATCTCCTCTTGATAGACCATTTGAGGCCATTCAAGTATCTTGCAATCTTAATGCTCTCTTCTTCAACTACCTTGGACCTCAAACACAATTTTTGAAACTCCTCGGTGTAGGCTTGGACATCCAAATCTTTTTGCCTAAGATTGTGTCTCCTTCTATGCATTTGGACTTCATAGTCATCAAGAAGGTAGGTTTGCTTGACTTTGGATACCATACCCTAAGGCCCTTCCATGTCACAGTAGGACCTTTTCCATCCTTCTCTCTCTTGGTTTGCACAAACTTCCACCAAGTAAGAGTTGAATCTCTTAGTCTAGACTTGGCCACCATAAATTTTTGTACCTCTGAGATACCATCACATTCAAAATGGTTCTCTATGCTATCAATCCAATCCAAAACTGAATCTGGATCCATTTGTCCACTAAATAGTGGGACACCTTCCAAAGCTTTACCACTCAATGCTTTTAAGAATGGCTCTTCAGGAAGAACAAGGTCAGGTGTTGGTGCTTCTTCTTCCAACTCTAATTCCTTCTCCCTTGCTTCATCTTCTTCCTTTTGGTCAATATTTTCCTTGACCTTATCTTCTTTGTCTTGGACTTCACCCAAGAGCTGCTCCATTTGAGCTAGTCTTTGCCTTAGCAATTTGTTATCCTCCTCTTGTTCTTCAACCTTCTTTGCCATTTCAGCATTAGTCACCATGGCTTTATCTGGTGTATTCTCTCCTACTGATTCAGAACATTGCAACATTAACCACAAGCTTGATCAACCAAGCTCTGATACCAATATGATGTAAGACCTCCAAGGTGTGCTTGCACTGCTTCACAAGAGACCAAGCTTGTCTCTTCTAGGAACCTATTTACTCCTAGGTCCTTGATTAGCTTAGATAATTAACTAATGCCAATCCAAAATCCTCTTGAAGATTTTGATCCTCTGTGCTTAACCTTAAAAGTCTAACACCCTAGATTTAGTACTCTTTTCCACGCTCACTTAGAAGACTCTAAGTGTCAAATCCTCAAATCCTTCAAATTTCCTTGTAGGGGTGTTCTCCATGTTGTAAACTTCCATAACTTGGTGAATTTGATCCATTTTGGTGGGATCTTGTATCACTTTCTGATCAGAAGCAATAGTTCCTCAATTGAGACCTTAAAATTAGGCCTAATCCTTGTAGCCTTTTTCAGAGGCTTTTGGCCCTTCTTTCTAAATTTTCTCAAACAACTTGCCAAAATAATTATGGATTTGGATACCCTTTTGGCTCTTCTTAAGGATTCTACAAACTTTTGGACTTGGAAGTCTCCGTACATCTCCTTCCTATAAACAAGGGTAAATAGGGCTAAAAGACCTAGTTTTTAGGACAGTCTAAATCCTAGTAGAAATATACTTCAAAACCTTATGGGATTGATTGGCATGAACCCAATCTTCATAGGACATTCAACTACAATTAAGACCTATCAAAAAATTCCCTAGAGTCATACTGTACCTCCAAACCCTGCAAGAAAACTCTATTTCTTTCTCTGTCAAGCCTCTAACCGAGTCTACCTAGCTCGCCTAGGGCTTGACTCTAAAAATAGCTAGCATACTCATCCAGTTCCCTCCCTTTATATAAATTATTTAAAGTTGCCCCACTTGAAGATTCAACCATTTCTGTAGAGTTCCCATGGTTGAATCTCATGTGGGAGCCATTTTTCAACAAACTGTCACATAGAGACCAGTGAACAGTCTTAAACTAAACCAACACAATATATACACTACATCTTCTTAAAACCCTTAACTTATCAAATTAAAAACTCTTAATACTTCCTATAGAACACTAAACTAATAGTATATTTTATCATTCAATACATTAGGCCCGACTGTCAACACAAAACTCAAAGATCTTTATTGTCACCGAAGTAGAGCTCTCTATTCACAAACTCAAAATGTTACAACTCATACAACTACTTTGAGATTCAAGCCATTACTAACATTAGGTGTCTTCTCCATCATTCTAGGGCCTTTTTTCTAAGCATAACCTCCTATAACTTAGGGAATCCAAAGTTATCCATGTTGCATGCAACATTTGCAATAATTGCAAATGTTGTCATGACAACATTTTTACAACATTTGGCAACTTTGGTAGATGCCTTAATCCTATATTCTATGACTCTTATCCTCCTACATCTTGAGTATCCAAGGTCATTTATGACCTTTACAACATCTTTTCAACCATTAACAACTCTTGAGCCTAAGACACATTAATGACTCAATCTCACTAACTCCTAACATTAAGAAAATGAAAAAGCAACTAACAAAGGCTATTAATGTGACCTTAGTCCTAGTGACTAACTCACTTAGTCAACATTTCAAGAGACCTTATAATGTCTTAAAACAACCTAAACTAAGCTCTTTACTTTTCTAGATTCAAGTACAAGCTAGAATTTACTAACCAATGGAGGCTAGCCTAGGTGCTCTTACACCATTTAAGAGGTTGAAAAGGTGGATAAATTGGTTGATTACTGATTTAGTGCCCCCCCCCCCCCCCCCGCCCTCTTAGTAATATGATCTCTTAGGACTAACATTTGGTATCAAATATTTGGTCCTCTATTATGGTGAATCTTAACAGCTTGAGGTAAAGATCTGAAGATGATGAGAAAGGAAGGTCCTAAATTCGCAAGAGAGAAGTACTCAGTTTGGTGCAGTCGGATGAATCTCTATCTTAAAGTTATGGGTGATTAGTATTGGGATCATGTAGTTAATAAATATATTGTTCCTTCAGGAACCCTGACTACATATCAATTGAAGATCAGGAAAGAACATACTTCTACTATGGAAGCTATTGCCAATACTCTTTCAAATGCAGATTTTATTGATATCAAAGACTTGGATACTACTTATGAGATGCGGGATAAATTGAATATCATCTATGGTGGAGATTCACATGTGCAGAAGGAAAATGTTGATAGTTTGAAAGGAAAGTATGATGACATGAGGATGCAAGAAAATGAGAACATTGAACAATATAGTCGAAGAGTCAAAGAAGTTGTTTCTGCTATCTAAGGTGTTGGCGGTAATCTTCTTGAGGAGGATGTGGTAAGAAAAATATTGAGAAATTTATTGCCTCGGTATGCTATTAGGGTTTCAGTTATATAAGAGCTCAGATCTCTAGGAACTTTTATTGTTACTCTTGATGCATTAATAGGGAAATTAACTGCATCTGAGTTAAGCAATTCTAATAAATAGTATACAAAAATTTGAAGCTTCTTTCAAGTCATCATTGACTCTTGCACCATCTAGGAAAGGAAAGCAGATATCTAACAGATCTTTAGCATATGACTCTAATGATTATGAATCTATCTTTTTTGATGAAAGAGAACTAGAGGAATTTGAAGATTTACTTGTTAAAAGGTTGCCTAGAGGGAAAGGTAAATATAAGGGTAAGTTGTCTTTGAAGTACTTTGCATGCAATAATATTGGACATATTTCCACTAGATGTCCCGACAATGATACGAAGGATATGTTGGCTTGTGGTGACTACTCAGGAAAGTACTGTACACTTTTCCTCCTGCCCTTGCTGGGGTTTGGAATTTTTTTGAGGCCGACATATTTTCAGCTATTTTGGGGCCGACATGTTGTAACTCTTTCTAACCCTAAAGCGGAAAAATATTATATGATATGGCTTAGGGTTAGGGATTTCATTATGTATGGTTTTAGTACTTGTGGCGGAATTGAGCTGTAAGGGATTACAGATTGTAATTAGGTTGTAATCACTGGATAATAATAATATTGGACTCGTTGTTGGTGGATGTAGCCCAGGGATTGGGTAAACCACATTAAATCTTTATGTCTTCTATTCTCTTCTATGTGGTTTATATTTTTCTGATAATTGGTTATATTTGCATGTAATTGTTATTTTTGTCTTGTTAATCCTAATAGGATAATCCAAAAATATTCAAGGAGAAGAGTAAGAAGGCATGTTATCTAGCTGAGGAATGTGTTACCAATGATGAATCTAATGATAGAGATTAAGAAGAAATTGTGTTTATTGTTGTGAAGGAAGAACCCTCATAAGAAGGTGAGAAATCATTAGTTTTAAGCATGAATCATAGTGGTACTGGGTTATTGACAATGGGTGCACGCATCATATGACCAGTGATAGAAGTAGGTTTGTCAAAATAGAGGAATGTGATGGAGGATCAGTAAGATTTGGTAATGATGCTCCTTATTTGGTAAAAGGTAAAGGATCTATTGTTTTGAATGATAAAACAAATCGTGATGATGTCTATTGGGTTGAAGGTCTGAAGTATATTTTTTTAAGTGTTGCACAATTGAATAACAAAGGATATAGATTGGAGTTCAATGGAGGTATATGTAGGATTATTGGAAAATCAAGAGAATTGATTGCTACTGGTAAACAAACTACAGGCAACTTGTTCCATCTTAATTCTACTATTAAGAGTTGTCTGATTGCTAAGGTAGAAGATTGTTGGTTATGGAATAAGAGATTTTTTCATGTTAATTTTGATAGTTTGATTAAAGTAAGTAAGAAGAAATTTGTAATAGGATTTTCATATCTAGTTAAACAAGACAATGTAATGTGTAAGGAATGTCAGTTGGGAAAGTTAACTAGCTCTAGTTTTGTTAGTAAGTCATACTCTTCTAAAAATATTTGGGATCTGGTGCATACCGATTTTTGTGGTCTTATGAGAACAAGAAGTTACTATGGTGATAAATAATTCATGCTATTTGTTGATGATTTTTCTAGAATGATGTAGGTCGTGTTTCTAAACAACAAATCTAAATCTTTTCGGATGTTCAAGATATACAAAGCTTTAGTGGAAAAGGAGACTGGTAATAATTTAAAGTGTTTGAGATCAGACAAAGGAGGTGAGTTTACTTCACATGAGTTTGTTACATATTGTGAGGAATAGGGAATCAAAAGGAAAATTTCAACTCCTAAGACACCTCACCATAATGGTATTGTCGAAAGAAGAAATAGGTATATCATTGATTGTGCTAGGACATTAATAATTGAGAATGTTGTGGCATGAATATTTTGGAGGGAAGTTGTGAGAACTGTTATGTAAACATTGAACCATGTACAGGTAAAGAAAGGAACAAACAAGACTCCTTATAAGCTATGGCATAGTTACTCACCGAGTTTGAGATATTTTAAAATATTTCGAAGTAGATGTTACATTAAGAGAGATAAAAATATAGGCAAGTTTGATCCTAAGAGTGATGAAAGGATATTCTTAGGGTACTCTATGAAAAGAAAGGCCTACAAGTGTTTGAAAAAAAGAACCAACAAGATAATAGAAAGTGAAAATGTGAGAATTGATGAATTCTCTAAAAAAATTGATGAATCCAGCAAGAAGAACCTAAAGACTATCAAGGGTTTGTATATGTACAACCGATGGAGAAAAATATTGAAAATTAGGATAGACAAGTTAATGAGGAACCAATACAAGCAGTAGAAGAGGCTCCTAGATCTGAATCAGTGTTACCAAGGTATGTGAAATCGAATCACTCTACTAATTAAATTATTGGTGATAAGAATGGTGGTGTTCTAACTAGAATAAAGTCAAGAGAAAGTACACATTTTCTTTCAGAATTTGAGCCTAAAATAATGAAAGATGCATTGAAAGATGAAGATTGGGTGAAAGCTATGGAAGAAGAATTAGAGCATATTGAGAATGAATGAGACAAGTGAAATGGCAAGGAACAAGGTAAGTTAGTGTGAAAAGGTTATGCACAAGAGGAAGGTTTGGACTATGGTGAAATATTTACACATGTGGACAAACTTGAAGGTGTGAGGATTCTACTTGCATATGTTTCTTACAAAAAGCTCAAAGTATATCAAATGGATGTCAAGTCAGCATTTCTAAATGGTATTTTGGAAGAAAAAGTGTACATTGAAAAACCTGAAGGATTTACTAATTCTAAAGGAAAGAACATGGTGTGCAAGTTGGAGAAATGTTTTTATGGATTAAAATAAGCACCAAGGGAATGGTATGATAGACTGCACTCATATCTTATCAAGATTGGTTTCATCAAAATAAGTGACAACAGCAACGTATATCTGAAGATAGACAAAGATGAAAAAATGTTGATTGTTGACATCTTTGTGGATGACATCATTTTTGGTGGAAATGATGAGATGAGCATAGCATTTGTAGATGAGATGAAGGAGTTTGAGATGTCAATGATTGGGGAGATCAATTTTTTTATTGGATTGCAGGTATCACAACTCAGAGATGGAATCTACATCATCCAGTCCAAATATGTGAAACAAATTGAAGACATTTAGGTTAGAAGACTCAAAATCAGTTAGTACCACTATGGTAACTGATTGCAAGTTGTCAAAGGAAGATGATTCTAAAGAGGGGGGTGAGACACTTGACAAGTCCATGATCAGTAAGTTGCAATATGTTGTGCATAGTAAACCAGATATAGAACAAGAAGTTGGATTAGTGGCTATATTTTCTTGCGGTGAATAGAATCTTCAAATACCTTAAGGGGACTGAAGACTATGGTCTTTGGTATGGACGTAAAGGTGATTTATCCTTAAGTGTTTTTACTGATGTAGATTGGGTAGGAAACATTAATGATAGGAAGAGCACAAGTGGTGGTGCATTCTCTATCAGAGATAGGCTTGTATCTTGGACAAGCAAGAAGAAGAATTGTATATCCTAATCCACAGTTGAAGCCAAGTATTTTGTTGCTACAATTAATTGTACATAGGTAGTATGGATCAAGAAGATTCTGGAAGGAATTCAAGAGAAGGTAACTGAACCAATGGTTATCTATTGTGACAATACAATTTCCATTAATATTTCAAAGAATCCAGTGATGCACTTTAAGAAAAAAACACATTGCTATCAAGTATCATTTTCTTAGAGAACAAGTATAAGAAAAAGAGGTGCAGTTGGAATATGTGCCAACTAAGGAACAGGTAGTAGACATTTTCACAAATTCATTACCTAAGGATGCATTTGAGTATCTAAGAGGTAGGTTAGGGGTCATTCCCCTACCTACATTGAACTAAAAGACATGTTGTTGCATCAGTCCATTGTATATCTTATGATTGGATTGATGTTTTGGGACTACTCCTTAGGGGGAGAAGTCAGTATAGTGAAGAATCAGATGATTTCTAAAGCATGGTCAGTTAGATTGATTAGCACCTTTTGCATTGTTGTCAAAGGGGGGAAAATTGTAAGGAAAAGTAAAATGAGGTAGAGAAAGTACAAGAGGAGAGAAAGTGAAAGACACATTGTAGAGGATGGTGATGAAAATAAGTTTAGTGAAAGGGGGAGAAACCTTGCAGATCAGGTGATAGGAGAAAGACAGAAGTGGAAACATTTTTGTTTCTAAAGAATATAATTGATTAAGAAGGTAAGAAGATGATTTTTTGTGTTTCCATCAATGCCAAAGGGGAAGATTATTGCCATAAATGATGTAGTGATGGTAAGTGATTTTTGGTGGTCATGATACAGATTTGATTGCATGATGATCAGTTATTGGGTTGTCATTGATGTCAAGTATTGACCTAGTGTTTCTAGTATGTTGCTAAGTATAAGTATGATGAACAAGGTGTTGTGATGATTTTTAGTTGTAACGATCCTTATGAGAGACTTGGGGATGTCTTTGAATGTCAAATGTCTAACTGCTACTAGTAGTACAATTGCTAGAATAGTTAATGACAGGTGATAGGTGATTTGATTTGTTTGTCAAATCTATGATGAGGTATGTGGTGCAATCACAGGAGAAGGTTTTCAATAGTGTTTAAAAGCTATGGTTGTGACTGCAACTTATTTGAATGACTGGTGAAAAGATATTGCAATTACAAAAGTGGTTTCAGGATAAAGAGCTTATGTTCTTGAGCTACTGATGGTAGATCTTTAATCGGTGATTGGTATTGAAGTGGCAGTGAACAAAGTTGTCTTAGTCACGATGTGGTGATGTGTCCCAATGATTAGATGTGATTATTTGTTGTCACATTTTTTGATGCTAGCATTTGGAGAAGATTCTAGAGGAAGTGTGTGTTTGGTCAAAATGTGTTTGACCCCTTGACAGAAGATTCTATGAAAATCATTGATTGGCCGATGTGGTCTTGGAAATTTGTACATTAATTTATTTTTTGTGGCACATTGGATCTAAGCGAGATATTTGAAATTCTAAACTATTTGAAATTTAGGGCTTGATTAAGATGGTGGACTTCAAAGTTTAATATATAATGGATGAAGTTATAAGTTAAGTGTGTTGATCGTGTGTTGGGCAAGTGCAAGTTGTGATCAAACTAGGGAAGAATTAACAATTTTGAGAAGAGATTGTGTGCTTCAGTGGATCTGATCAAGCTGAGGTATTTTTGTTCTACAAATCATTCTTTTTTTTGTTCCCTAATCATTGCAGCAATCAAAATCCCTTAACTGGGTGGATCCTAATAGGTCCTTATTGTAAATCCTTTAACATGGTGGCACATTAGCTTATGTCTTAAGTCCTCTAACAAGACTACTCCTAATAGGTTAAAACTCCTAACAGCACTAGAAGTAAATCCCTTAACCAGGTAGCACCTAACAGTGTTGTTGTAAACTCCTAACAGGGTTAAGCTCCTCACAGGGCATACTTCAGAAGAGTGCATCATTTAGTTGGTACTAATTCCCACCATGGTTTTCTCAAATTGGGTTTCCATGAGAAATTATTTGTGTCAAGTGTTTCATTACTTTGTGGATGTGCTTATGTGTTTGAAGTTTTCATTTGTTTCTATTAAGTTAATCTTGTGAATGTTGATTAAATTTTAAGAGGTTAAAAAGTTGGATAAATTGGTTAATTACTGATTCACCCCTAATCTAATCTCTTAGGACTAACAATTCATTACTGAAGTAAAGGTCTTGCCTCTGTCTTGATTCATCAATGGGGTTTGAAAAACCTTATGATCTTAGTTGGTGGTGCCAAAAATAGTGACCACTTTGATCTCATCGCGATTGAAAAAATCTTGGACAATGTATTTCAGTTGCATACAGTTCGATGTTTTGTGTCCATTAGTTCTATGATAGTTGCAATAATCATTGTCATCCCACCATGTTTGTTGCAAGAGCATCTTGGGTCCTTGGCAATCCTGTGTCACCAAAACATTTTGGAGTTTTTTTTATGTTGCTCAGTTTCTTCTTTGACTGAGTTGGTTGGTAGTTGGTTGGTTTCCTTCAGTTACTGAGTGTGGTCGATTGTCTCCTAGACAGTCAGTTGTTTCACTAGTGCTCGGCGATGCTTGTCTGTTGCTCAGTCATCCTTGCTTGATGAGTAGTTTCTTTTGAGTTTCTGTTGAGCCGACTTGTGCATTTATTATGGGTCATAGATTTAATGTTGGAATCCATCATTGGGAGATGCGTGATCCCAGATCTGACCATTACTTATGTTGATTGTGGATCTAAAGGCCAACTTAGTTTGGTAGACTCTTGTATAAATGTAGTTGTTTGGTTGTAGTTTAGGAGGCAGTTTTTAGATAGAAGTGAGAAGATAAGAGATTGGAGATTATTGGCAGATCCTCGCATGTTTGAGGACTTCTATAATTCATTGTAATATCTGGTCCTAACTGGGAAGGCCTTACAGCCCAGCATGTATGATTCTATTTGATGAAAATTAATGAAAGATCCTGCATTCTCTCTCTCATTGTTGTGTGTTGTTGAGCAGGCTGGATCATTAGGGTGTTCCATTGTTTGGCCCCTCTTGACCCTATCCTTGCATCAGGTGGTATCAAAGCGAGGTGAGATCTTGATCTAGGTCTGCGGGTCTAGGTTTACAGGCTTCTCTTGAAGCCCTAGTTGAATTTTTGTAGGGTGGCAGATTTTGATCTGACCTGCAATTGCAAAGGGTTGTCAAGATGGTTCGTTGGAGGTGAGATGCAGATACAAGATTGGAAGATATGCTTAGGCAGATTGCTACTAGGTTAGAAGTCATTGAAACAGCCCAAAGAAGAGGCAAACATCTTGAAGATGTTAATGATGATGAAATTGAGGAAGAACAGGAGAATGCAAAACCTGCACCTATTATGGATCAAGGTGAAGAAATATTTTTTAAGGCTTTGACAAGTTTGAAGTCTACACCACATTTCAATCCTCCTGACTATGGTGGAAAATTGGATTCTGATGAATTCGTAGACTGGATCACTGAGATGGAAAAGTATTTTGAGTATGAAAACATTCCTGAAGACAAGAAAGTGAAGATTGAAAGCACAAAGTTGAAAAGCCATGCATCCTTATGGTGGGAACATCTACAACTAGATAGGAACAGGAAAGACAAAGACAAAATCAAGGTATGGAATAAAATGGTGAATAAGTTGAAAGCAAATTTCTTACCTTGTGATTATCAAATTAACCAAGTTAGGTGAATGCAAAGTTTAAGGCAAAAAGATAACTCGATAAAGGAATATACTGAGAAATTCTATAGATTAGATATCAAATCTGGACATGATGAAGATGGTGTAGAAAGAATTGGTAGATACCTGAATGGTTTGAGAGTTTCCATCAAAGAGGAAATTAGTTTGGTCAAGTTGGAGAACATTGAAGAGGCTTATTAATTTGCATTGAAGGCTGAGGAGAAATTGAACAAAAGACATGAGCAAAGACAAAGAGGTCGAGGTGGTAGATTCCCCAGAGGAAGAGGTAGATCTAATGGTGAAAATGGTAGATCTGAACCTAAAAAGACAAGTCTGGACAAAGGCAAGACCGAGTGGAAAGGTGAAAGTTCATCTAGAGGCAGAGGCAGTAACTACTGAGGTGGTTATAACAGAGGAAGTTTCTAAGGAACTTGTTACAATTATGGAGAAGAAGGACATAGATCTTTTGAATTGTACACATGCTAGTAAGAAGGCTGGTAGCAGTAGAAATGCTTTGGTGCAAGAAGAGTCACCGAATGAACCTGAGAAATAAAATAACTTGAAGGTAATGAGAGCACTGTGGAATGAAATCAAAAAGGAAGATCTGGTAAGGAAAAATTTTTCAAGACCAGATGTAGAGTTTCTGACAAAGTTTGGAAGGTAATCATTGATAGTGGTAGCTCGAAGAATCTGGCATCTGAGGAAATGGTCACAAAATTGCAGTTGAAAAGGTTGGAACATCTGAATCCCTATCAGATTTCATGGATCAAAGATGAGCATACACTCCTGGTAAGTGAACAATGTTATGTGAATTTGAAGATTGGAAAGTACTATGATAAGGTGTTATGTGATATCATGCCTATGGATTTTTGTCATATTTTGTTGGGTAGACCTTGGCAATATGATAGACATGCTATATATGGTGGGAGATTGCATAAGTATACTATTGTGGTTGATGGAAAGAAACAAATCTTGTTATCATTGATGGAAGAACCTGTTAGTAATGTTTGCACATATGTGAAAGTTTGTTTGATGGAGGGAAGAAAGTTTGTTAACTCTTTGAAGAAGAATGATGTATGTTTTGTTGTGATTCCTAACAAACCGAGTAAGAAAATAGAGGATAGTGTTCCTGAGGAGATTGATAAGTTACTCACTGAGTACAGTGATATCATTTTTGATAATGTACCTGATGGTTTGCCACCGAAAAGAAGCATTGATCATTGTATGGATCTAATCCCTGGAGCTAGTTTACCAAATAAAGCACCTCATAGGTTGACACATACCGAGAATCAAGAATTGAACTAAAAAATTCAAGAGTTGTTGGAGATAGGTTTGATCGGAGAAAGTTTGAGTCCTTGTGCAGTTCTTGTTGTATTGGCATAGAAAAAGAATGGAGAATGGAGAATGTGTACTGATTCTAGAGAAATCAATAAGATAACAATGAAGTATAGGTTTCCTATACCGAGAATGGATGATATAATAGACAGTTTGATTGCAGCAAAGTATTTCACCAAAATTGATTTGAAAAGTGGGTATCATCATATCAGAATCAGAGAAGGTGATGAATGGAAGACTGCTTTCAAAACAAAAGAAGGTTTGTATGAGTGGTTGGTTATGCCTTTTGGCTTAACTAATGCACCGAGTACTTTTATGAGGCTGATGAATGAAGTTTTGAAGAAATTCTTGGGTAAGTTTGTGATTGTATATCTTGATGATAATCTGATATTCAGTAAGACTAGAGAAGAACATTTTTTGCATGTTAGACAAGTTTTACGGAGATTGAAAGAGGAAAAGTTGCTAATAAATCTGAGAAAGTGTTCATTCATGAAAGAAGAGATTGTGTATTTGGGATTTGTGATCTTAGCTGATGGTTTGAAGATGGATCCTAAAAAGGTTGAAGCTATTTTGAATTGGCCTACTTCTGTGAATGCTAGTGAGGTAAGATCATTTCATGGTTTGGCAAGTTTTCACCGAAAGTTCATAAGAAATTTCAGTTCAATGTGTAATGCTATGACTGAGACTATGAGAGGAGACAAAAGAGAATTCAAGTGGACAAATGGAGCTGACAAAAGTTTTGAGACTCTGAAGTAGAAGGTTGTTGAATTACCTATTTTGGCATTACCTGATTTCAATAAGATATTTCAAGTGGAATGTGATGTAAGTGGAAGTGCAATTGGAGTTTTGTTGATTCAAGAAGGTAAACCTGTTCCTTTCTTTAGTGAAAAGTTGAATAATGCTAGAAGGAAATATTCTGTGTATGATCAAGAGTTCTATGCTATTGTTCAAGCACTGAAGAAATGGAGACATTATTTGATACCGAGTGAATTTGTGTTATATACTGATCATAAGGCTTTACAGTATTTGGGTAGTCAGAATAAGTTGATTCAGAGACATATGAAATGGGTTGAGTATTTGCAGAGTTACACATTTGTGATAAAGCATAAGAGTGGAGTCACTAACCGAGTTTTTGATGCATTGAGTAGAAGATCTTTGATGACCAAGATGAAAATTGAAGTTTTTGGTTTTGATGAGATGAGAGATTCTTATGAGTTTGACCCTGATTTTTCTGAGCCATGGAGAAAGTGCAGAGCACCTGTTCAAGATCAACAAGACACAAAATGGGATGAATATTTTATTCAGAACGGTATGTTGTTTAAAGGTATTCAGTTGTGTACACCGAGACGAGTAATTAGAACTAATTTGATAAAGGAGAAAAATAGTAGTGGTTTGGCTGGACATTTTGGTATTGATAAAACATGGAATTTGCTTAAGGAGAAGTACTTTTGGCCGCAGTTGTATAAATATGTTCAGAAATTTGTGAAAAATTATGGAATTTTTCAAGTTGCAAAAGGAGTAAGTCATAATATTGAATTGTATGTACCGATTTTTGTACCTAAGAAACCTTGGATTGACATCAGTAAGGATTTTGTTCTTGGCTTACCGAAGATAGTAAGAGGTAATGATTCTATATTTGTTGTTGTGGATAGATTTTCTAAGATGACACATTTTATACCTTGTAGAAAGACATCAAATGCAGTACATGTAGTAGATCTTTTCTTTAAGGAAATTGTCAGATTACATGGATTACCGAGATAGTAAATTTGTTGGATACTTTTGGAAGACCCTTTGGAAGAAATTTGGCACTGAGTTGAAATATAGTTCTACATTTCACCCACAAACCGATGGACAAACTGAAGTTGTGAACAAAAGTTTGAGAAATCTTTTGAGATGTTTAGTTGGAGACACACCGAGTATTGGGATTTTGTATTGGCACAAGCAGAGTTTGCATACAATAATTCAGTAAATAGGAGTACTGGAAAGACACCATTTGAGATTGTGAATGGCACACAACCAAGAGGTATATCTGATTTGAGAGACATTGCTGATGAAAGTAAGAGAAGTGCTAGAGGAGTAAAATTTGCTGAGTATATGAAGACATTGCATGAAGATGTGAAGCTGAAGCTGGAAGAGAGTAATCAGAAATACAAATACAGAGCTGATAGATCAAGGAGACATAAGACTTTTGATGTTGGTGATGAAGTGATGGTTCATCTGAAGAAAGGTCGATTTCCTATTGGAACATATGGGAAGCTAAAAATGAAAAAGTTTGGACCTTGCAAGATTTTGAGGAAATTTGACAGTGGAAATGCATATGAAATTGAGTTACCTGATGACATGGACATATCATCGATTTTCAACATTACTGATTTGTATGAGTATCATGAACCTAATGAAGGAGTGACAGTATTGACAGAGTATCCTAAGAAGCAAAATGAAGAAGTTGAGCAGATCCTGAAGCAAAGAGTTGGCAAAAGTACAAGAGGAAAACAATATATGGAATATCTGGGAAAATGGAAGAATAGACCGATGGAAGATAGTTCATGGATTTCACAGTCTGAGTTGGATGCAGCTCAGATCATACCTACCAAATGATTCAGAGAATCATTTCAAAATAACCCCAAGTGTCTGATGCAGGAGCATCTTGGGTCCTTGGCAATCCTGTATCACCAAAACATTTTGGAGTTTGCCTATTTTGCTTGGTTTCTTCTTTGACCGAGTTGGTCGGTAGTTGGTTGGTTTCCTTTGGTTACCGAGTGTGGTCAGTTGTCTCCTGGGCAGTCGGTTGTTTCACTGGTGCTCGGCAATGCTTGTCTATTGCTCGGTCATCATTGCTTGCCAAGTAGTTTCGTTTGAGTTTCTGTTGAGCTGACTTGTGCATTTAGTATGGGTCATGGATTTAATGTTGGAATCCATCATTGGTAGGCGTGTGGTCCCAAATCTAACTGTTACTTCCATTGATTGTGGATCTGAAGGCTGACTCAATTCGGTAGACTCTTGTATAAATGTAGTTGTTTGGTTGTAGTTTAGGAGGTAGTTTTTAGATAGAAGTGAGAAGATAAGAGATTGGAGATTATTGGAAAATCCTCGCATGTTTGAGGACTTTCGTAATTCATTGTAATATCTGGCCCTAACCGGGAAGGCCTTACAGCCCATCATGTATGATTCTATTTGATGAAAATTAATGAAAGATCTTGCATTCTCTCTCTCATTGTTGTGTGTTGTTGCTTCTGCGTGTTGTTGAGCAAGGTGGATCATTAGGGTATGTCATTGTTTGGCCCTTCTTGACCCTGTCCTTGCATCAATGTTGGTTTACCGGGACCTTCATGATGTGTTATCTCAGGTAAAGTGACTGAATGTAATTGTATCAATTCTTTAGGATTATCTCAAGAGGTTCTACAAGAGACATAAAATATTGTCGTGGAGTGGGGTTCCTTCTTGCATAACTTTGTTGTTGGTTAAGTGTATTTTTTTGTTTGGTATTTTTCCTAGGAGCAATGTTGTTAACATTGTGAGTACTTTGTGTTGGTTGGGTAGGTTGGACTCGAGTTGGTGCTTGCACACATAAGACTAGTTGTGCCATCTTTGCATCCACAATTCCATCATTTGTTACATTATTATTTTTGGACCAGTATTTAGATTTATTGTAAGGTGTTGTGTTATTGGTCTCTTTCTTGATGATTTCCTTCAAGGTGAGGGATCTTTCTTAGCTATCTCTTCAAAGGAATCAATGTGTTGGGAGTGCAATTCACACATTAGGTCTAGTTGATAGTTTTCAATGAAAATGTGGATATTTTCCTTGGTTGGTAAACGGAAGGATGCCTTAGAGGAAACATTTATCCAACATTGTAGGAAAGAGGCAAATATCTCCCCATTCTTCTTCTTGGTGGTGCAGAGGTCCATCAATGTTACTTCCATGAAAATATTGTGTGAATAATGGGATATGAATTTTTCTGCTAGTTCATTCCATGACTTTATCCCAAGAGGGAGTCTAGAGAACCAATCCATGGATGTACCACTAAGACTGTGTGGAAAGTGTCTCATAAGATATGTTTCATCATGGTCTACCTCCATACATGTCGTGAAAAACTCCCTAATGTGATCTCAGGGATCACCCTTTTTCTTGTACCAATTGAATTTAGGTGTGACAAAGTTGTGTGGAAAAGGTGGCATAAGTAGTGTCCTATCAAAGGGATAAGGACTAAGGTTTATTGTGGTGTAAGACCTTTTAGAAGTTTCTGTTGGTAATTCTATGAATTATTGTTGAAGGGTTTGGAACTACTGAGTAAGTATATCAGTGGGTGTCAGTGTAGCAGGTGTCGTGTTCAGATCAACAAATCGGATCCCACTATTTTGAGGTGATGTAGGCACATAAGGTGGAATAATATGTTGAGGTATTGGGTGTATTGAGGTACTAGAACATACTGAGGTGTCGGTATATATTGGTGTGCTAGAGTATGTTGAGGTGTTGGAACGTATTGAGGAATTGGAATATGTTGGAACGTTTGAGTAAGTTGAGGTGTTGGAATGTACTAAGGAACTGGAGTGTATTGAGTTATTGGAATATGTTGGGGTGTTGGTATATGTTGGGAAGCTAGAATATGCTGAGGTGATGGTATATGTTGGGTTTTTGTTGTAGGATGGGAAGGGTTAGGCTCATTTTCCATCAGTTTCTTGACAAAGCTAGAAAACATTGTTGAATAATCTGGATAAGTCGTAGGTGTCCCTTAACTAATTTGGGATTTCCCTAAACTAGAAGGGACTCCTGGTTAAGGAACACTAGGAGGTTGTTATTGAGGTGCTCCCAGTAAAGGGGTTCTTTGCTAAGGTTGAGGTTTTGTACTTCAGGAACTTGCTGCCATTTTTTGTGAGGTACTCGTTGGGTGAGAAAAGGTCAATGTGGAAGATGTTGTGGTGGTGAGTACACTAGATGTTTGTTGAAAGTTGGCAAATAGGGGATTATTATAGTAAATCCCAAGATTGGTGGAAGATGTGGTGACTTGGGAATTGTTTTGTGTGCAACTAGTGGATGGGAGGATTGAAGTGAGTGGAAGGGGTCAGGTTGAGGAAACCCAAGATGATGGCACAAGTATGCTATCTATTATGGTGGATGCATCAGTTCCAGCAGGTAGTTTAGCACCTTTTTGTACAAGCATGTGAAGGTATTTGTTTAGGTCAGAGTCTGGCATGAACTCTAAGATTTATTTCAACTTCTCATCACGTAAACCTTCGTCAATCTCTTCTTTAGTGCATCTATCTTTGATTTCCTCATGGGAGAGTTCACTTAGAATATTATCATGTTTTCTCATGACGCAAAAAAATTCTCAAGATTCTTGTAATCTAGTGCCAATGTTTTAGGTGAAAATTCAATGTGTTGATGGGAATCATGTTTGGGGTCCTCATTGTACTCCATTGTGTCCTTACTTTTCTTGGATTGTGTGTTTGGCATATGCAAGTCTATGATAAATGCAAGACAACTAGGAAAATCAAATTCTAATTTTTTGAATTTTTGACTTTTGGAAATGCAAGGAAACAAGGGAAATGACAATAAGGGAAACTATCTTTTTTGGATTTTGGGATGCTAATGTAAACTAGGAACGAAAAATGATGTGTAAGGTGTAATTATTTTACCCTAAGAGAGATTCTAGAAACTTTGAAGGTAAACCCTCTATGAAAAAATACAAATGATATTGAGGACTATCTTGACACCGAAAAGGTAGGAAAAAAGTGATAAATTTTGGAAATAGTATTTGTCTAAGAAAAATTTCAACCAAAATGATAAGGTGTTTGTGCTAAGGCCAATAGATAAGGATGATGTTGATGATGTGAAGATAAAATGAAAGACCTCTATAGGAATGTCCTAGGAAAATGTACCCTCTAATTTGAAAAATAACTCTACGAACTGCAAAACTTTAAACCTAAGATATGCAAGCAATGTTTTTGAGACTTTTGGATTTTGAGACTAAAATTATGACTATGAAAAAAAGAAAGATTCTAAGAACGCAAGATATACATATCTAAGTATGTCTATAATAAGGAACTAGGATGAAATATCAGTGTAATGTTTGTAAGACTCATTTTGTAGAACCAATGATGTGGGACAATTATTGTAGGACCAATATTGTAGGACTAATGTTGTAGGTCAAATGTTGTAGGACCAATGTTGTAGGACAAACATTGTAGAACTAATGTTGTAGGACCAATGTTGTAGATGTACAAACTCAACAAACTCACGATCAGTATGTAGCTACAAGATTGACTCAAAAAGAAATGAACAGTATATGTTCAAAAACTTTTTCAAGTTGTCAACAAAGTCTGTCACAACAAAAGCAATATACAGGAAATTTAATCTAAGGTCAAATTGGCTTCATCTGTAATGTTATAGGCCCATTACTTTGGTGTCTGTCAACTCACACAGCATACTTGCCACATAACTAGAGCTTAAAAGCCTTCTTGAAGGTGACTATGATTTTTCCTTTTCTAGGTATTGTTGTCGTGTTAATGACGATCTCTTTCATAACACAATATCCCTAGGACATATATGATGCAAGTCTTGGGGGGAGATTTTGTTTCAACCTCCCCTTGCACTATAATAAGATAAATGTTCATACGTGAACCAGGTGGCCTCTAATTAATAGGGTTGTAGTAAGATCTGTGGTGTTTCCCCAATAGATTTGTACGTGTGTGACTCACTTAAGAACCTAGTTGATCATCCTAGATGCTTAGGGATACTTCACCCAATCCAATCTATCGTCAACACACCTTGTTTGAGATTGAGGAGATAAGACTAGAGTTTGCTCGGAATC
The DNA here is from genome assembly GCA_027943335.1 of Chamaecyparis obtusa. Lineage (NCBI taxonomy): Eukaryota > Viridiplantae > Streptophyta > Pinopsida > Cupressales > Cupressaceae > Chamaecyparis > Chamaecyparis obtusa. Next base: position 193,314 of record BSBK01001747.1, read on the forward strand.
TTATTTATATACTGACCAAAAGGATTTGTCAATTTGTCCTTTGTTGGGTTAAGCGAACCTCCCAAACAAGCCTCTCTAAAAATAAAAATGGTTTCTAATCTAACAAAATGTGCAAGCTCACCAAGAACTCAAGACAGCAGGTTAATCATCTTAAGGACCAAAAAATCAAGTGTTAGCTAATCTAAATCATCCATACAAGCACACGAGTTCATTTTTAAGCACCAAATAAGATGAGATTTGTCTTGTTCAATTTTATTGCACCAATCTCAAATGTAATTTGCCTTGTTCAATTGTTAACCACATGTCAATTTTAAGCACCAAAATAATATGAGATTTGCCTTGTTCAATTTTAGATGCATCAATCTCAAATGTTTTTTGTCTTGTTCAATTGTTAACCACGCGTCAATTTTAAGCACCAAAATGAGATGGGATTTATCTTGTTCAATTTTAGATGCACCAATCTCAAATATTTTTTGTCTTGCTCAATTGTTAACCACACGTCAATTTTAAGCACAAAAATAAACTATGAATTGTGATGTTTGAGCATGCATTGTTCATTTTAAAGCAACAAAATGAAAGATGAATTGATTTTAGAATAACAAAGGATAAAACCTGTTTCCAAGCCACACGCTAAAAGAAAAGTTAGTACTGAAAAAACCTAGCAATTAGTTTTCATAAGCATAAAGAACACTCATATCAACACGCATATTAATGTATTTATCTCTTACCTTGATTGTCTGGTCTATGAATGAATTAAAGAGCCCTACATATCCAAATCTTGCTTCCAATCCATCAAGTGCAAATGTGCGAGTTGGTTCTCTATTTTCTTTTATCTATATTTCTCTTTCGTTGTTCAACAGACTCTTGAATCTTGACTTTCTTATATTTTGGTAGCCCACTACATTTTTTCAATCCACCAAGTGTGTATTTTCAACAATGAAAATGTGTCATTTTACAATAGACAATGATATTTTAGATAGAAGATAAACAAATTTTGTTTGTAGCTTCGAAACATTGTCTTTGATAAACAGATTATCACCTACACCTCCACATAAAAAGAGAAAGTTTTCATACGCACGCACACACACACACACACAAATATTGCTCATCCAAATTAAAATCACAAAGAGAAGACCCCCTATAGAATTTCAAGATATTTTTAGAAATGTGACTTTTTAAAAAAATGTTGATTTGTGCCTAAAAATAATTTTTTATGAAATTTCATTAAAATTTTATTAAAAAAATCCAAAAAATCTAAAATTTGGATTGTAGATTCCTTATGTCAAAACAAACCTAAAAAAACATTCATAGAATAATTCCTTAATTTGTGCCCTAGGGACTCATTTTATCAGAACATACCAGTTTTCAAAGATGACTTTTTTTGCAAATATTGTTCATCAAAATTAAAATCGTAGAGAATATATCCCCTTTAGAATTTCAAGACCTTTCTAAAAATGTATTTATTTCAAAAAGAAACATTAATTTGTGCCTAGAAATGATTTTTTATGAAATATCATAAAAAAAAAAATTAATTTTTTTAAAAATAATCCAACATATCTTAATTTTGGAATTGTATCATATAAAATGGTGAACAATGCTAAGGTATGTCACTCGCCAAATTATAGGTTACTATAGTAAGATCCAAAACCTTGTAACAAAGAAAATCTGATTAGCACAAGATAGGGTGCCAATTCGTGATCTTCACAATATGGGGTTTTGGATTGGTCTTCCTCTCCCTAAGAGAAGGAATCGTAAATGATATGCAAAGGAGAATCTGATTTATGATGCAAGAGATGGAAGTAGGAATCTATGTGCCTGAAAATTAGAGAAGAAGAAGGTATTTGGAGGCTAATTTTCTGACTGACAGAGTCCTAAAATGATCAGATTTCTGAATTTGGAAGACTGTAACCTACAACTCTGAAACCTACAACTTTTTGTTATGCTTTGGGAACAGGTCGAAATAGGTTTGACCTATACCTAATACTGTCAAATCAGGAATAGAATAGTGGATCTGGACAAGTCTTCTAATTAGCTTCCTGGATCTGTAGTTGTATCAGCACTCTGAAACCTACAAGTCTAGAAAAATGGAAAATTTTGGGGGGAAGGAGTTTTCCTTGGTCAAGCCCCTATATAGGAATTAACCTTGAGATGTAATTGAAAGTGCCTAAGGAAATGTAATCTAGATTTGAAACATAAATTACCTCATACCTCAATGATGCAATGTCACTTTGGAGATGATCACAAGTGTTGATGCAATAGCTTGGACTCCACAAAAACCCAATTGAAAATCATGAAACCAAACCCTTAAATGATGAATGTTGTAGTTTTCCACAATTATGGATTGAAGAAGAAAGAGAATGATGCTTGATAATGGATGTCTTCAATGGATGATTGCTTTCTTGAACTCCTTGAATGCACAATAGCTTACTTGTGGATTGATTGCTTGGAATGAGGTGTCGTGCAATTGATGGATTGAGATCATGAGTTGTAGTTGATGGATTGAGATGTGAAAATGAGAGGAAGAGACCTCTTTTTAAAATGATTTTAGAGTCCAAATTCGCAAAGGCCAACTATGCTAAGCAAGAAAATGAAAACACCTTGCATCAAGCCCGAAACCCACAAAAATTCAACCCTTGAGGTCTAGGTCGAAATAGGTTTGACCTATACCCAGAAAGTATAAATTTTGAGGTGAAGTTGCAGGATTCAAGAAGTGTTGGGTGATTCGGGGAAAATGGAAAGATAAATGGGAAAATCAAGTATAAACATATCCAAAATTTTGAAATTACTAAAATGGGGCCTAATAGGTCCTAAAGGGAAAACAAATTATGTAAATGGATGGATATTTGGGAAATCATGCATATAAATTAGAGCCATTCGCAAGTTTTGAACAAATAATATTGATTTGAAGGATGCAAAAGGGCTAGAAAGACGTGAAATCAATGTGGGAACCCATAAATGCTAAAATATGGCTAAAAAATAGCACCTAACAAGGGTGCTTACTTTTTAAGACAATACAAGAATATAGGCTCACTATATCAATGGCAACCAGTTAAAAAAAAATCATAAAAAAATTCCAAGTCGTTTGAAAGTTATGACCAAATCTTTGAAAATCCCATGATTTGGCCCTACCGGGGTTGCCAAATGTAGATGAGAGAAAAAGATGTGTATACACCTAAAAATGGCTTCATTAATTAATTAAATATTTATTATTTAATTACTATTGACTTGATAAATTAATTAAATATTTATTATTTAATTAATAATTATTCCTCTATTTATTAAATAAATTATTCAATTTATTTAATAAATTCACTATAGTCTAATTCTATATCCTAAGTCTTCTAAATAGTCTATTAAAGTGAGTTATTTAAATACACAATCACCTAAATATGACTAAGTCTTCTAATTCACTTCATCCACCTAGTCACCTGACACATCACCTTGGCTAAAATAAATAATTATTATTAATTATTTATTCATATTTATCCTCACCCACACATGTCCTATTCTTAAGGGCTATGTGGCCTTATAGGACTTGGTCTCATGACCACATGTCCTCTCAACAACCAAGTCAAGAGACATTCCCTATTCCTAAGGGGCTTCTCAAGCCACCTCTAAGGGTCAAAGGTGACTCATAGGACACTTGTACAAAGAGTCCTCATGAGGAAAAGGTCTCTCCCTCTTTCTCTCTCTGGTCTTTGTGAGAGACTTGACATGTGTCTTTCCCTTCCACCTTCTTCTCCTCCATGTCAATGTGAGAGGAACATCATCCCTATTCTTCCTCTCACATTCCAACTACATCCCCCTTTCTCTCAACTCCTTCAACCAAGTCAATCCTAGCCCTAGGATCTTCCACCTTTCATTCTCAACTGTAGGATTGTGCCACCTAAGCCTAGATCCTCCAAAACTCTATAAAAGGAGCCTCATTTCCCATTTGAGAGCTAATAGGTATTTTTTATAACAAGCATCCAAGCATTCAAGCATTCAAGCATCCAAGCATTCAAGCAATCAAGCATTCCATAGCAATCACCATTTCATTTGCATTTCATCCATTAGTTTGCATAAGCTATTGTGCACTCAATTTCATTCAATCTCCACACTTTGGTAGCATCTTGGGAGAAGGCTTCATTTTGGAAATCTGAGAGCTCAACATCTTCAAGAAATCAAAGCTAGGAGGACAATGGAGACAAGCTACATGGTAGGTGAAGGTAATTAAATTAGTTTCATCATTTCATAGTTACTTTGCATTCTTCATTGTGTTTGCATTAGATAGATTCATTGGCTTTAATAGTTAATTTATCATTTCTAGTTGGTAGACATCTAATTTGCATACATTTTTGGTGCTAGAAGGAGGGCCCAACCGAGCTTTTCACTTTCAATTTTTAGTTTTTCGTGTGCAGGTTTTTCTACAGGTTATTTCTGCGCATTTGTCCACAATTTCTGCACATTTGTTCATTTCTGCTGCGCATCCATTTTCTGCAACCACAGACATAAACTTTCATCTGGTTTTCACTTTCTGTCATATTTTCTGCGCATTCATTAAACTGTCTTGCGCATACATCATTTTTCGTTGTGCATCCATACTAGCTACGCATACATATCATCAGGCTGGGAATTCATTCAATTGTTTCACGCATATATAATTACTGTGCATATATCCAAACTTACTGGGCATTTATATCATTGTTTTGCACATTTATCAGTTTCTATAGAAAAAATTAATTTTCTGTTAGATTTTTTTTTAGCTAGCATTTTGACAAGTGTCTGTTCGTTCTGGTAGTATTTTTAGGCTGTTTTGCAGGATAGAATTTTGAAGACCCCATTACTAAAAAAATATTTCTAATAGTTTGATTTCAGATTGCCAAGGGGTTTGCAAAATAAACTATAATCTTGTTTGGGCTTAAAATACAACATGTTTTTGCTTTGTGTGTCTTCCTTAGCATAGATTCAAGTGTCTGTTGTGTTTTGCTTAATAGCATATCTATAATCCCAAAATTATAACAACGTATCCTCTCCCCTCGCCATTCGTAGACCATGGGTGTAAGAGAAACTATTATAATTTTTAGAGGGCGGTCTTTGGTGGAAAAAGAGGTACTCACCCCAAGGAACGACCCAACCGATAACAGGCTAAAGCCAAGCCCTTCCAAATCGGTATATAAAAAAATGCTAATGTGATTAGTCTCACATTAGACAGGTGTGAATTCATTGTGGCAACCAAAATCTCCTCCAGTACCTTAGTGGTGTGTTAAAGTCCTACTTAGTAGAGGTGAAAGCCTTGCTTTGAAAGGATAGGGAGAGCCCCCTTAATTGGGAAAATGACTTGATCACAACCACCTGAACGAATGTCCTTACTAAAAAAATTTGTTTAGTGGCCAAAAACCTTCTATCTACTGGCTCAAGGAGTCACCCAAGCTCGTGAAGACACCCCACATTACTCATGGTTCATAGCAGAGATAGTAGTTCTTTGGGAAGTAATGACCCATTGAATTCAGAACTTGGTGTGCCTGAGAAGTGAGTGCACTGTAAGGAGGAGCCCGTGCCTCCAATTCCTAGGCTGTTCGCTGTGAATTTGCATGGCTGGATTTTATTATCCTAGTGGGGATTCAGCAGATATCATCCTTGCCAACCATAGTATTGTAAGCGTGTTTGTGCATTCATATTAGCATAGTCAAATTAACATCATTTCTATCTTGTGTGTGTGTGTTTATGCATTTTTCACTTTGCCAAAAATAAATAAATAAATAAAACAAAACAAAACAAAACCAGCCAACACCAGGAAAATTCAAAACATTTCAATTCAGATCAAAATTTCAACACCTACGCATATATCACATCTTTCCACGCATTTGATCAAAGTTGCTGCGCATTTATCAAAATTTGTTGTGCATCTATGTAGACTGTCTGCGCTTTTGATTATTACCAGTCGCATCTATTACATATTGCTGTGCATCTGTTTAATTTTGTTGCGCATTGATCAATTTGTCCTGCGTTTTGTTGTTGCGCATTTACAACAATGAGCATTTCCACAAACTTTGCAATTTTCAAAATCACTTTTTCAGATACCCATTTTCGTCCTTAGTAAGATTCTGGAGAAACAGTCAAGTTACACAGACCTTTGATCTTTAGTTTGACCATTCATCACTTTTCATCATTCCTTCATCAAGATTCATCAAATCATTTTTCTTCCAAATCTTTGAAATTTTTGATTTTGTGTTGAAACATTATCTTATCCATTAGATTTTGATCTTTGTGAGTTTACCATATCAGGATATATCATCCTTAATCATCAAACTTGCTTAGGTTATTATCTCGTGATTTCTCTTTGTCATATCATAGTGAGATCTATACCTCCTATTGACTTAGAGTTTATCAAGTTGTCTTATCACTTTTCAACACATTTCAATATCTTTCCTATCAATCACTTTCCATATCTTCTCATCAAAAATCTTTCATCCCACAATCAATTCTTTCAATTTTATGGTTCAAACTCGATCTCAGAAATTTAAACAAGCCACCAATCCAGAATCCCTAGACAAGATGGAAGGCAATACCAGCAACGAAGAAAATCCTTGGCCCGAAGCTCCTAAGAAAACTTCACTTTTTACATCCACTGATGAACCCACCGATGAAGAACTTAGGGAAGCTTCACAAGATCCTCAATTTTATCATGTCATGGAAAGACTCTTAGGCTTAGATAAAGAGATGTATTTTCTCATGCTTGCTCAACAAGGAGCTAATTTACCAAGTGATTTTGATGTTTCTTATCTTAGAGAACTAGCTCACACAAATAATCAACAAATTCCTAAAGGTTCTCAAGATACTCATGGAGCAAAGGAAACCAATCAGCAATCCAATGCTTCTCATAGTCATGAACAACACACTATTTCTCAAAATGATCAGCCAAATCATGCTTCACAAAACAATGCTTCTCACAACAATGTTTCCCAAAACACTCAAGGAAACACACCGTCTTTGGATCCCGTCCTACAACAAATCCAAATGCTTCAACAAAAAATCCGTGACATCCAAACTGGATCATCAACAAAGAAGTATTCCTTGGATGATATATGTCCTTATCCTTTTGATAAGAATTTAGCAATGATTCCATTCCCTCCTCATTTTGAGGTACCAAAATTTGACAAATACAAAGGGAATTCGGATCCACAAGACCACATTCATGAGTTTTGTGCTGCTTGTATTGAAGTCGCTCACAATGACACTTATCTTATGCGACTATTTCCATGAAGTTTAGGAGGACAAGCCATGGAATGGTTCTCTAAACTTCCCCCCAGCATCAAATCTTTCAATGAGCTTCTTGACAAATTTGCGACTCATTATTCATATAACGTCAAACATGAGGTCACTATGCTTGATCTTTGCAATGCACATCAAAAGAATGGAGAACCTTTCCTTACTTTTTTGCAAAGATGGCGTCAATTGTTTTCTAAATATCCACGAACGATTCCTGAACAAGAAAAGATGGATATTTTTGTGCATAACCTTACACCAGAAATGAGTTATAGGTTACAATTGCAATGTCCACCAAATTTCAATAAGCTCATAGAAAATGGTATCAAGATTGAGGAAGCCATGGTCCGAAAAGGTGAGATCAAACTTTATTCTAAAGACAATGTTGGATCCTCAAATTCCAATTCCAACAACTATAACAATGACAAATCAAAGTTTTGGAATAAAAACAAAAGCATTGTCAATGATGGGATTGTTGATAATCGTAATGTCAAACCAACGGAACCCCTTCTTAATCTCACCAGTCAGGCCAATGCTACTCAAGGAACCTACAACAATCAATCATCAAATCAAAATACCAACAAGGATTCATCTAAACCAAGATTGCCTTTTATGTCACCTCGAAGAAACTTTACTCCTTTGGGGGAATCTCTCGAATCAGCATTACGGAAGTTAATCACAAAGAAACTCATTACGCTTCCTAAAATGAAAGATTTTGAACCTAGAGTAAAGCCTTCTTGGTGGAATGAGAATGATTATTGTGAATTTCACAGAGGCAGAGGACATAAAACAAATGATTGCAAAAGACTCAAAAATGTAATCCAAGATTTAATTGAAAGCGGTGAAATTGGTGTTGACGGACATGTCTCGAACGAATCACATACAGCTTTCAAAGATCCACTTCCTCAGCATGAAAAAGGGGGTTCTTCCAACACTAAGGGTGACAATCAAGCTAATTATAATTCCACTCCCTATCGATATGTTGGTAACATTTTTGAATGTCATCCTTCTATGTATTATGTCAATGTTATTACCATCAAAGAAAAATTAGAGAGTCAACCAGTCCAAGCAACTACTCGTGCTCAAGCCAAAGTTACTCTTCAAGGAGTCCAGTCTAAACCAAGCACTACACAAAATAAGTCTGTTTATGTCCCAAAGTCTATCCCAAATACTTCCAACTAGTACGATCTTTTGGAACAACTCAAGAAAACACCTGCCTAGATATCCATCTTAGAGCTTTTGCGTCTTTCCCCATCTCACAAAGATATCCTTGAAAAAGCTCTCTTAGAGACCTAGGTTCCAACAACTCTAGATCCTGATCAATTTCAAGCTATGGTTGGCCATTTAACAACCCCACACTATTTTTCCTTTACTGAAAATGATGATTTAGCCATTACTCAACCTCATAATGCTCCCTTACATATCGAAGTCCTTGTTCAGAATCACAAGATTAAAAGAGTATTAATAGATGGGGGAGCTGGCTTGAATATCTGCACGTTAAAGTTAGTCCTTGCATTGGGATTTTCTGAGAATGTTGTTGATCCAAAAAAGAAAATCACAATAAAAGCCTATGATGAGGAAGAGAGATCATCCAAGGGGTCCATTGTTCTTCCAATTAGAATTGGTCCTATTGTCAGAGATGTATCTTGTCAAGTTCTGGACATGGATCTTGCTTATAATATTCTTTTGGGAAGACCATGGATTCATTCCATGCAAGCTGTGCCATCAACTTATCACCAATGTATAAAATTCCCTCACAATGGTCAGGAGATCACCATCAAAGGAGATTCTAATGCTTTTCAATATTGTAGCAATGTGAAGATTTATGATTCTTTGGTTCCCTATAATTGTACTGGATCTTCTGCAACTACACCTAGTGACCCTAGTAATATAGCATCAACTTCTAAATCAGATGGGATCAAGATAGACATCAAAGAAAGAAGTATGGGAGAATATACTTTAGGTCAAGCTCTTTGTATCACTGAGTTACCTTTATCTCCCAAATCATATGGTAGATCTTTGATCACTAAACAACAATCAGAACCCCCTTCCACACTTGTTTATAACACATTTATAAGTGGGGGCACAATATCCAAAGAGGCAGCTGAGCGTAATGCAAATTATTGGCTTAAGACACAGAAGATTGAAGAGGATATTAAACATGAATATATATCACCTGATGTCTATGGAAAAGGGTATACTTTGCTACAAAAGATGGGATATCAAGGTGCTGGACCTCTAGGGTTACAAAGAGAAGGTGTTATAAAACCAATTTTGCAAAATCCCAATTATCAAAGAGACACTACAGGATTAGGATATAAAGGTGAAGAACCACAAGAACCAAAAGGAAAAGCAAAAATACCACCTTTTCATGAGACATCTAAAGCTCCTACCTTAAAATTCAGAAAGCATGGTATGTATGTAGATCCAGAGAAACAAAGGATAGCTCAAAGAATCATTGATAGACTTGAAGATAATGATGATTCTGATTCTAATGATTATGAATGGGATTCCTTATCTGATTATAGTGAAGAAATAGGAGTCGATGTTGTCCATCAATATAGTAACGATTACCATGAGGGTGAGAGTTCAACGAGTGACTCACTAGGATTGGTCCCATGTAATACTACTCATGTTGATCGTGAGAAGTGAGCGTTATCTTGTGACAGACGATTCAGATGAGAGTATGGAAATAGACCTCGCTGATACTATCATAAACCTTGACAACTTTTCCATCAATACCATCTCTGCTTTTGAAACCGACCCAAATGATTCAATGCCCCTTGTCCGTCCTGACCTTATCAATTGGGATTCTCTCAATCACCCAGAACTTGATGTCTTCCATAATGATGATGCGATCATTGACTATCTTGGCATCAGGGATCATTTACCACCAGGGGATCACAAGTCATAATTTCTGATAGAACTCAATGACATGGTCTATTTTGGAGAGAGTGTCAATCCTTTTAGTCATAAAAATATAAAAATAATCAACAGATCTAATGGTGAAAACCACTCAATGGCAGTATTAGATCCAAAAATAGTAAAAAGAAAAGATGCATCTGATGGTGAAAACCTCTTTGAGGCGCCTGACGATGGAAGAATTGACACTCTTCCCAACTATCTATATCGAGAGCAATCTGCCATTCTTATAGAACCAATAGTACCACTTAACATTGGAACAGAGGAGTCTCCACGCATCCTCAAAGTAATAGCATCCTTGACAGAATCAGAGAAAGAAGCTTTTGCAAAATTCTTTAGAAAAAGAAAAATCAACTTTGCTTGGTCCTATGCTGATATGCCTGGTTTGGACCCCAATCTCATTATGCATCATTTATCTATCAAACCAGGTGTAAAACCAGTTAAGCAAAAGCTCTGCAAAATGCATCCTCACTTTGCTCTAATGGTGAAAGCAGAATTGAAGAAGCTCCTAGATGTTGGATTCATTCGGGCTATTGATTATACTAAGTGGATTTCAAATATTGTTCCGGTTTCAAAACCAGACAAGTCTATCAACATTTGTATTGATTTTTGAAATCTTAATAAAGCTTGTCCGAAAGATGACTTCCCTTTGCCAAATATTGATATGATTGTTGACCTAACAGTTGGGCATGAGATGTTATCATTAATGGATGGATTTTCTGGCTATAACCAAATCAAGATTGTGCCAGAAGACCAGGAAAAAATTGCTTTTACTTGTCCATGGGGTACATACTGCTGGAATGTGATGCCATTTGGCCTCAAAAATGCTGGAGCAACTTACCAAAGAGCCATGACCATGATCTTTCATGACATGATGCATACCATCATGGAAGATTATGTTGACGACATTTTAGCAAAATCCAAAGACAGAGCTAGTCATTTGAGAGTGTTGGATAGAATATTCACCTGGATGGAAAAATATCAGATTCGACTTAATCCAAAGACGTGCATTCGGGGTCACATCTGGCAAATTGTTAGGCTACATTGTCTCAGCTAAAGGCATCGAAGTAGATCTAGAAAAGGTTAAAGCAATATTGGAGATGGCTTCCCCCACTAACATCAGTCAGCTAAGATCTTTACAGGGGCATCTACAATCCATCTGAAGATTTGTTTCTCAACTAGTAGATCGCAGTCATCCCTTTCAACATTTGCTACATAAAAATATCTTATTCCAATGGGATGATAAGTGTGAGGAAGCTTTTAACAAAATCAAGCAGTATCTAGCAAATCCTCCAACTCTGATGTCACCAATTCCAAGCAAGCCACTCTTGCTCTACATTTCAGCCACGACAGCCTCACTAGGTGCTCTTCTCACTCAGCAAGATCATGAAGGAAAAGAAAAAGCCATCTACTACATCAGTCGCACTTTAGTGGGATATGAGTTAAACTATTCCCCTATTGAAAGAGCATGTCTGGCTATTGTCTTTGCTTCACATAAGTGGTGACATTACATGTTGTCACATTCTACTCAGCTTATTGCAAAGATTGATCCTTTAAAGTATTTTTTAAGCAAGACTGCATTGACAGGCAGGTTGGCTAAGTGTGTCATGCTACTTAGTGAGTTTGATATTGAATATGTAGATAGGAAGGCTATCAAAGGTCAACTGATCGCAGATCAACTAGCTGATGCTCCATTAACGGATGACCAACCTATACACACAGAGTTTCCTGATGCTCATATCTTAGCTTTGTCTACACAAGCATGGAAATTATACTTTGATGGCTCATACACTCAACAGGGTTCAGGAGCTGGTATTCTTTTTATCAAGCCACAAGGATACACTATTCCGAAATCTTTCAAGTTGTTATTTCCTTGCACCAATAATGTAGCAGAATATGAGGCTTTGTTGATTGGGTTAAAAATGGCTTTACAATGGAACGTATCTAAAATAAATGTCTACGGAGATTCTCAGCTGATTGTTAACCAAGTTAATGATGATTATCAGACCAAAGATGATAAGTTATTGCCATATAAACGTATGGTTGATGACTTTAAAAAGTATTTCTCTATCATCACTTTTGAGTAGATTCCTCGACATGAAAACAAGGCTGTTGATGCCATGGCAACGATTGCTTCTTTATTTGATATAGAAGATACCAAGGCCCATTTTGAGTTCTTGGTGGAATCCCTAACTTGTCCTGCATATGATGACCCTGATACGAGTATTATATGTCATTTGATTGGACATAACTCCCCAACCTATGGAAAGATCTATTCTTACCTCAAAGATAACACTACCTCCTGACCTATCCCGCAATCAAAAATGAACTTTTCTCCGCCAAACCTCCTGCTATATCTTAATATCTGACACCCTTTATCGGTGAGGTTTTGACGGTACTCTCCTGCGATGTCTCGACCATGATGAAGCTCAACTTTCCTTACGTGATGTACATGAAGGTATTTGTGGGACACATTCGAGTGGTCCCTCTTTGGCTAAGAAACTCATGTGTATGGGTTATTATTGGCCTACCATAGAAGCAGACTCCTTTCATTTTGCTAGGGCATGCAAGAAATGTCAGATACATGGAAACCTTATCCATGCTCCAGCTCAAGAGTTACATCCTTTTACAACTACTTTTCCATTCAGTCAGTGGGGACTCGACCTCGTGGGTGCTATCAATCCTCCATCTTCCAACAGCCACAAATGGATTCTCACAACCATAGACTACTTCACTAAATGGATTGAGGCCGTTCCATTAATTACCACCACAGGGAAACAAATCTCCATATTTATCTTAAACTATATCATTTGCAGATATGGTATACCTATGTATCTTATCACTGATCATGGGAAACAGTTTCAATACCAAGACATGGATGACTTGTGCACCAAATTCCACATCACCCACAACTATTACACCATCTACTATCCTCAAGGAAACGGCCAAGCTGAGGCGTCAAACAAAACAATTGTTAAAATCCTACAAAAGACTATCAATGACGCTGGCCATGACTGGCATCTCCAACTTAATCCAGCCTTATGGGCTTACTGCACCTCCATCTGTACTCCTACTGGAGCCACTCCATACTCCCTTGTCTATGGATCTGAAGTAGTCCTGCCCCTCGAGGTCGAGTTGCCTTCACTTCGTGTTACTCTTAAAGATTTAATTCTTGATGAAGAGTATAGAGTTGCACACCTGACTGAATTGGAACTCCTAGATGAACGCCGTCAACAAGCCTATGATCAGTTGAAAGTTTATCAACAGCGTCTGTCCCATTAGTACAACAGCAAGGTAAAGATCAAAGATTTTCAGTTGGGTGACTTAGTCCTTCGAGAAAATCCCAAGAATCAACAACACCGTGAAAAGAAGGGCAAGTTTGAACCTAATTGGTTAGGACCTTTTGTGATTACAGCAGTCTATGGTTCTAGAGCCTATCAGTTATCTACACCTAAAGGGGATCCCTTGGATGAACCTCTTAATAGCATCCATCTCAAGAAGTTCTATCCCTGAAATCTCAATGTAAGGGGCATGTATATAGTCTGTATATATATTCTGTAAATAAAAATAATCAAAAATACAAAAAAAATTCACAAAATCAAAAGAAAAACTGCAATAAAAGCATATGGTGAAAACCTGGAAACAGGCGCTATGTGTGACAAGTTAGCTCCTCTATCTATTTGGATTCTTCTAGTGTGTCCGTTCATTGTATATATCCACAAGAAAATAGTTACTCAATCCTTGTCCCCACCATGTATATATCATAATAAAATGGCCAGTTCATACACCATCCATTGTATCTATCTGTAATAAAATCCCATCATAGCTTGATCTTTTGTCATGGTCTTCATCCTAGTCTTGTTGTGTCTTTCTTCATCCATAATAAGTCAGTCCATCACCTAGCTAGGGGCATGTCCTCGACCTAGTTTGGGAAGTGGATCTATGATAGTCATGACTCTTAGAGGACACAATGGAGTTATTTTCACCAGGCAAGGCAAACACAATCAAATGTTCTTTCACAATGGTATCTTCATGCTGAATTAGAATCTATGATCTATCTTTTGAATTGTGACTTCTTATCTATACATCTTGACTATACATCATCACTTGAATTGATCAACATATCCTAAATCAATCTTTTTGGCAAAAGAAATGTATATTCATGGCAGGCATGTTAGAATGATTTGTTATAACTTATGCATTCATATCTAGATTTCATTGTTATCATGTTTCCTATGCTATTCCGAGATATCTTTGACATGAGTTTGAAACTCTCATATGTCATTGATTAGAATAGTCAGGATGGGGCATGATATTTTCTTTGATTGCTGTTTGTGGGGTATTTTCTGATGAAATCGAAGGAACAAGTAATTGGGGTGTCTGTGTATAAGTGCCTTCATCCATTTCATAATATGGACAACATACAACATCATGTTGTTCTGCAGATACTATTTATGGTGATACGCCATCGCATACCTCGACTCCAAATATTTGTTCCCCGATGGAGGGAGGAAATATTCCTTGTCTGTTACGCAAACGAAACTCAGGTCATCTCGGTTCAATTATACCTAGATGCTTGTCAAGTTTGCAATATTAAACTCCATGCAAAAAGTGCTCAGGTCATCCTGGTTTAATTGTACCATGATGCTTGCATTTTCTTGCAACATAACGAGCTCAATGATAAAAATCAAATTCCAGTTATTATGAAGTTCTAAGATGTTACATGAAGTTGTGGAGATACTCATTTCATATTTCATTTTCCATTGCATTTTACCATCTCATGAATTGCATAACACTGCTCCTTTTATAAGGTTTTGTGAGTTATCTTTCTCATTAGGTTATCTGTTTTTCCTAAGTCCATTCTTCTTGTGTCAAGAACATTGTTATTTCAGTTGAGGACATTTGGACAATCAAAAATACTTTACACTTAATCATTTTAAGACTTGTATAATTATTATTAGGTGTGTTCATTGGATATTTTTTATAGTTATCATTTCATCTTATTTCATTTTATCATGTTGTCAATCAACTTAGGTACATTTTTATTTATTACTTTAGATATCATTATGCATTTAGTATCCATTCATTTTACATTATTCACATTGTTTTTACATCATTGCATTCATCATCACATAGCGTTAGTGAACATCATTTAGAACATGCATTTATATCATCATATATATTAGATTATTTGTCCATTAGCATCATATAGAAAATCAATCATTTTGCATTTTAAGACATCCATTTCATGCATATAAAAGTAAATCATCACATCCTGCATTTGTCAGTACGCACATGTATATAAATATCATAGCAAATCATGGTAGAACTGCATCCATCTTATAAAGTCCATAAAAACAAACACAACTGTCCAAATGTCCCATGATATATAATCAATAACAATGTGTCTACAGTCAGTGTCTATCAAGTCAATATATAATGATACAATGATAATATAAATAAAAAATATGTATACACGTGGTATCTATGACCCACTGCCTTCTGAATCTGTCTGTCGCTGTCTGCGAGCTGCAATACGGCCCTATGCTACTGAACCACCTGCTCCTGAGGATCTGCCTCCACTATGTGATGATACACCTCCACTACTAGCTGATGCCTGTACTGTTGTCCTCACCACTACTGAGCTCTCTCTGAAGCTCCTATTCCACTGATCCCTCGGCACTGCATGTCTGTATGCCTCTCACCAGTAGGATATCTCCTTCCTGACTTGTATCATGGCTCTCAGACTATCTCCATGGGGACCTAGGTCCTCTGTCCTCTGTAACTCATCTAGTAGCATCTCAGACTCCTCGAGTCTCTCAATCGTTGCATCCCGCTCATGTCTCAGGACATCCATCTGACGCTTTAGCCTCTCAATGCGCCTCTCTAGACCTGGAACCCAATCTTCCTGTACCTATGTAACTGCTAGTCGAACTAGCAGTGCATCAATATCTAGCTCCTCCGCAGCGTCTCTCTGTAAATAGGGATCCTGTCCCCCGATGTCCATATCAGCTGGCTCATCCTGTGCCTGTACATCTGGCATCTCAGCATCTGGCTCATCCTATCTGTCATCCTGCACCTGACTAACCTGTACCTCGCCACCCTGGGCCAATAAAACATCTGCCTCATCCTGTCCCTGCCTTTGTACCTATGGCACCTATACCTATGCAGTTGGTCTCTGTACTGCGGCAACTAGAATCTATGCCGGAGGGACTGGTACCTATAGTGGCACTCCTGCAGCTGGCTGTGCTAGCTGTGCTGGAGGCTGTCTCCGTCCCTGTCTAGCTGGAGGTGGCATGAGTCCTCTCTGCCTCACACCACCTCCTCTCATCCAAGGTCCTGCCCTATCCCCTCTCCCTCCATCTCCTCCTCCATCTCCTCCACTGTCACCTCCATCTCGTCTCCCTCGTCCCCATCTATCTCTCCCTTAGAGTCTCCCTCGTTGTCTCTCTGCCGGATCTCTCTTTGGAGGCCTCGCTGCTGGATTTGTAATCCGTGGAACTAGAAAATCCCTCAAAAATTGCTCCAAATCCGCAGTCATCCCTGGGTCTACCATCATCGGTCTCATCAACCATGCCTGAAATGGGGCATCCAAAAACTCCTACCGAGCAACATCGAATGATGCCATGGGCCCCCAATCCCGTCTCTCCTGATGCGTGCAAGCAAACTCAATCACTCCCTGGGGCATGCCTTGGATCCTGCCAAACTGGCACAGAACCCGACTGACTAGCTATCTCTCAATAATAAAGGGCATCCATCCTATAAGCCATCGCGACTCAAAACAAAATCCCAGCTGATGCTCGTCATCCCACGGCTCACATCCTAGGTAGGGTCTCCATGTCACTATGTCCAATGTATCAAAAGTGTACCGCCAAAACTCTAAATGTCCCAGTTTTGCTTGAGACAAAACTGAGGAGTATAAATGAATATAGGGCTATCCTGCGCCCCGAAATCTAATCGCCACTGGTCTAGTCACTGCAATATGCTCCCATGCCCAAACATGGAGTAATGTCACACCTGCTGATAGAGATGCACCCCTATGGTACACCACCTAATGTAAATCATGATACACATGTGCTAATAAACACACCCCCAGGCAAATCGGGTCCCCTCCATCACCCGCTATAATGTGCGGCCCCATCCAACTGCAAATCCGTGTGACCTACAATCAGGGCATACGAATCTCCCAATCGCACCTGCTAGAACCACTGGCAAAGGGTCATACAAATCGACCATATCCTCCCAACTAATCTCTCCATCCTCTATATCCTCATCCCCAAAGATGGCTCTGCACTCTGTGACTCCACCGTGCCGATCATACTGAACTAACTCTCCTGTGATGGGAAGCCGGAGGATGTGATATACATCCTCTAGTGTCACTATCATCTCCCCTGTCGGAAGATGGAAGGTACTCGTCTCTGAGTGCCATCTCTCTACTAACGCAGTCATCATACTCAGATTCGCCCGAATCTCGGGCGTATATATCACATAATATAATCTTGACGCTCCAATCAATAGTCTGTCTATCTCTGACAGAGCTGGTCTAAGGTTCTGTGTGACGGGATATCTCTCCCGTGACATCAGAACATCTGTGATATCCTCCTAGCAAGTCAACAACAATCAACCTATCAGATTTTGATAAACTGATCTATCAATCTATCTATCCTATCATATCAATTTCAAACATGTTTTATCACATGTTTTAATAGATGATTCTATCAATTATCTATTCAAGATTGGTTAACTAGCGAACATGCTACAATGTTGCCACATCTTGATCAACTCGATCAAAATCAATTGCCGACAAATCCCATCGGCTTATCGACATCAAGTTTGACCTAATTGACTATCCACTTTGACCATATTCTATCACCTAAAACACATGCGCAGCATTGAACCATGCATGCACAACTTTCTTTCACATTTGCGCAGGTTTTCACCTATGCGCAATTTTCCTCCGCATTTGCGCAACATTTTTCAACATTTGCGCAGCTTTTTACATATGCGTCATTTTGTTGCACATTTGCGCAGCTTTTCATCACAAATGCGCAGGAAGTACTTATGCGCGCTTTTATTGCATACTTGTGCAATACTAACATTCATTTCGTATGAATGTGCAGCTATCTTTACCGAATGTGCAGCTATCTTTACCGAATGCGCAAAAATTTTGAATTTTTGCGCAAACGTCACAAGTTCCTGCGCATTTGTGTGCCGAAACTGCACATTCGTACTCCACCTCAAAACATAAAAATTCCTAACCTAATTCTATCATTCAATCTATCCTAAACATGCTACACTTCTACTTTAACATGCATCAAATCATGAAATTACCAAGGAGGATCGAGTCACCTACCGGTTCACCCGAATCGGGTGGTCGCTGGAAGCGTCTGACTCTCTCGAAGCGGTGATTTGACAACAGGAACGGCATCCTCGTGGCTCTACTCTTCTCTCTCCCGTGCTTTGATCTCCAAGTGACAAGTGTGCACAATGAGCCTATTGTGGACCCCTTAGCCCTATTTATAGCCTGTGGACCCGATGTGCTTGGTGTGTGGACCCTATCTACCGTTTTTCTTCCATTCCACCCTGTTTTCCTCCATCTTTTCTACCGTTCTTTCGTGAGCTTGATTGCACAACAAAAATAAATAAATAAAAATTTTAAAAATTCAATAAACATTCAAATAATTTTTTTTGTCAATCAATCTCTCGAGGGGGCACGCATAGGTCGTCTGAGACATTGTCTGGGGCAGGGGCAAAAATGCTTGAAATTTTCTTTGAAACAATGTGATACACATTATTTCAAAGAGGGGCAAAATGTATACACCTAAAAATGGCTTCATTAATTAATTAAATATTTATTATTTAATTAATAATTATTCCTCTATTTATTAAATAAATTATTCAATTTATTTAATAAATTCACTATAGTCTAATTCTATATCCTAAGTCTTCTAAATAGTCTATTAAAGTGAGTTATTTAAATACACAATCACCTAAATATGACTAAGTCTTCTAATTCACTTCATCCACCTAGTCACCTGACACATCACCTTGGCTAAAATAAATAATTATTATTAATTATTTATTCATATTTATCCTCACCCACACATGTCCTATTCTTAAGGGCTATGTGGCCTCATAGGACTTGGTCTCATGACCACATGTCCTCTCAACAACCAAGTCAAGAGACATTCCCTATTCCTAAGGGGCTTCTCAAGCCACCTCTAAGGGTCAAAGGTGACTCATAGGACACTTGTACAAAGAGTCCTCATGAGGAAAAGGTCTCTCCCTCTTTCTCTCTCTGGTCTTTGTGAGAGACTTGATATGTGTCTTTCCCTTCCACCTTCTTCTCCTCCATGTCAATGTGAGAGGAACATCATCCCTATTCTTCCTCTCACATTCCAACTACATCCCCCTTTCTCTCAACTCCTTCAACCAAGTCAATCATAGCCCTAGGATCTTCCACCTTTCATTCTCAACCGTAGGATTGTGCCACCTAAGCCTAGATCCTCCAAAACTCTATAAAAGGAGCCTCATTTCCCATTTGAGAGCTAATAGGTATTTTTGATAACAAGCATCCAAGCATTCAAGCAATCAAGCATTCCATAGCAATCACCATTTCATTTGCATTTCATCCATTAGTTTGCATAAGCTATTGTGCACTCAATTTCATTCAATCTCCACACTTTGGTAGCATCTTGGGAGAAGGCTTCATTTTGGAAATCTGAGAGCTCAACATCTTCAAGAAATCAAAGCTAAGAGGACAATGGAGACAAGCTGCATGGTAGGTGAAGGTAATTAAATTAGTTTCATCATTTCATAGTTACTTTGCATTTTTCATTGTGTTTGCATTAGATAGATTCATTGGCTTTAATAGTTAATTTATCATTTCTAGTTGGTAGACATCTAATTTGCATACAAGATGATCTATCTTTTCTGATATTTTCAACATCCAACAATGAAAATACATGCAAAATACACACATGCAAAGTAAAATATTTCCTAAAAGGTCTTGTGACTTCACGTTAAGTTCACCATGCAAAGCAAAATATTTCCTAAAAAGGTCTTGTGACTTCACGTTGGGTATATGAGGATCAATAAAAACCTGCAATAACATCGAAGATCTCAACCACACATATTATTAAAGCAATTAGTATTCCCAATATCAAAAGAAGAAAGGAAACAAGAGAATTGCACACATAAATCAAAATATTAAAATCAAATAACATAAAAGCATATCCAAACCCATAATTTCTCCTTTGTTGTTCCCCTTCTTATGTAATGTGGGCTCTCATAATTGAGCTCAAAATCGTTTGAGCATAGTAATCCAAAGCAATTGTGGTTTTTTAAAATCAAATATTTAGATCTCTATTTATAAGAATTTTAGGGGTTTCAATCAAGAATGCATGATTCATGGTGTGATTGAGGAGTTGAACTTAGAGTGAGTAGGAGTTCAACTCTGTTTGACTGCCTTAATTGGGGGATTAACTAATGAGAGAAAAGAGTTAAGTCAAAGTGAGTAGGATTTCAACTCTGCTTGATCGCATTGATTTGGAGGATCGACTGAAGAGGTGGAATATGAAACTAAAATAGATTGAATAGTTAATTGATTGTTGGGGTAGGAATTAACAATGTGGATTGAATAGAAGAATGAGTTAGGAGAGAGAATTATAGAATCAAAAGTTTGTGATTGAGACGCTAACTCAAAGTGAGTGAGTTAGGATTTGTGAGGATAATTATGATTTAAATAAATAATAAATTATTTATTTGCACATGGAGATATTTATAAAAAATAATTACTTATTTATTTTTATTAGTTGTAATTAAATAAATACAATTTATTTAATCATGAGAGGGGAATAATTTATTTTAATTAAATAAATATTATTTATTTAATTATGAGATAGACATTGATTCTAATTATTACATAATAATTAGGAGGGAATGTGTTAAAATATGAACCTTTAAAATAAAAAATGGAGTAAGAGCGGGAGCAAGCTCGAGGGTGCAAGCTCGAGGAGGAGGATTGGGCATATGGGCTAGGGTAGGATGAAGATATTGAGATCGATGTTTCCAGTGAAATTGTTGAAGAAATTGCTATTATGGAGAAACTTGCATTCATTTGCAAATTCACGGGTGGTCGCCCTAGCAGGAAAGCAGTCCAAGAATGGATCGCTAAGAATTGGAAAATAGAAGTCATCATCAAATTCATGTCCAAACAATTATTTACCATCATCTTTGCTAATGAAAAAATTAAATGGAGGATTGTCAAAGCAGAAATCTGATATATGGATGGCCACCCTCTTTACTTGATGCCTTGGAACCACAATTTTGATCTGATGAATTATCATTCGTATGATTATCCACTTTGGTTACAACTTTACAATCTACCACTGGAATATTGGACGGAGCAGTGTATCGAAAAAATTGGGAGAACATTAGGCACCTTCATTGATATGGACACTTGCAATTTAGATGACGACATGGGCAAATATATATGATTTCGTATCGTTGCAATCAATATTATCCCCTCATCTATCGGGCTTATTGTTAACAGGGATAAATGGCATCAACAGGTTGAAATTGAGGAGGATAGATGCTTTTGCATTCGATGTAGGGCTCGATCACACTTTGAAGACTCATGCAAAACAATGGTCAGAAGAAAATCAATCTAGAAGCAAAAAACTCCAAACGGGAACCCTAATTGTATGACCACCAAGACTGTGATGGACATTAGGAATGATACAATACTAGCTATCCCCAATTCCAACTCGGATAAGATGATCGAGCCTTCTCCTCCTACAGATAAACATGACCTAACTATGGAAATAGTTGGATGTGGCATTCAGGATGAGCCTGCAATTGATTCTGATTCTGACACATGTTCGGTGGATGCTAGGGATGAACTTGGCAGCTTTGATACACGTTGCTTGTTGCAATCAACACTCCCGCTACTAGACAGAGGAAAAATTAATTCAATTGGAAAAAGAAAGGGCACAAAATTTTACAAACTAATTGGAGAGGAAGAGACTTCTTTGAAAGGCTTCACCAGCATCAAGAAGTTTTTAAATTCCAAGTGAGGAAGTCCCTCCCTTGGGAAACATTGATGATTTCAAGATGGTATGTCAGGGGCCAATAGGCCTCTGACAAGTGATGCCTCATCAGGAGGCATGTGTTTGTATTCTTCTACGATCTTATTCTGCTTCAACAATTAAAATTGACTGCATTCAAAGATCTGCAATTTGGAAAGTATTATTGAAAAATTCTTTTGGCGTCAAGGGCAGTTTGGGGACAATGTGATATCTATCTTTGTCACCCAGTTAGATAGAAATGGCAAGTTGTGTAGTTTTTTAATTTAATCAAATCTTGAATGCATATTATTCAATATGGAAGGCCTTCCATATCGAATGTCAAATAAGGTTTGTAAGATGCAATTATGAAATCATAAGATCTACAAATGTGTCGGTGACTTTGGAGGGTGACTTCTAATCTTTCTAGAAGCTTGGTGGCCAAAGACTGGTTAATTTGAACGTGCTTTGTGATTCTGGGGTTTCATCAATACTAGTAGACTATCCAACTAGCTTAGGAAGCTTCAATCATTAATTGAAATGATAATGATGATAGTTTCACCAATTAGTCACTAAGGCTGGAATCTACAAATTCTATTACACCAAACTTTTATGCTATGGGCTTTTCAGGAGGTTTTCTTGGCTTAGTTATTTCCGTTCGATGCCCTTACTGAACTGAGCTTATAATCTTTTAATAATAATTTAAATTTATGGCTTCAGCCTCTTACCCATCAAAAAAAAGTAGGAGGGAATATTAATTAAATTTGATTATTTAATTAATTATAACAAGACATGGAATAATCAAATAGTGTTTAATTATTTAATTATTTTGTAGACGAATAGGTCATGAAATAACTAGGTAATTAATTTAAAATGGTTAATTATAAATGTAAGAGAAATGATGATTTTGACTTTAGAATATAGTAGAATGACACATATTGATTAAATAATAAAGATTATTTAACAATTTACGAGGAGTTCTAGAAATGTCATTGCATTAGAGCAATAGGCCATTTTTAAGTGTCTACAATAGGGAATATAGTATTCTTAAAAATAGATATAAATAATCAATTAAGAGAACTACCCTTTAATTGCAAACCATTGGCAATCAAAGGGATACAAAGATTTGAAGAAACTATAGTAGGGAAGGGACACAAAAGAGAAGAGCTCCCTTACTTAGAGGAAAGGGAAATAAGAGAAGAGGAACAATATCAGAAGACGAAGGAAGCACAAATAGAGGATGGAACAAGAGTAAAGGAAGATGATCAAAAAATGGAAGACAAGGATATGACAAAGGTAGAATCTATTTGTGAATTTCTAGGGATCACAGAAGAGCAAGCATGACCAATAAACCACCAACAACCCGCAAATGAAGGAAAGCAATATGGAGAAACAAAGATTTTTGCAAAGCATAGTGGAAGAGGATGAAGAGGAAAATCTCAAACAAGATGCCCTCTTCAATATAGAAGAGCAAAATGAAACAAAGGGAAACCATCAAGAAGGACCATCAAAATCAGGAATCATGCAGATACCCTCAATAATATTCAAGTTGGATTGTGGGAAAATCTAGAGCAAGAAAGTAGGAAGGAAACCTCTACAAGAGCTCATAGCTAAGGCAAGCAAAGCAGAGGACCGGAAGAAATCACAAAACTAATGGGATTAGGGAAGAGCAATGTTCATCCCCAGGTTCCATGATGCTCCTATCATGGAATGGTAGGGGTTTAAATGCCCCTATCAAGAAATAATTGGTCAAACATGGGATTGGTTTGACCAAGGCAAAGGTGATCAATATTGCAAGAAACTAAGTTAGCAACAAAAGAGATTGAGAACTTCACTAAGTAATTCAAAAATTGGAAAGTAGTGGAAATGCAAGCGAAAGGTGCATCTAGGGGTATAGTTATATGCTAGAATTCCACAGAAGTAAATTTTGAAAAAGTAGAAGCCAAAAGGAATTGTATTGGTGGCAATGTCAATAGCATAAACTTAGAATTGAAATTTCAGCTTATCAATGTGTATGGGCTGAACAATTGGGGGAAGAAAAAAGAATTGTTGGGAGAATTAAATTTACTCCTTGAAAAACATTCAATGCCACACAACATCATATGTGAGGATTTCAATGTCGTCTTAAAAAGGAAAGACAGAATTGGAGTCACAAGGCAAAATCAATCACAAATCGACTCCAATCATGGGTGGCAAGAAATGAACTAATGGACATAGAACTAGGTGATGGCTCATATAATTGGAATAATAGGAGGCTAGGCTTCAGCAATAAAGTAGAAAAATTGGATGTGTCCTTTTTTAAAGGAGACTTAGCCATTTTCCCATATATTTTGTAGTGCTCCATCCTTCCTCGCTCAAGATCAAACCACTTCCCCATTCAATTAATCGAAGGGGATGAAAAGCCATTTATGTCACCATTTAAGTTCAAAAAAATATGGATGAAGCAAGAAAAAAATTTGGACCTAATAGAGACATGGTGGAAGGAAGAAGAATTTGAAGGATCGAACATGTTCTACTTCATTTCAATGCTGAAGCATGTGAAGCAAAGCTTGATTGTATGGAACATGGAGCAATTCAACGACATTTTTGCTACAAAAAAATAGACAAAAAAATTGAAAAATGTTGAATGAAACAGTGCTAAGTAATGGAATCGATCAGGAATGTCTTATCAAGGAGAAGGAACTTATGAATGAATATGAAGACATTTTGGCAAAAGAAGAAACATTTTGGAGACAAAAGTCAAGAGAAGTATGAATGGCAAGAGACAAAAATACCAAATATTTCATAATGTGACTAAAAAAAGAAAGGATCTCAATAGAATTTCAAAAATCAAAAAGGTTGATGGATCCTCCATTGATGATCCCAAGGAGATTGCCACAACAATAGTTGATTTCTTCTATCACTTGCTAAATAACTTGGAAGACTCTCACCACATGGATCAAGGAAAAATTTTGGAATTAATCGCTAGACTGGTTAATGAAAGACAAAATAAAAACTTGAATGTTAAAATTTTATTCCAAGGAGAAAAAAATGGCAGTCAAACAATTGCATCCAAACAAAGCCCCTAGCTTGGATGGTTTCCCAATAGGCTTCTTTCACAAATGTTGGAACATAATTGGACAGGAGTTAGTTGATGCCTTGGAGGTGACCAGAAATTTAGGGAGATTGTTGAGAGAAATCAACACTTTTATTGCCCTCATTCCAAAAAAGGAGAAAGTGACAAAACTTGGCGACTTTAAACCGATTTCTCTATGCAATATAATATATAAGGTCATGGCGAAAATCATGGCAAACAGATTAGAGAAGCTACTTTCACACATTATCTCAGAAGAACGAACAAGGTTTGTTCCTAGTAGATCGATATTGAATGGGGTCATCATTACCCAGGAAGTTATCCATTCACTTCAATGTAATAGAGAACCTAGGATGCTAATCAAGCTAGATATCAAAAACAAATATGAAAAAGTAGACTAGAGGCTCCTTTGCAAAGTTGTGGAGACCTTTGGAATCGACAAACAATGGATTAATTGCATATTCACGTGTATTTCTACTCCAACATATTTTTTATGAGTAAATGGAATGTTGGAAGGGCTCTTTGAGGCATCAAGAGGGTTAAGGCAACGAGATTCGCTTTCCCCTTTCTTATTCATAGTAATGGTAGAAGCCAATGGTAAGGCAATCAAAAATGCTCAAAGTAGTGGGCTAATCAAAGGAAAGAAGGTAGCAAGCTCATTGGATTCTGTAACTCACCAATAGTTCGCAGATGACACAATGTTGTTTGAAACAACAAAGAAGGAAGCAAGACAATTCAAAAGGGTGTTAAAGCAATACACAATAGTCTCAGACCAAGAAATCAATCAAGAGAAATCAAAAGCATTATTTTTCTCTATTTCTCCAAGAAAAGAAGTCGAGATATTGAGAATAATGGAGTTCAAAAAAGGCAAATTGTCATGCACATACCTTGGTTTCCTGGTAGATAAACGACTAAGAAATACCAAACTATGTGACACCCTGAAAGAAAAAGTTGAGAAGAGAATAAAGTTGAGAAGAGATTAACTTCTTGGAAAGGGTTTTTCTTGTCATGGACTTGAAGGATAGTTATGTTGAAAGAAGTTCTCCTCAATATCAATATGTTTGCTCTCATGTCTAGCACTAACTATTGGACTATTGGAGCTAGTCAATTCCTAAACCAAAGAACAAGGAAATTTTTATGGCAAGGAAATGCAGAAAAAGACAAAATAGCTCTAATATCATGGGCAAAGGTTTGTAGGAGAAAGGAGCTTATTGGAGTGGGCTTGAGAAATCAATTATGATACAATAAGGCCCTTGGAGCAAACTTAAATGGAAAATTATAAAGAATCAGAATTCAAATGGGTCAAGATTCTACAAGCAAAGTATTTGAAAAACAATAATCCAACTACCATTTTGAGAATAGGTAACCCACCTAAGGGCTCCACAGTTTACAATTTATGCTCAATTGCAAAACAATAATAACAAATCAATTATCATAAGATGTGTTTGATGGGAACTCTTGGGAAGACTCGTGGGTGGACTTTCCAAGTCTAGATTGTTAGGATTAAGTAATACTGAGAGGGGGTGAATCAGTATTACAAAACTTTGATCTTTTCAACTTTAAACAATTATAAACAATCCAAAGTAATGCAAAAATAAAAGGAACATATAAGCATAACACATTACTCATTACACCATGATTTGTTCTCAAGGAAACCCTAGCCAAAGGGAAAACCCTGGTGGGGATGGTACCCACAAATATGCACTAAAGTATAATGTCTTTGTTAGGAGATCTATCCCTATTAGGAGCTGATTGTTACATAGTACATTTCCTTGTTAGAGGAATGCAAAAACCCTGTTAGGGGTATACAAAACACCTGGTTAAAGGTGGTGAGCTCACTGCTCTTACAATCAATATTTGTCTCAAAAGAGTTCTCAAAAAGGGAACAATACAAGCACTTAACTTGCTTAGATAGTTCCAGTTATAGCTCGACCTCTTACTAATCTCGCATCCTATCTCTGCTCTTATATTCGCAAACTTACTTCATCATCATAATCATACGATACATCGCTAAAAACATTCCATACTTATGCAAAGTCAGTCTTCCAGTCGGCTTCACAATTATCATGCAAAACATAACAATAACTCATACAAATGTTATTTATAGAGTCGGCGCTCTTACTATACCAAAGAGTTGGCAATATGCGTTGTTCACCTGTCTTAAGCATGTTTCCATACTTACTTTACCTTCCTTAATCTTCACAACTATTCATATACCCTGTTACACTCTTCTACTAACTTCGCATACCTTCCGAACACTATATCTCACAGATATGAGAACCAAAACTTATGCAATCTTGGTTGAAGCATGTGTACATCCCAAAATACCTTCGGTTAGTTTCGCAAGCCATAATACCTCATATATCTGCATTGTTGACCCAAACTGTGGCACTGTACCCTATTATCCTGATTCTAGACTTAGTCATTTTCATGACTATAACTCCAGTGGCAAACTCCACAACATGCGATCACTCCATCATGAGTGTTGTCATAAATGACAACCCTCAAGTGATTCCTAGTGCTCCAAAACATCACATGCCAACAATCTCTCCCTTTGGCATTGATGGCAACACTTAGAAAAATGACTAAGTGTCACAATACAACTTTCTTTTTCTCTTTTCTTTTCTTTTTTTTCTTTTCTACATATTTTTCTATCTCTTCCTTATTTTCCTTTTTCTTCCTCTCCCTTTGATATCAATGGCTAAGGTATATACAAAATTGTAAAACTTAAGCACATATGATTCAGTGCTTACTCACCAGATTTAAGACATCTTGGAAAGAGTTTTCCAAGGTCTTAACTTCTTCAATCCATGAACTTATCAAAAGTTCACTGACATGGATTAATCCATTCAATGCATATGACATTGTCTATGATGCTTTAAGCTCAGTAAGAGTAGGTGCAGACATTGAGCCTTCAACTTTTATCATCTCTGAGAAATAAGTCTCCAACATTGTGAGCTTCGGAGTCAATAGGCTTCTCAATAAGCCAAATCTATCTATAACTCTCCCTTTCTCTATTTCCAGTACTCCTATCTTGTCCAATAGTCTGGATGATTCCTTATCTATTTCTCCCACAGCTTGTGAAGATGATTCACAACTGTCCATTAGACTATCAAGGTTAGCCCTGTAATTTGGGTTAGATCTCTTCAATGTTCCTTAAATGTCTGCAGGGATTTATGCAATAGCTATAAATTTTCCTGCCTTGAGCTACACAACTCTTGGCCTTAACAGTGGTAGCCTTAAGCATGTTTAAGTCCCATGAGATGGACTTACAAACTTCACTCAGCTTCTTCTCCAAGAAGTTCTTTTCAGCCTTTTGTTTTGATGTTTTTAGCAATGAGTCAAAATGACTATCAAAGTTGTCCAATACCATACCAAGATTCTCATCTTCATCCTTGTCTTTGAAGATAATCGGTGAGGGGAGTAGCTTGTTCACTATTTCTACAGCCCCGACCATTACCTTTGCTCTTTTGTTGCCTTTCTGAACTGATCTCTCCTTAGCTTTGGCGAAGGCCAAAAATGATAGTCTCATCAACTCATCTTCATCCATGTTGTCCACATCAAAGCTAACTGGCTTGGCCATGCTTGCCAACAATAAAGATGTGTCCATACTGACTTCATCAACTTTTTCTGATGTTAACTAATCTTCTTCCTTTTCCTCCTGCTTTATTTCCTTCCCCTGTTCTTTTTCTTCTTGTTTCTCTTTTGATTTCCCTTGCTCTGTCTGCTCCTGATCTTCAACTTCCATCGCACTGTCCACATTGTCCAAAAATGGATCATTTACATCCTGCAAAGTGTCAAGGCTAATAGGCACACCAGTGACAAAGAAATCTAGTTGCATGCTAACTTGAGCACTTTCATTTACTACCTTGGAACTCTCTCCTAAACCCAAAAATATAGGTTTAGAAACTTTGGGAGGTGAAACCTTCTTGGGCATGTCATTCATTAGAACTTGGTCTAATGCCTTTTGGTTGTCCTCAATCACCTCATCATACTTTCTAGCCATAATCTTGACTAATCTGGCCTTTGTCCGCAGTAGGGGTTTTAGTGCATTTATGATTCTTTCTCTTTCCTGAATTGACACAACCGGAAACATATCATCAATTGTTTTATTTCTTATGTTCTCATCCTCTGAATGTGCTAATTGTTTCTTGATTTCTAGTTTACTATACAGGTCTTTGGCAATGCTTGCTTCAACCTCCAACAAATTCTTCTTAAAAACTAGTAGATGCTCAATGATAGTGTCCTCAATGACTGCTTGGTCCTCAGGGTCATATCTTTCATAGTATATGTTTACTGATATTAGATTTCCATCTTTGATAACTCTTTTCTATAGTGATTTAATATCCAGTTTCCACAAGGTTTGTGGATTCTTTTGGATTGTTTTCTCTTCCTGTTTCTCAGCTTCCTTTTCTTCCTTCTTCTTCCTCTTTACCTCTGTGTCTTTTTCTTTATGACTGACTTGCTTACTTGTCCTTGTTGATCTTCTAGGAACAACTGCAACCACAACATCTTGTGTATCTTCCTCTTGAGACGCTGATAAATCCACAATGTTAGTAGCAACTGCCTTTTCTATCTCCAATGGAATGGGTGCATCAGTGGCAATGCTGGAAGATGCCTTCGTCTTGTTTTTCAAGTGCAAATATTGTTTCTTTGTGATTCCTACCTTCGCAGTAATTTCTTCAACAATCTTGCTGACCTTTCTTTTCCTTGTTACATTTTCTTGTTCTTCTCTTACTTTCTCATATTTCTCTTTGTATGTACCCCATCTTTCTTGGGTAAGATCATTTTCTGCTGCTAATACATGCTCCACTTCCATGGTTAGAACTTCAACACTTACCTCATATCCGATAGGATAGCACCACTTAGTTCTGGGCTCAACTGCCTCAAAGCAGACACAATCAGTTTCAACCATAAAATAGATAGTGTCCTCATACTTTTCTACTAAATTCTCAGGGATTATGTACCTTTCTTTCATTTGTCTCTGCAATATCTTTATCATGCCAAATAACTCTCCATCTACCCAGTCTTTTTTCTGTCTTCTATAATATTATGAGATCTGAAGTCCAGTGGGTTCACTAGTCTTCCATGCACTGGGATGCATGCTAGGAAATTTGTGAACAACATGAATGTACATGTGAATCACTAATGAACCAAACCTAAATGCCTTAGATTTATCCTTCTTTATATCCTTCACATTCTCAATAAACTGTTGAGCTAGAATTTCGCAAAGATTATACTTCTTGTTCTCCTTTACCATTATGTATGTCATCATGATGACTCCGGCAGATACAGATTTAGGTCTGCTACTATAAAACAGTTTGTAACCTAGTAGCATAGCTACAAACCTAACATCTTGCAGATAAATATCATTTACTGTCATTGCCCTCTTATCCCATTTTGAATGTGTTAGGGTTTCAGCAAGATTTCTTAGGTTCTTCTCTTGTACAGGTAGGGCTCCTTCATTATCTAGGCATGTGATCTCATGTATCAGTTGTGCACATGTTTTTACGGGTTGATCACCAATCCACAAGAATTGGTCATGAACTATGCTAAGAATGATCTTAAACCATTCAATTTTTGTGAACTTTGTGAGTAGGGTTAGCTTTAGAATTGATTTATCTTGCAGGTGTTTGAACTCTTCTACCATGGTTCCATTTGCTTCAACCATACCATCTAATTCACTATAGATATTAGCCTCGCCAATGATGTCATATTTACAGTGAATGTATGTCTTAATGTCTTCTATGCGTAACACGCCTACGGGGTTAGAGAAAATGCTCCCTCTAGATCATCCTCACATGATTTGTATGGATGTTGCTCTAAATACCTTAAACGTGCTTGAATCTGATGCTTTACTTCACACGAACATGAAATCTTTCTGCTAGATCACTGCTCAGCTTTCACACTTATGCTTTCCTTAGTCGTTGATCAATAAGTGAAGAAATGAAGTTTTTCAAGTATTTTATCCACCGCAAGTTGAGTGTGTGCATTAAACACAGGTAGCTCAACTTCGCATGTCGTCCAGTTGATACAAAATTCACGAACACAAAAGATGAATCTTCAAGTGTTGCGCTCTTATCCACAGACTCCACAGTGTCTGTATACATCATGCCTAAGCTCGCATGAGCTTACTCCACATATACAAGGGCTGGATATTTTCTAATTAATGCATTTGATGCTCCCCATAAGGCCATGCGGCCATTTAGGTCGATGCCTCAAAAAACTCATCATGCGAAGACACAATATCATCTATTGTCTCTCCCTGAACCACTGCTTTGTTTAAAAGTTTCACCTTCCATATCTAGTCATCCTCCTTGCTCTCTGATTTCTTGAAATGACTCCCAAAATCTTCTATGTACTCATCAAAACTCTTACCACTGTCACCAATATTTTTCCTTATAACCATAGGAGGTGGTCCTCTTGGTTCACTAGGTCTTCTTGGTCCTCTTTTGTTGTCTTCTCCATTATATCTACAAAACTTCGCAATGTGACCTAGATTGTTACATTTGTAACAAGTAGGTGGTCTCCTTCTATCTTGATTAGTCTGCAATTTACAATACCTTGTTGTATGCCCAAAGTTATTGCATTTTTTACATGTGATCTTTGTTGTTGTTTCTTCTTTGATATAGTCTTGCTTGTACCTAGACTGATCAGGTTTTCTGCAATCTACCTTCTTGTGTCCATATTCATAGCAATTAAAACAGTAACTAGTAAAGGGCTTAGAGTTACCTTTGCTTCTACAATCTCTTTTCATGTGTCCAACTTTGTTGCATCCAAAACATCTACCTCTAAAGGGTCTGAATTGTTCTCTAGATTCTTCATTTGTAGGTCTCTCTTTAGGAATAGGTCTTTCCTCATTCTTGGCTTCATTTGATTCTTCCTGGGTTTTTGA
The DNA here is from genome assembly GCA_027943335.1 of Chamaecyparis obtusa. NCBI lineage: Eukaryota > Viridiplantae > Streptophyta > Pinopsida > Cupressales > Cupressaceae > Chamaecyparis > Chamaecyparis obtusa. Next base: position 225,517 of record BSBK01001747.1, read on the forward strand.
ACTTTCTGCTTCATTGAATCCAACTCCAGACATATCTCCTTTAGGCTTTTGTCTTGCTCTTTGTTCATCAATCTTGTCACTACTCATGTGTAGCTTCTCAATGTGTAATTTGGCTTGAGTGAGTTCACCTTTAATGATCTGATTATATTTTTCCAATTCCTGATATCTATCTTTGTATTGGTCAAGCTCAGTCTTCATTTCACTTATCTGCTTGTTAGACTCTTTTAGTGATTCTTCAAATTTGTTTCTTTCATTCTTTTCATGTTGAATTTCTTTAATCATCAAAAGATTGATTTGTTCTTTCTCTTGCTCTAGCTTCTTTATTTTGTCTGATGTGTCATTGTTTGAATCTTCTTTGATCTTCTCCATAATCTCTTGCCTCTAACATTTTGCAATCTCAAGCTATTCTTTTAGTTTCCTCATGAAACCTTCTGCTCTTCTTAATTTAAATTTTAGTTCACCATTCTCAACTTTCATCTTATCCAGATCTTCAAGTGCAGCCTCAAAGTTCTCTTGCATATCTCTTAAATCCATCCTGATCTACCTTAAGTTGTTAGGCTTTCTCTCCAAGGGCCAATGGCTCTGATACCAATTGTTAGGATTAGGTAATACTGAGAGGGGGGGTGAATCAGCATTACAGAACTTTGATCTTTTCAACTTTAAACAATTATAAACAATCTAAAGTAATGCAGAAATAAAAGGAACATATAAGCATAACACATTACTCATTACACCATGATTTGTTCTCTAGGAAACCCTGGACAAAGGGAAAACCCCGGTGGGAATGGTACCCACAAATGTGCACTAAACTATAATGTCTTTGTTAGGAGATCTAGCCCCGTTAGGAGCTGATTGTTGCATAGTACATTTCCTTGTTAAAGGAATGCAAAAACCTTGTTAAGGGTATACAGAACACCTGGTTAAAGGTGGTGAGCTCACTGCTCTTACAATCAATATTTGTCTCAAAAGAGTTCTCCAAAAGGGAACAATACAAGCACTTATCTTGTTTAGATAGTTCCAGTTATAGCTCGGCCTCTTACTGATCTCACATCTGATCTCTGCTCTTATATTCGCAAACTTACTCCATCATCATAATCATACAATACATTGCTAAAAACATTCCATACTTATACAAAGTCAGCCTTCCAGTCGGCTTTACAATTATCATGCCAAACATAACAATAACTCATACAAATGTTATTTATGGAGTCGACGCTCTTAATATACCAAATAGTCGACAATATGCTTTGTTCACCTGTCTTAGCACGTTTCCATACTCACTTTACCTTCCTTAATCTTCGCAACTGTTCATATACCCTGTTACACTCTTCTACTAACTTCACATACCTTCCGAACATTATATCTCACAGATATGATAACCAAAACTTATGTGATCTTGGCTAAAGCATGTGAACATCTCAAAATACCTTCAGTTATCTTCGCAAGCCATAATACCTCATATATCTGCATCACTGACCCAAACTATGGCACTGTACCATGTTATCCTGATTCTGGACTTAGTCATTTTCATGACTGTGACTCCAATGGAAAACTCCACAACATGTGATCACTCCATCATGAGTGTTACCATAAATGACAACCCTCAAGTGATTCCTAGTGCTCCAAAACATCACATGCCAACAATGGCATCCTACAAGTAGACAATACAAAAGAATACCTCAAGCAGAATTGGGGCAATGTTCTAAGGAATTATGTGACCTTCAATTGTACTTGTCTTTAGGGTAGAAGTGGAAAGATCTTTGCCTTCTCTCTCTACCCGGAGCAAAGAAAGACAAATTGATGAGTATCATAAACAACAAGAGAATAACCTTTAGGAATGGAAGAGATAATTTGGTTTGGGTGGTAGCTATAAATGATCAACTTAATGCAAAGGACAGATAAAAGGTGGCAGCAAAGGACTATCAAATAAGGGCCACAAAGATCCCAATACAACTATGTTGGAGTAAGTTTTGCTTGCCACAAACAAGGGTGTTCACATGGCCTGCAATACAAAAGAGGATACTAATAGGTGAGAAGTTTAGGAAAATGAACTACGATGGACCATTTAGATGTGTTTTGTATAAATATAATGAAGAATTAATGAATCATTTATTATTGGGATATCCCTTCTCTCAAAAAATGTGTTATGTGGTTGCGTGCCCAACTAGACTAGGTGACAACACTACCTAATGACATTATAAGCCTATTTAAAAGTTGGCCAATAAAAACAAGAATGGGTTTCCCAAGAAACCTCTACCTCTATATAATGAGCCCATCCATACTTCAATGGGAATTATGGAAGGAAAGAAACAGAGAAATTTTTGAAGGCAAAGCAATGAACTAGATTCATGTTGAAGAAGCAAGAGTAGAAACCACAAATAGCCAAACAACATAGCATCCAAAGAAAAGAAAATTTTCAAAATTTGCGACACCAAGCAAATTAAGAGCCCCCCGCTTGGGGATGGTGCAAATTAAATTTGATAGTGCTGCCAAGGGCAACCCAAGCCCATCCAGAGTAGGCCGCATTATCAGATTATGTAGTGGAGATATCGTGGGCAAATTGGCACTTCCCCTAGATGACGACACCAAAAGTAGCAGAATTCTCGGCCCACATTCAGGGGTTACTTTTCTACAAGGACCTTGAGATCAATAAAGTGGAAATTGAGGGAGACTCGTCGATAGTAATAAATGCTATAAGGAAAGGTGAAACACCAAACTAGAAATTGGAGCATTCGTTGATAGAGTAAAGGACATTCTTATGTTTTTTAAAAACAATATTATTAATCATATCCATAGAGGCAAAAAAGGAGGCAAATGCACTTGCCAACATGGCAACTGACGGGGTGGAAGATAGATCAATAGGAGCCAAAATTTGGCCACCATTATAGCTCGGTCACCCCTCATGGCTAGGCTAAGAGAAAATATAATTAAGCCGATAGGCTTTTTATTGTGGGCATCGCCCACTGACGAAAAAGTCAGATACGGAAAAACCTTTCGGGCTTGAAAAAAGGTTATCCCAAATGTTTTGTTCGGATATTAGAATGCGGGAAATGCTGGCTATGCAATTTTCTTGTTGGAGGAGCTCCTTTTTTCCGCATGGACAGTAAGGTTTTTTTTCAACGGAGTTTTGTGGATGATGATGCCCTTGCAAGTTCGTAGTTTAGATTCGGTGCAGATTTCTTCCAGTTGTGGGGATTCCCAGATGATTTGTAGTCTTGTTTGTAGGTACATCTATAAATCTTTTATGAATTCATCCATTTTGAATGTGTGCCCTTGTCGACCGAAAAGAGGATGCCCTATATCTCTTCTTCAAATGCCATTTAGACCATGGTTATGTGGACATGTTTTCTTGGTGAATGCAAATCATAAATGAATACAAGCCAAGTATTTCTAACAACAATACGAGTATGGTGGGGTTGGAGGCCATTAAATAGCATATACTTTTTCTTAGTAGAGATCACATTCACCAACAACAAAACAAGAAAATTCATCTTGGCAAATGAAGGCGACAATAATTCTGTATTGGCATGGGAATACCGAAACATTACTTTGGAATAACAGAGATATTTTATTTGATGATGTACTTGCAACCTGCCTAGGATAGACATAATTGCAAAATGTAGAACCATAGGATAATACAGCTGAATTTTTTTGACATAATGCTTCAATGAAAAATCATCTCAAGAAACACATTCATTTTTGTTTTCGATAAACCTCTTCAAAGTGAATGAAAAAATGGACATGTTGATAATACTTCAGAAGCTATTAAGCAAATTTGGCTAGTGTAAAGCCAAGATTCACTCCTTCATTTGTTTGCAGCCTATGGAAGCACATGCAGGGCATGTAATTTATTTGGAAATACTGCAAAATAAGTTCATCACAAAGAATGCAATGATCCTAGGGTATCCACACGACATATTTGTTAAAAATTCTTTGCAAGCTTTTGAGCTAAGGCAATTAGCAGTTGTAAAGTCAAATACCATGCAAAGCATGACCAGTAGGAGATTAGAGACAATGCACACAAACTATTTGACGGTTTTCCTTAAAGAGATGTCACCTCAAGGGAATGAAATGAGTGTAAGATTCACATAAAATGGTTTTTTTGAAAAGGTTTTAGAAACATTCAAGTAATCGCAACTCCCTCAGTTTGCATGCGTGCAAAATGGGAATCACAGACAAAGCACCTAAACTATTTAGAATAGGTGAGAGACATGTCATTTCATGAAACACAGTGACTTGGAAATACTTCGGCCAATATGTATGCAAAATGTAGAAATGAACATAGGGTATCTAAACTATTGCACATGTTAAAGGATATAGAGGATGCATGCCAACTATTTGGCATAATGCTCAAGGGTATATAAATATGGAATAATGGACAACATGACGGGTGAAATGTTGGATATAATGTTTGTAGATCGTTTGGCGGAGAAAGAAAGAGGAGAGGAGAAGTTGTAAGGCGGCGGCCATGAGGCAAGGATGTGGCTTGCACCCCCCATAAAGTTTTAAGGGTTCCTTGATATGCTTAGTCTGACTACGTCTTCAATATATTAGGTAAGTCATAAATTTTAACTACATCCTCAAGACATGATTACAGAGCCATACATTAAAGGATCATACCATGAAAAATAACAATGACCTAATGTGTATCATAGTATATACATGTGCGTCAAGAAGTCATTCTCTATTCATTGCATTGAATACAATTATCTACTATGTTATTATTATCTGTGGGTGCTACAGAAGACGAAAATATAAACTGACAAAAAAACAAAGAGGTGTTGTGTAATAGTATAGTATTTTATAGAGCAAGAAAAAGAAAATCTTATTTTCCTCTAAATTGTTATTTATTTTATTCAAAAGTGAAAAAGAAAAAAGAGAAAAAATGGAGCAGTGGAACAAACTTGCATTCATGTTTTGTATACTTCTTGAATCAAAGTATGTTTTTGGAGATTCAATAGAGTTTTAGAGAAAACTTTTATTCATGTTTTATATATTCCTTGAATCAAAGTACATTTTTTAAGATTCAATATTTCAAACACATTTGATTATTTGAAAGAGGATTATTCAAATTGTGACTAGTTTTATCTATCTAGGCAACATAATATATAGTAGTATTCCATTTTCTAACTACTGTAAAGTCAACAAGCATGTTAAAGAATTATGATTTATTGGTACTAAGATATATAACAATTAGTGATAAATAAATATTCTATGGAATCAACATACAATAAGCTTTAATTATTTATATCATATTAATTATTTATATTGAAATAAATAATCTTATTGCTAACATGAAAAATTACATCATAGAAGTATAAAGCATCAATGTAGGAGACAAACTTCATTTAAGAAAAAAAGGCATGGTGTTTTTGGAAAAAGGTGTGTAATTACCAAGAATGATGTGGGGAAGCGTACATGAAAATGCCATTAAGGCAGGATGGCATCCCCTTCTCTATATTGATTGCTTGCAATTAGACAAAGAAAAGAGTGCATGGAAACAATGGTTGGGACCATCATTCAAAGAATTGCAGAGCGAGGAGAGATTGTAGTTTTAGTAGAAGAGAGTGAGAGGAGAAATATTCACTATTCAAACAATGAACTCATTGAAAGAGGTATTTTTTGGAGAACAAAAAAGGTGGAGGGGAAGTTAGGGGAGAGGACCAGTAGTTGAGCAACTTAACTTTCAGTTTGTCAAATTTCACATGGAAATTTCAAATCACTCCCAAATTTTTCAACTTACTTGGAAAGTGTCCTTATAACTAAGATTTCAATGCCACATTAGCATATGTTTTGAGACCCATACCAATGACCAAAATAATGAGTCCCAGTAAAGGACAATGCTATGAAAGTGGGAAAGTAGTGGTATCATATGTTAAAATCATAAAGGATCTAAAAGAGAATTCATGGAGGATAAAACATTGTCATAAAGACCCTAGGAAAAGATAAGACATGTAATGATAATACTATAGAAACAAGATAGAGCTTAGAAGAAAAGGGGAATAAAAAAACAACCGACATTGGGAAAACAGAAAGGCAGGGCCTTCACGTTCACAACCATATCCAAGGTACAAGGACATTAATCGACTTGCACATTCAACCAATGTTCTCCTTCGAAAGATACTCCAAAATGTAAAACAATCCATACACAATCATTAGGATAAAAGAGGAAGCTCAATTGCAGCAACTCTCCCTCTAAGAAATCAAGGTATGCAACTCTTTACCACAACTTCCTCAAACGTACACAACTTGGTGCCAAAATTCCTCAAAGTTCTAAAAAAATTTAACACATCTATAACTAACTATATATGAAGGAGCATGTGCTTATTACAATTTTCGCTAATTAAGGAGCTGGAAGAGTATATGCTATACATTTAGTCAGTGCTCTCAAGATTTTATACAAAACAAGTTGGATATGTTCGTTGCTTTCTTTTCACAACACAAGTTTATTTTTGTACCTATTGTTTTCATAACAAAGGTTCATTTTTGTACATATTGTTTATGAAATAATTTTTTGTTCCATGCAGACTAGCATGTAACTAGCTGATGTTTATTATTTGCAGATATTGGGATTTGGATGGGTAGGAATCTTTAGAAGATATTTAGTCGAGCCTACTTATGTTCTTTTGTCCAATATCTATACATATCTTACCGATTAGAGAAGAAAAAAGAAAAGAATTGTATATGAGACGATATGTCTAATCCACTAAATTATTTAACACACTTTTCTATTGTTCAAATTGAAAATTAAGAATTTTGTTGTTATTCTCATGACAAAATTAGAATTTATTAGGCATTTTTTGATACGTAAACATTCTGTAATGTTTTTAGAAGGAAAAATGTTGTTGGGTTCTTCTATTTGAGATTTGAATTTGACAACCATTTTTTGTCATCTAGAAGTAATGTTTTTGTTCAATATAGTTCTACTGTCTATGACAATTGCAATTACTAAGAAATATTTGACAAGAAAATTACATTTGAATTACTTTGTTATTGTTTTTTAACATTGCCAACATTAATTTCTTCCAACTTCCTTGTCCATAATTTGCGAGCATAACTTTCTATCGGTGTAACCATTGCACCTTGTTGGTGCAAGTGCTAGTTATTTGGTTTAGATCGATTAATTAAGCCGATAGGCTTTTCACTACGGGCATAGCCCGCTGACGGAATTTTGTTCTATCCCGTTTATTTGTCTGATGCCCGTAAAATGATATTTGTCTGATGCCTGTAAATCCGGTCTACGATCGGCACATAAGCTCCAGGTGTTTTGGGTACACACAGCTGGCACATCATCTTCGCGATAAGCTACAGCGGTTTTGGTAGGGCTTTTGCAATTTGGGGGAATGCCATATGTCTGCAGCAGTCTTCTACGGATGTTTTTTTTTTGTTATAAAGAGCTGAAGCAAGGTTTTGCATGACAGTGACCGTCCAAGATTTCATTTCGCACCGAACTTGCTATCAGATTCAGGTTATACATTTATCGTTGTGTTTGTGCATTATTTTGTTTTTCATTTCCGTGACTGTCTTCAATACGAATGAATGCAACTTTATATGCAGTTGTGTGTTTTTGGAATAAGGGTTTGTTGTCATCTATATTGTGGACTAATTTTCTGTTCTGGGTTTGGTTTTCTATGTGAATAATTCAAAAGTTTCCAAAGATTTTTTGAACAATTTTCATTTAGAACCCTGCAAAACATCTCATGTGCGATTTTTAACACCAGCCCTGCCTTGCAAGAGAGTACACATATGGAGGAGGCCCAATTTTTTTAACAGTTTTCTATCGGGGCGGTTCTTAGCCTTTCCAGTCTAACTCAATCCCCTTTCTAGCATGCTACGGTCACTTGAGTCTCTCGGCGTCGGAGAATGGGAGATTATCCCCCTTCGGTAAGCCAGATGAGTGCAATACTTCCAATTATAATGGACCCCATCGGGTAAACGATTGGCAAGTTTAGACTGAATCGTGAACTAAACTCTACCAGCTAACAAATCAAACAGGACAAGAAAAAAGAACATATTTTTGTAAAAACCATTAAAAATTATTCTTATATATTACATGTTAGCCAAAAACAAATCGTGGGTGCAGCTCTTAAGTCCACATGAAAGAATAATCGCTGAATGCTGTGTAATCAATTTTCAAACAGATGAAAGAATTAGGGCATTTTTTTTATTGCGATTACACAGTTAAAATTATATGTTTTTTCTTTTCCTAAATGTAAAGCATTTTCCCCTTCACATGGCTTCAAACTATTCCATGATGCCTGTAAATCAAGGAAATCTAAGTTTGAACCGGAGCTGAGGAGATATCATCTTATTTTCCCTTTGAAGCATATTCCACTTCACATGGCTTCAAACTATTCCACGATGCTAGGTTTAGCAGTGAGATTTGAAATGTTGATTTTTAAATTACTTATGATGTTTGATTTCTAAATGGATTATATGTTATTTCAGATTCAGCTTCATATTGGAAGACATACTTGTTTTCTTTTCATATTGTTAGCCCACTTTTAATGTATTATAAAATCTTTATTTTATTGCCCTAATTTCATGTTTCTATTCTGTTAAATATTGACTATATTCAGTTTTTTCATTGCATGAAAGTTAGCCACAAATTAAAATATTTATAAGAATAAGCTTTAGAATACCAAGATATTTCCGGTCCATTATCATGATAACTTAAAGAATAGAGCAAACAAGTTAAAAGAGGGTTTCTGAATGCTGAACTCGGTATGCACTGCAACCTCTTTTCAAAACAGGAGAAGAGTTTAGAATATTATTAACTAGACCAAATTATATAACATAGCAGCCTGTTGTTTATACAAAAATTAGTATTAGAATAATACTAATTTTTGTATAAAACTAGACCATTTGTGCCTTTAGATTTAATAATAATAAAACTAGACAAGTGCCTTTGGATTTCTGTGATGTTTTGATTGGTAAGATGCAATGTATATTAGAATAATTAGTACCACAACAAAGGTGATTTTGAGAAAAAACAAGAATATGGAATGAGATAAAGTTACTGACTTTATCCTTGTATTTTCTTGTATTTTTTAGTTGGACAAATATAAACTCCATTACATCTGCATTATTACATGACCATTGTTTGTTTTTATAAATCCATTGCAACTGTATTACATAAATTTATTTGCCTATAAGTTATTTGTAAAAATTTCCAGATGTGTAGATGAATAGATTTGCTATTTGACAAGGCATGTGATATTTTATTTGTCAGTATCACTAATTGTATAAATTGAGTGAGCCCTTTTTAAGGAGATAGGAATATTCATAGATTCATAGAATATATATCTATCATTTTTTGCCATGTTTTGTTCAGTAACCAATGTTAGCCTAAGCCATAGTTCGTCTCTCCCACTACAAACATTTCTATCAAAGCCTTGATCATTTTTGCTATTGCGGGAAAGGGTCTCCTCCTCTGAATAAAAGACATCAATCTCAGGCCTGCTTACAACCATGTGTTTCGTAACACATCTTCAAATGTACAATACCATACAGCATATGTCACTATTGGCGCAAACATTGCACCTCACTGGTGCAAGTGCTAGTAATAATGTGTAGTCTAATACAAAATGCCAACACATCAAAGCAATCATGACAAAATCTTTAAGTTGTAATACCCAACCACCCCAATCTCAGAGCTCGAGGACTAATAATGAAAAAAAAATGATATAGTCATGTTGGTTGCGGCCCTCGTATATTGACAGAGTGGTTAAGTGACGATAAGGACACGTGGAATACAAAGGAGCATAGCTAATGAAGGTCGCACGATCAGCATTAAAATCATGTAGGTTGACAGATGTTAAGATATCAATTCATCTTGGATGAATATCGCAACAATAAGGCCGCTACCCAAAAAAACCGGGAAAGAAAAGGGACATATATCTATAAATGGCCATTCAAACAAGTTTCACTCTTTCAAGGTTTTTCCCACATCTCTGAAGCTCCGACTTTGTTTCGCATGGATTCACCCATTAGGCTTGTGTCAAATAAAAGACAGATGTCTTTCATTGGGGAAATTAAGGTGAAACGGTTTAATGTGATTATAAATTATTTGCATGGGTTCATAGCCTATACATGAAGAGGATCTTGGGTGGGGAATTCCTTTTTGTGAAACACCGCTATAGAGTTAATGCATACATCACCACAGTATTTCTAGCGATGACTAATGGTTGGGGAGCCGAAGGTACCTACCAAGATGCTCTGTCGAAAAGTCTTCAAGGAAGCCTTTCTGGGCAAGTTGGACTTAGTTCTGGCCAGTGTTGATGAAGGGCTAAGAATCCTAAGGCCACAAGATTACTTTGTGGTCAGGCAAGGGGGTCTACCAGTGCCAAAATGGCCAATGCTTACAATGGGGGACATGGAGGCCTTCGAATTCAAGAAACCAATAATCAGGAGAAATGTAAAATTTCTTCATAAGATAACAGGGTTGAAGATGGTGGTGAATTAATTAAGTAGGAAGGGGTCTTGATAGTGACAGCATAAGGGAGGAGACATTAGATGTGGCTGTCGAGCACAACAAGGGCCAAGCTACATAACAGTGGGATTCTTGATGAGGCCTCTCTACCAGGGGGCAAAGGGAAAGCACCTGCAAGTGAATAAGCCTCTACTATGGTGGGTGTCCTATGTTTCAAAAGGTCAGCTGGGGCCTAGCTGTAAATTGGGGAGGGAGTTTGTCAGGAAAGGAACTCTGAGGTGAAAGTTTTTGAATCGGGAAAACCTTTTTCGGTATAGGGCTGATGGGATCTATTATGAGTATGGCTCAGATTAGCAGCCAAAAACTATGTAAAACTTACTTATTGATATTAATATAAAATTCCGCAGCTAAATGCATTATACAATATTTAAACACTATCCTACATACATTTCAATATAAGATATAATATAAATGCATTTTTTTATGGGTTCCAAAAACATGGAGAGATTGAATGAGTAGTAGACTGCCATTTATTAAAAAAAAATGTGCAGGCCTTGGATAGAATGAATCAAGCCATTTCCTAGCATTTGTTAAGATCCCTTGTTAAAATGAAAATTACGGATTACCCCTTGCGTTCTAGCAATTATTCAACTCTTGAAAATAATTTCCCAGAAACTTTCTTCTTAGGGTACAAAAAAATTGTAGAACTCAATGTACCATTTTCATCTGCAATCAAGTGGCCAGCTCTCCAGAGATTGGAACGATCATATTCAACTCAGAACTTTGCATGAGTAAACACCACAACGCCCCTTATAAAACATGCAAATTTACCATTCAGCATACCTATCATCGCATGATCATATCAATTTTAGACAATACAAAGTTGTTAAGGACAGATAATAGAAAACTCAGATTACATGCAATTATGCCTGTCACTGTAATCACATGAAAAAAAGCTTAAAGTTTAAGAAACCATGTTCACTATAATATCTAAAAATGTCACAACCTGTTTGCTGAAAAGTTTTACCGTTTATTAAATTAAAAATCAATTACTGTTTCCAGAAGCTGGTCAAAATTAGGCAAGCAAGCAATGGAAAAAAAAACACCTCAAGCTCCTGGGCAGAAAGGGGCTGCTTACAAAGAAATTTTTAAAATGGATGGTCTAAGACCATTAATATCATTTTTTGGGCTTGGGTGGCACAATTTCCTCCACATCTATATCTTGCAAGTTGAGCAACAATGAATCGGAGCTCAAAAATACTCGGTTTGCAGAGTTCGAAATGGTGTGTGCTATCTCCCTACTAGCTTCAATCTTTCTCAATGTAATAAATGCTGGGTTGTTTGAAATGGCATCACCAATAAGCTGAGCACTTTTGGCTTCTCCCTGTAAGCAGAAATCATTTTAGCACGGTCTGCACTTTCAAAATAGAACTTAAGCAATACTTTAGCATTTTATTACGCATACCTGAGCTCTAATTATAGCACTTTTCTTGTCTTGCTCTGCCTTTTCCACAACAAACTTGGCACGTTCAGCTTCTTGAGCTGCAACTTGCTTCGCTTCAATGGCAGCAGTAAATTCTTTTCCAAATGTAAGGCTTGTTATGGAAACATCATCCAAGGCAATGTTGAAATTTGCAGCTCGTTCAGTCAAAATACGCCTTATCTCCCTACTTACAGCCTGAAATTTAATGAAATATTTGAAGAAAAAATTAATAGCACATATAGTTAACAAGTTGTAACGCCAATTCCTTTGCTGAACTGTGTATTAAATAACTAATATGCAGTAAGATGCGAAACCTTTACACAATAACAATGAACTCATACACTACCTCTCGTTGAGTGATCAGCTGACTTGCATTGTACTGAGCAACCACTGCTTTCAAAGTTTCATGAATGATAGAAGGCAATACTCTCTCATTATAGTTCTCTCCAAGTGCCCTATAAATGGTTGGGAGCTGATCAGGCAGTGGCCTTGTCAGAACACGAAGGCCAATTTTAACCTATCACACCACAAGAGAGGGATATTGATGAATGCCGCCAAATTCACATCATGCAGTTGCACTATATAATATTCCAAACAAATAGGAAACTAATATGGTTATTGATTATTATCTATAGTAGACGATAAGATCAATGTAATTGGCAAACAGAATATCTAAGACCCAATCTTTTATAAGTATCTACGAAAAATGGTGCACAGAAGAAAATGTAGCATCGTGATAAGTTATGTTTCCATATGCCTTTTAGTGAGATGAAATAGCAATCCATAAAACCTAAAAGTTAAAGAAAATAAATAATTTCCTATGCTTGAGAAGTAACTTGCTCTTGCTACTCTTAAGGCTTTAAAAAATAGTACCTTCCAGCAGAAAAATACTATACTGCACTTAATCTGAAAATATCTGTTCATAGAGAGACATTTGATGCAGAGTGCTAATTGAAGATACAATATTCAATATTCATTAATTAATTGAACCTTGGACAACTCTTTAAGAGAATAAAAAAAGGATTAGCTTTCTATATCATCTCACTACCAAATATATGAAAGTAATAAACCATGCAGAAAGTCATTAGCTAGATCTTTGAGATTCCCAGTCAAATAAAAAAGATGAACATAATTGTGTCCAGAAAAAGCACCTAATGTTAGATATTAGTACAGCCCTAAGAACAGATGTATGATTTACTGCAAATACCGTAGCTGCTATAAACAGAATGCTTATGCCTACAGTCTTCAATATTTACAAGCATATATTGCTCATTGGAAGAAAACTTACCATCTGAAGATCACGACTACCCGAAGTACTTTCTACAAGATTAGGTCGAGCTCTAACATCATAGATTACAGGACGGTCAAACCAAGGGATCATGAGATGTGTTCCTTCTGGATAAACCTGCAAGTCACAATAAAATATCAAATTTGCAACTATCAAATGTAAGAAACCCTACTATAATTTCAACAAAATCATGTACTCCTCTACATACACATTTTGTCAAACACTTTGTATACTTCTGAGAAAGGTTCTATTGCAGGTGTGTTTATTCAAATTTGCACTAGTTTCATTCTATAAGCATGACATATTGAAAACAGAGCTATAATGTTTCTTTCAATTCATGGCAGATTATTCATAACAAAATAGCTATAAATAAAAATTCTGAAACAACCTTTTATCCATTTAATAGCTGACTGCAGTAGTGACTTACAGAGATAAAAACAAAGATAGATCTGCAATTAATTTTCTGATCTCAATAAACAATGAACTATCAATTCTGAGTGTTTGATGAAAGACAATAACTTATACATTGAACAGCCTTTAGGTTTCAGAGTCCAGACTTCATGCACTAACCACGAGCTTTTATATCAATGTTTACAGCAAAGGAATCGGCCCAGCAACTACATATGATTCAGATCTGATTTAGCCTATTAATGAAGAACCACGAATTGGTATTGAAATTCAGAATTTCAGTGATCGCACTCCTAGCAATCCACCTGTTGCAGAATACTGATGTTGGATATTTTAGTGCGCCAAGAATGGCAAACCAAAATCGGAATTGTAATTCGATCAAGCAAACAGACAAGCACCTTGCCAATAATATATAAGGTCCCTTTATCTGCAATAACTGATAATATCAAAACTCAATATCTGCAAATCCCTTATTACTGCAAATTTGTCTCTATTAAAGACTTCACAAATTGGGCTTAGATGTAGACTCTGTCATGAATCCACCTCTTTTTGGAAAGCTATGTTTTCATCCAGCTCTCCTGTCAAATTCCTGGAGGTTTTCGTCCCCAAAAATCATTAAACGACAAATGTTTATCAATTTCGTAGCATGCCTTACTTCCTCCATCCAACCTCATTATAAAGAACCCCAAGAAGCATCTAGAATATTAGGCCGACTTGACCAACTTTAATATAAATAATATTTGGAGAACTGCATTTAATAGACATTTAATAATATTTTATTATTATTATTTTTAAGTTAATTAATATTAAGTCATCATTGGAATTATTATTTTTACTACTTTATAAAAATCAATTTAATTAATTGTCATCTTAAAATTGGGGACATTACACCAAACCATTCAGCTCACATCAATTAAGTAAATAGAGCTACATTAAACGCCAAAAAGGTTTTCAAACATATCTATCACTTTGAAGGATCGAATCCTTTCAGATCTTCACATTCCAAACCCATCATACCACTACTAACAATCAAAATATTTTGTAATGTTTATAAAAGAATTTATTAATTCTAGTTGCTTATTAGAATGGGCTTCCATATGATTATCATTGAGAGTTGCGACTCAAAAATTATGGTATTGGTAGTAATCTACAAGATAACATAAGCGGCTCAAAACACATCGAGTTCACCTTCAAATATGCAGCCCTTGTTGATCTTTCATTTGTTTATCATCTAAAATCAAAATAGAGTTTGTGCTTCCCAAGCAATTATAGTGAACAAATAATTTTAAACACGAGATGTATTAGAATATTGTAATGTTTCTTTAATGGTCATCTTAGTTAGTCTTTAGTTTATTAAACAGTTTCTATTTTCATCTTTAGTTCACGATTGTTCCTTTTAGAAACATCATCTTTGGAAATCTATATAAGGAGCTTTCATCTCCTCTATTTAATACGGCATCGATTTACCATTACATGGTATCAGAACAGGTCAATGGGATTTCATAAAATTTGGCATTTTTTTAAAGAAAAATTCGAGCCTCTTCTAATTTGGAATTTTTTTCCAAAAATTTGTTTTTCGATTTTTTAAAATAAAAATCGTTGGAGGTATTTTATAAAACATTTCTGAGGTATTTTTTAAAGATTTTGTTGAAACTCACGAGTCTAGTCGAGGGTTTTGACCGCGTAATTTCTTGGTTTGAGCAAAAGTCTTTGATTTTTAGGGTTGCATGTACTTGCACATTGCTTGCATATGCTATTTACCACACGAATTGTGTTTTGCTACATAAAGACTTCTCTGATGGGTTTTCATAGTTTTTGATGGGTTTTCATAATTTTTTTCCCTTGAAAAAATTCTTGGTGGTTTTTAATAATTTTGTCCCTTGAAAAAAAATTATTTTATAATTTTTTCTTCAAAAATTAAGGGTTTGCTCTTGTCTAGGAGGGCTCTCTAGTTTCTAGAAAGGTTTTACCCTTTTTTCTTAAAAATGATGTTTTGTATGATGATACTTGTCTCGGATTTTGTGCCAGCTATCTATTTGATTTTTTTATTTTATCTTCAAAACTCATTTCTGGATTCTACAATTTGCAAAGTTGAGTGGAATTCCTTTGTGGGTTTTTACCATTTTCCCCGAAAAAAAACATTGATTTGTAATATTTGGTTTTGGAGATTTTTTCCTAAAAATCGTGACTTATTGCAGTCTCTTCTGGGAGCGTCATGCTCTTCTACAAAAAATTTGGAGGGTTTGCAGATTTTTTCTCAAAATCGTGGCAATTGTTCTCGATGTGTCTCTGGCTACAAGGAAGGACAGCTCTGTTATCCAAGAACAGGTTGGACGTTTTGTGATAATTTCTAGTTAGAAGTTTTGCAGATTCTGGGAGGGTTAGTGGCAAACTCATCTCAATGGCAGGCTCTTGTCTCTTGTTGCGGAGCATTCTGAAGAAGGGGGCAGCCTTCTCTATTTTTCTGGATGGATTTTGGCTACTCCTGGTCATTGACATTCTGCAAATCTAGGGAGGATCTCAACAGCAGCAGAATGTTCTGAAGAATTTATGACCACAAGACATGTACAGTCTTCTGCAAGGTAGTTAGATGATGACCATTAAGGGAGGGTATTAGAATATTGTAATGTTTCTTTAATGGTCATCTTAGTTAGTCTTTAGTTTACTAGGCAGTTTCTATTTTTATTTTTAATTCACAATTGCGTCTTTTAAAAACATCGTCTTTGTAAATCTATATAAGGAGCTTTCATCTCCTTTGTTTAATGCAACATTGATTTACCATAACAAGATGGCCAGAAAATACAGAAAATGAAAAGTGCTCTTAGTCCAAGAGAATTTGAGTGTCAGATGTGGACAATTACAGTAGTCTCTTTTCATCAATACTGGATGTCAAAACCTCCAATTTGTTTCTTGGCACTCGTACCTAAATCCACCTAAGCGGTCAATATCTCCACTTAGTACTACATCTGTTCTATAGCTACCCATCAATGACTGAAATTCAACCAGGCCTTACTCCAAGATAATTTAATAGTATTGAAAGGTTAAAAATCAATATAAAAGGGCTACACTATGGAACGGATGTCCCAAATAAAGGTATTGACTACATGGAGGGATTTAGCTATAACTACCAAAAAAATTGGAAGTTTAGACATCTAGCATTTATGAAAAGAGACCACCTGTCATCTCCAAATATATTCAACTTTGCTATAGAAACAGAAAGGGGAATAGATGAGCTCCAAATTTCCATCCTTTTCATTGTGTCCATTCATTTCTTCAGTTTTGGCAATTGTTCATCAAAATAACTAAGCAAGTTATATTTCCTCAGGTCTTTTACCAGCTAAGATCCAGCAGAACACCTCTGATCCTCTCCCATTCATTACCCTTTTATCCTGTTGATCTCTTAAGAACACCTTCGGATCACCTTGCTGTATCTCAAAGAAATTATGGAGACCAAGAAACACGACTAGCTATAGAAATCCCCTTCACCCCAAAAGGCCTCCAGGATAAGGAAAGCAACAGTCAATCAACCACAATAATCTTCTTCCTCAACTCAATATACTTAAAAAGTGATCACAAACATGCAGTCTGCAGATCTGCTAGAAACTAATCACCTTAATACAATGGAAAAAAATACTCCCCCATCCATGCCTTCCCCTTCTTATCTTACAATAGATCTTATCCTGTCATTAATAAATGCAAACAGTTGCTCAAAAGACACATGAAATGAAAGGGACATCTTCATGGCACTAATCTTCTATCATATCACTGATTTCAGTGCAGATCTTTTTCATCTCACTGCCCATTCATGCTGTAGATCAGATGTTTAACAACTAACCTGGTCCAGCATCTTTAGTAGTGGCGAAGTGTGGGCAATTCAGACCAAAATATAAATAATCACTAGCTAGAAGGTTAAATAGATCAAATGAATCATTCTCCCTTGGTGATTCTCTATTCTTCCTCTTTGCTCCCATGTGTTCCCCAAAATCCATAATGAAGACAAATAGAAGGTAAAGTCACAACTCAGAGAGGATAAATTGATTGTATTGTTGTAATACTGTGTTAAATGTGTGTCATGGCCTGCAGCAACAACATGAAAATAGGACCAAACTTCAGCGAATGTTCTTTACCCAGGATTGTAGACTACCGCATACCATACCCAAAGATCCAAGAACTCTTGACTGAGTGCCAAGAGGAAAGCAATACATCTTCCTCTAAAGAATTCTTAAAGCATGCAACTATTGAAGATTAAAAGACATTAAAGAGAAACCAGTAAAGCTCCCACCTCTTAGAGCACAAATAACTGGACAATACACAGACAAGATTGAAACACATGTAAACAGGACAGGATAACCAATAAAGTCATTTACAGTCAGATGCCCCCTCATATGTGCCCCACCATACTGAAGCTTAGAAAGGAAGCTCTTTGTGATCCATAAACAGGGTGGTCATGCCACACACTGCTATTAATAATGAAAACATACTTCCACCTATTGAAAACATGGACACCCATCTTGAACCACGAATCTCTTATGGGCTTCAATGAATCTTCTATAAGCTTGACATCCTTTTCCAATAAGGTAGCAAGCAAATTTTCATAATTGAGCCCTTGTACACTTAAGGAGCTTCATCAATTTTTCAACATTTTTGCCAATATAGTAAGTAAACAATGTTGGAGTTTGCTATGTGTTGGCCTACATTCTCTTGACACTCATTTTAAAAGGCACCTTTGGTCTCTTATTCATATGGGGTTTTCCATTTTTCTCGATGGATGACCAAAAATGGATGGCTTTCTACCACAACAATAGGATTAGATAGAGATATAACAGATGATTTTCTCTATAGCAAAGCCTTTCATCTACTTGCCCATTCTCATTAGTATAGTATCCAAGTCCCCAATTTTTTAAGTCATTTTTGGGGATGACGAGCATACCGCTATATAATATATAGGAAAAATTGAAAATTTATAGGAAAATTTAGAATATTCATATGAGAACATGGATTAAGCATGCATATATATATATATATATATTATAAAACCTTAGCACATAACATTTCTATTAAATTGAGAGTTCACATGAGATGTCAAAGTCAAAACTCAAACCTTAATAGTAATACTTAATTCAAGAATCAAATTGCTTTTAAAATTCATTGTCAATATGCATGTAATATTAAAAACAGCATACAAGTTATAAAATTACAACAAAATGCCCAAAGGCTACACTACTGCCATATGATTTCACTTTCAACTACGATACATTGCAGCAAAATCAGAGTCCTACAAGTCATTCCCACCATGATGGTCCATCTCATCCAACGGAACCCCAACCAATCCCTTTGGTGTCTCCTCCTCATCAACCTAGGGGACACCTTTAGAATCAACATCCAACCATAAAGTTGGAGTTTGTTGATACTCTAGAGTCTCATGATCATGAAGATAAAGAGCACTATGCACAGCCACTAACTTCTCTGCTTGTCTAAAGGTTAGTCTATTCCTCTTGATGGATTGGAGAATGCCATATGTGGACCAATTCCTCTTTGCAGAGGAACTAGCAACCTATGCAAGGAGGCAAGTGGCAAGCATCTTTAATTGTGGTGTATCTTATTGTGCTATGTCTACTATTCAATAGAATCAATTTGAGCTAATATAGCTCTATTCAACCTCGCTTGTGATCTATTCAACAATGGACCACAAAGATTTGCAAAGTCAAGGAATTGTGTGTGAAGTATTGAAGACTTGTCCCCTGAATACACCTTATCAAAGGCCCACATCAACCCATCTAAAACCTCTTCATCACATGGATGCAGCCTTCCTTCCATCCTTCGGTGTATATCATTTGGGATTTTGAGCAAAGGCATATGAAGCGAGGTGTTCATTGTGTTCCACTTCTACATCACAATGGGCTTATTATGTCGCTTATATAATCCCAAATAGGACCCTTAGCCAAAAATGTTTGCTTTAACTTCCCAAGCACATTGTCAAATGTCTCATACATATCTCCAAGACTAGGAGAGTGTGTATCAGCATATCTAATGACATCCACAATAGGTGAGATGAAAGAGCAAACATATCTGGAAAATGAAAATAAAAAGTTCAAACAAATTAATTGACATGTTAGAAACTTCAAAACTAGAAACATTGAACACTAAAATTAAAATATTAATATCAGAAATTTAATATGGATATCAGCGATTTAATTGCAAAATCAGCAATGTCTTGCCTCACAATAAACCACCAATCATCCATCAAAGGATCTTTTGTTTGGTAGCTTTTCCTTCAATAGAGCTTGAATTAGACCATCAACTCCGCTCTAAGTTCACCATCATCAATTGCAAAGACTCGTGCACCTCAAGCATCCTCTCTAACGAAATGAAGTAACTGGCATATTTTGTCTCAACGGGTTTGAGGTACTCCTTTGGAAATGTCCTGAAGAGAGGAAGTGAGGTGTGGTGGTTGCAAATGAACATTTGAATGTATCTAGTTTTTGCCACCACTTGCTTCACCCAATCTATTTTTCTTATGTCTTTCAATGCATTTTTCAATCCATGAACACAACATGAGGTCCAAATGATATGCTTGTCAGCACCCTCCACCATAAAACCAGCCAATTTGCACACATGCTGAATCAATAACCACCTATACAACATTGAAAGGCCTAACCTCCTCAATGGCATCTCCAAAAGGTTAAAGTGGAACCATGCATCCTTATGCTTCCCTAAACAATTGACGACTAAGAGAAAATGAGAGCCAATAGTGCATGTGACTATGATATTTATGAGTGATCGATGTCTAATATCAATCCACCCATCCATCACAATAGAAGAACATGTCCTCATCCAAGTTTGTCTTATATCCTCTATTAGCAAATTAACCTTGGAATACACTTTGTCTAGGAGATAATGTGTAGGTTATGATATACAAGGGATACAAATGAGAGACCCATAAAGGCTACATCTCTGATAAAGAGGAACGAGCCACATGAAATGGATGGCATGAGCAAAAAGAATTTTGCACTGAAAGACTTTGTAGCATCCTACACTTGCACATTAAACATAGCTTCAACTTTCCCTAGCTTCTCACCACCACTAATCTTCCTCTTTCCTCTTGTGGCAACTTCACAACTACCAGCTGTGCATGGCATAGGTATAGATGATTGGCATTTGCAAAAGAATGTGCCAACATTGTCACACCTTGAGCCCTTATTTTTGCCTCCATGTGCAATCTATGGCACTCTATGTTCCCATGTTCTTTTAAACCTGACCAAAATTTTACCCCACGGACTATAACACCCAAAAAATGAGATCGTACCTTTATGTAGTTGCCCCTAAAGTCTTTCTTGCAGATGTGACAAAGCCACACCCTACTCCCCCTTGAGTTTTATTCTTTTTTATTCACATGTGTAGCCAATTGGAGAAGAGGTTTTTTTTGTTAAAAGGGCCCTTTGCATATTTTTCCAAAGTTTTTAAAGGGCAATTAAATAGATTTGATTGTTGTACAGTACCACCCTCAACTCTTGTATTTCCTCCAATTTCTTCCTCCACTGTCACTACTACCATTCTCACTATTGTTTATGTTTTTCGAGATTAATTGCAACTTTAAATTGAAAGATGAAAAAAGATTTTAAAAATAAATAAAAAATCAGACATTTCATGCTTCAAACTTCGAAAATAAATTGAAAAAATACAATAAAAGGATAAAAGACTTACCCTCTTCGAAGAAATTGCAGCCCCACTGCCCTAAATTGAATCTCTTTTGCAGTTGGCTCTTTCTATCCCTGCTCAAAAGTTCTCCCTTCAAACCTGGCTGCTCCTCTTTTTTCTTTACAAACAAATATTGAAATAAAACAAATAAAGCTTTTCCTTCGATTTTTTGAGCAAAGAGGACAGCCTTGGGACATCCCCAAAGGTGCCCCCGCGTCTCTAGGACATTCTAAAAATAGAGATGAGTGATATAGGCCTAGGGATGCATCCTAGGGTAAGCCTAAAAACATTAATACACCATTCTTTCTAGGGTAAGCTTAGATGCCTTGTTTAAGAATACCACACAAATGTGCTTCCACCTTATTAGATAGGCTTGAACATGTGAAAACACATCCTTTGCAAATCAAAAAATAACCCCCATGACTTGGAACCCACTATATAGTATCAAAATACTTCCAAAGATAAGTATTTGGGTCTATTTTGAATTGGGATCATCCCATGGAGCTAGAACTAGCTACCATCATAATTCCTACAGCAACAAGTTATAAAATAATTTGAACAAATTAAATTATAAATATAAAACCTAACTCATTTAATATTTTAAGCATAGTAATTGCATTTATAGCAAAATGAGACGAAAAGTACAAGCTGAACCAAACAAGAGAGATCATTTCTAAAATAAAAATGAAAAAAAAAGAGAGGAAACTATAATTCCAAAATCCTCTTCTATGATCTTCTTGGCAACTAATGGACTTCAGCGCATATGTAGCAATAAAAATGCAACCGCTTGGGAACCTTCATTGATCAATCTTTAGCTCTCTTTGTGTAATGACAAGCAAGAATGAAAGTTTAGGAGATCTAATGATATGTCTTTTGCAACCAAAATGAGTTACTTTTAATGTCTCAAATGGTTTAGATGGCACTTTTAGGGTTAGGGATTTATTTTGGTATTTCATAGTCTAAAGTCAAATGTGAAATTATTTAAAAACATTATAAAAAAAATTAAAATGTATCAAAAACTAACCAGGTTCATCACAATTTTGACTAGTCCATAATGGGTTCACCTAAGATAAAACCATAATGTCCAAAACAATCCCTACATGAATTCTTGTGCACATCAATCACACCACAAATATGACCTATACCAAGCACAAATCCAATCTAAACCAAGCACAAATCAAGGTGCATATGCTAATGAACCAACAACATAGCTCTAAAGTGTTGTCTTCTTCTCAACTAGAAGCATAACCTAACTTTTAATTTATGACATTGGATTTTGCCTCCAAAACACCAAACCTATGCAGGTTCGCATTTCAAAATGCAAAATAGTACACTTCTAAATATCCTACTCAAACACTATGCATACACAAGGTGAAACTAGGTTCAAATGGTTTTTTAAAACAATCATCAAAAAGAACTAATTAAAAAATAAATCTTAAAGCCTAGCACAAAAGAAACCACCCTAAACCCTAATTTGTCAAAGAAAAAACAAAACTTTACCTCTCATTCTACATGAGTTCCCTAATGCTCAATTGAAACCTCATCAAGCTAGAGCTAATAAATTATTCTTCTCTCATTCCTCGACTACTACAAATGCTCGATTGCTTTGAAAGAGATTCAAGAGCCTGCAACAAGGATTCTTTTTTCATTAAAAATAAGATTAAATTTTAAAATTTTCATTTAAATCTCCACATTTTTTTTCTATTATTGGTTTTATCATTTTTATTTTTTAATGAGTAATGGTAGCCCTTAGAGTTTTTACTCAAATAAGTATTTGTTTTAAAATTTGCAGCTAAAAGTACTTGCTATAGCAATAAGAAGCTCTAGTTCAAAGAACCAAGGGTCAACACAAACTTTTGAAACCAACCCTTTCTAATTGTTTTGAAGACAAGTGATGACAAAAGAGCAAATCCCTAATGTAACAGGCACATTTGTCACTACAATGAAAGTAAATATTAGGGGTGGAATACAAGCATATTTTGCATTGCAATGAGTGCTATATTTAACATAAGATACCATAAAAACTGATAAAAATGTATTAGTGTCAATTCTTGGCCAAGGAATACAAGCTTTGCATTGATCCAACCAAACAAGGGTTTCCAACAACACAAAATTCTTGGATATGTAAAAAAGCTAAAGGAAGCCAACATCAATTAAAAGAACTCAACCATAATCTCACCATCCATTAAATAAAGGACCTCACTAAGCAAGTCATCTACAATGCGAACCAGTACCCCAAACATGGCTGCCACACATCTATTTTAACAAAGCCCCCTACAAAAAATGAGCTCCTCTTTTAAAAATAGGTCATAAGTTATTGTCAATAAGCTATTTGGGCAATGCACCTAAGCTACTAATGCTAGTACACATTTGGATTCAGGTTCAAGGGTTCGATTTGCAGGTTCCATCCAAAATTTTATGGGAGGTTGGGTTTGTTTTGGGGTCATCAATACAAGTACGTAAGTAGTGTATACATAATAAAAATTAATAAATTACTTACTAATATTAAAAACATATAAATATTGATATATGTGTGTGCCCGGACACAACAATTCAACAAGTGCGTGTGTCAATATATTTAAGATAATTTTAATATTAAAATTTATACAAATTTTCATATTTTTAAAATAGTTATATATTTTCATGTTAGATTTAAGTTAAGATTTTAAATGAAATAATTTTAATTTGACCATTATAATAAATTAAAATTAAAGGATGAGTGATTGGAACATTCATGAAGAGCGCAGCCTTGTCTACATGCTGCATGGTCTAGGGCTCGATGTCCTACCCTCTTTTCTCCATCATTTTTTTGTGTTTTGTGGTGTGTTCTCCGACTTTCTTGTCTGTGGTTCTTGTTTTGTTTGTTGGTGGTGCATTTCCCGTTCTTTGTGGAGGAGATTTTTGATGTTGTTCTTTGGGCGTGAAAGCTGCGAAAGTAGGGTGTGACCTCAGTTTGTGTTCTTACTATGTAGCATATGTCTATGGCACTACTTTGGGCCTAGGTGGGGAGTTTATTTGCCTTTAGATTGGTGGGGCGTTGTCTCTAGGGTTTAGGAGTGATGCTCATCAGAGAGTTGTTTTTTTCTGATCTTGATGGAGGATCGAGGTGCTTCCTCAAGTCTAGTAGGTTTTGTGGCTATGGAAGTTTCAAATCCATCTTCCTCTTTGCATGCAAGAGTCAAGGACAATCTAAGCAAGAATTTGACTGGTGGAGTTGCTTCTTCAAAGGGAGTTTCCTAAAATCAAGAAAGCGAATGGGTGCTTAGAGAGATGCTAAGAGCATCTTGTCTTGGTGATTCAACCGAAAATGGTCTCGGATGATGTTTCATATTGGAGCAATCATGCTCTCATTTTTAAATTCATAGGACTTCGACTTTCTTTGCCAATCGTTGACTCTTGGGTGCAACAAGTTTGGAACCTTAAAGAGACATGGAAATAATGTCAACGGCCAACAATTATTTTTTAACTATTTTCTCGAGCATGGCGGACAAAAATGGGGCTTTCGAAGGTGGCCATTATTTCTTCAACCAAGTAGGACTTTTTATCAAGACCTAGCATGTGGGCTTCAACTTTGTAGAGGAGCTTCCCTCAAGAGTCCCTGTATGGGTTCATCTTCCAAGGCTTCCGCTTGAATTCTAGAGCAACGACATTCTTCACTCAATTGGTCATCTACTTGGCAAACCTTTTGTTTTTGCTACACAAACTCAAAACAAGAAGATAATCTCTTACGCTTGAATCTGTGTTGAAGTTGATTTAAATAATCCACTACTGGATTCTATGAAAATATGTCTTGGATCCTCTTCCTAGATCCAATAGCTAGATTATGAGACACTACCATTTAAATGTAGAATCTACCATGAGTATGGGCATATGCAGAGGAGATGCCCTAGATCTAAGTTGACACGTACAACTAATGTCTCTTCCAATTCTTCTCTTAAGGTGGATAAGGGAAAGGCTCCTTTGTCTAAAAGGATTGCTGACAAGGAGGGATTCATTCCTATTAAACCATGTAAAAAGAGAAGAAATCAGAAGAGAACTCTAACGGACAGACAAAATGATGGGATTTTCAATCGATTTGAGGTTTTGGATGACTTGATTCAAGAAGAGGAAATCAATGTAATTGTCCTTAGGTGTCAAAACACTAGGATTGGCATTGAAAGAAGGCAAAGGGAATGATAATCATAACTTATCTATGGTGGGTCGACAAGATGGGCAGATGGATACATATATACCTCATAGGATTCAACACGTGTTAGAACTTTGTGGGTCTTTGGCCTTGAAAAATGGTGGAGCTTTGGCAGCTTCAGCCTCTCCTCCAGTTTAAGAGGCTTTGGAATCTAAGAAGAACAATAGGGGTTCTCTTGCCTTCCATCTACAATCAATCCCCCTTAAAAATGGGGCCTTTAAAGAAACCTTTGAGGAGTGGACGAAGGACAAACCAAGAGAAAACAACGATTATTGGAGACACGTTGGTTGAGTTTGGGTCAATCAAACCCATCGATTCTCATTTCCCTCTTTCTCACAAAAGATTGTGTTATCATGGAATGTGAGGGGTTTGAACATCCCTAGGCAAAAGGTTGTTTGTGATTTGATTAATACTAATTTTCCTGATATTGTCTTTATTCAGGAAACTAAATCGATAGCGCATGGTATGGTAAATAGAGCTCCTAAAGTTTGGTAGCGTAGAGCTTGTTAGGGTATTGGAGCACACAATAGTTCGGGTGGAATGGCTTGGTTTTGGGATCCTGGTAAGGTTGTCCCCCAGTGGTGGATTTCAATTCATTCTTCTATTTTTATGGTTGCCTCTTGTTTGGATTTAGGACAAATCTTTTTACTAATGTTTATGCTCCTACTAATCTCCTAGGCAAATCACAACTTTGGGACCAAATTAGATTTGTCACTCTCTGGTACCCTTCCTCCCTTGGATTATTGCCAGTGACTTCAATGCAGTTTGCAACTTGGAACAAAAAAGAGGGAGTGTTGGCAGACTAGATCCTTCTACCACCCTCCTTAATGACAATATTAAGTTCTTAAATGTTACTGACGCAAAGCCAAATAATGGCATATTCACTCGAAACAATGGGAGAAGTGGTGTGGATGCAACTTAGAGAGACTTGATAGATTTCTTGTCTCTTGGTACTGGATGGGGGATAGGTGGAATACTAGCTCGAGGATCTCTAATTAGAGAGGTTCTGATCACTGGCCAATCAGAATCTCAATAGTTTCTTCCAAAACTTCAAGGAATCCCTCTTATATGTTTCAACTTTTGTGGTTGCGAGATCTTTCTCTCCATGATTTAGTCATTGATTGGTGGTACAAAGAGAGGCCCTCTCACAACAAGGCTATGTATTCTTTTGTCAAAAGACTACAATACATGAAATATAAGCTCAAAAGGTGGAATAAGCAATTGCTTTGGAAACCTGCACTTCAATAAAAAGGCAGCCCAATCTTGGCTAGATTTTATCACTCACTTGATCCGAGATCAAGAATTTAAAATGTCGGGAGGGGGCCATGATAGCTAAGGATTTGGAGGAATGGGAAATTCATGACAAGTTTTTCTAGAAGCAAAAGTCTAGAATTGATTGGCTACAAGAAGGAAATAGGAATACTACCATTTTCATAATTTTGTTAAGGCAAGAAAATAGCAATCTTATTACTTCTCGTGTCTTTGAAAGGTGCCCAACTTTCCTCAATGGGTGACATCTCTCGAGAAGCCTATCAGCATTTCTCTTTGCCATGTTTACAAAAGATTCCCCTCCTGCTAGAGAAGATGAAATTTCTATATTGGATTGCATCCCCCCTTCGATTTCTAATGGAATGAATGAGGCTCTCATTTGCCCCATTTCGCTGCCAGAAGTGGAAGATGTTATGGTTCACATGAAAAAAGGTAAAGCCCCAAGCTCTGATGGCTTCCTAGTTTCTTTTTCCAGGAGTTTTGGGAAATTATCAAATAGGATCTATTAGAGGTGGTTTAAGAGTCACAAAAAAATAAGCAGATATTAAGAGCCATGAACACTACTTTTTTGGCACTTAATCCTAAAAAGGATAATGTGAATAGACTAGACCAATTTTGACCCATTGCTCTCTGTAATGTGGCTTATAAGATTATCACTAAATTGATTGTTGAAAAACTCAAGTTGTGCCTCATAGCTCTAATTTCTAATGGGTAAGGTGGATTTGTTACTAGTACACAAATTCTTGGTGGGATAGTGATTGTTGCGGAGACAATTCATTCTATCGCAACTTCTAAGGAGAAGGCCATGTTTATCAAACTTGACATGGCAAAAGCCTATGACAAAGTTAAATGGCCATTTTTACAAAAAAACTTTTGGCTTATGGATTTAGTGGTGACTAGGTCAATTGGGTCACAAGTTGTGTCTCCTCTACTTCCTTCTCAATTTTGGTTAATGGAGAACCTTTTGAATTGTTTAGTGCTTCTAGGAGCCTTCGACAAGGGGACCCTCTTTCTCCTTATCTATTCATCATCATGGTTGAGGTGCTTTATATAGATTTATTAAATCCAAGGTTAGACAAGGCTTGATTCATGGTTGGAGTTGGTGCACTAGTTTGCCTACTTATTACCTGCAGTTTGTTGAAGATACTGCTTTGATGGGTATGGTCAAGGTCAACGAAGCTATTAATTTCAAGTGAACTTTGGATGCATATTTGGCTGCCTCGACAGAAAATTAATGAGGCTAAGTCTTCTATATTTTTTTATACCCCTTAGCTTATTCAAAATAGGCTTTCTCGAATTCTCAGATTTCAAATTGGTTCTCTCCCTTTGGTTTACCTTGGGATCCCCTTAGTGTGGGATCTCAAAGTCAAGAGTTTTGGCAAGATATTTTGGATAAGTCCCGCGGGAGAGTTAGCCACTGGATCTACAGATGGCTTTCATCTCCTAGAAGGTTGACTCTTCTGAGGTCGGTGGTGCAAGGCCTTCCTATATATATATGCTTTGTGCAAGTTGCTCCCTCTAGCTTTATGAAAGAGTTTACATGCTCTTTCTCGTCAATTTCTTTGGTTTGTTAATTTTTTATCTTCAAAATAGAGCATGGTAAGATGGGATTCAGTCTGTAGGTCAAAGTAAGAGGGTGGCCTTGAGCTTTTGCTAGCTAGTTTGATTGGTTAGGTGTTATCCACCAAGTTATATTAGAGATGGTGCACTTGTCAAGATTGGGATTAGGCCAAAATCATTACTCATAAGTACCTTGAGGAGTTGACAGTGTGGATGTGCCTAGGTGCAGATTGGTGGGGAAGGGCTCCATGATTTGGTACACCCTCAAAAGAGGGCCAAACCTCATTCAGAATGGTCTTTTTGGATATGTAATAGGGGATTTGATGCGCTATTTTGGTATGACTCTTCTTGTTGAAGCTAGTTGGAGTAGGGTGGTAGATTTTAAGACCACTAAGCTCAAGGGTCAATTGGAGGTGACTAGTTGGCAAGACCCTCGTGAGTGCCCATTGGCTGGTACTAAAGAAAATCATCAAGAGCTCGTTGGGATCTTAGCTGGTAGACTTTGCAATGTTCTTAAGGAAAGGAATGTTTTGGATTGGGGTTCGAGTCCGAAAGGCAAATTTTATGTTGCCTCTAGTTACCTGGAGTTGGAGAGTCACTTACATGGTCGAGGTGGCGTGCCTTGGTGGAAGAAGCTTGGAATTACTTCTCTTGGCCTAAATGCAATTTCTTTTAGTCAATTACCCAAAGTAAGAGCCTCGCCTAGGAGAAATTGCGGAAGAGAGGCTTTCAAGGCCCTTCTAAATGTGTCCTTTATAAAAGTAGTGAAGAATGTATTTCTCATCTTTTCCTTCAATGCCCTTACTCTAGGGAGATTTGTTACCTATGATGGGGAGCATGTAATCATGCTTGTGTCCATACCACCTCTTTAGTACAGTTTTGGGAAAGTTTGGGCTTTCCTTCGACTAAGACCCCCTTGTTTATAGGTTGCTTGGTCACTTGGCCCGACTTTTATCATCTGGAGTTCATGGTTAGAAAGAAATCAAAGGATCTTTCACAATTCAGCAACGGTGAGTATTCTCGTGTGGAGAAAGGTTGTAAGTGGGCTCCAAGAAAATATTTCAATAAACATGGGTCAATGAGTTTGACTCAAAAACTACACAGTTGAATCTTGATAACAATATCACAATTTGACTTATTGTGAAAATATCTCCTACTTATCAATTGATGAGATTAAGGGGCTTTATACTGAATGGTTCATAAAGCACAACACTTGCTGGAGGTTTTGCAAATGGAGTTACAAACAAAGTGGGCTTAACCTTGGAGTAAACTCCATGGTCTAAGCGTGTAGGAGCTAGAGAAGTATTGGGATGGGTGACCTCCCAAGAAGTCTCGGTGCTTCACCTCTATAAGCATCACCTAGATGCAATGAGTGCTAAGTGTTCCATTCATTCTCACAAGAGATGGGTTTTTGTGAACCTCTACTCATGAAACATGGGTCAATGAGTTTGACTCAAAAACTACATAGTTGAATCCTAATAGCAATATCACAAAATGTGATAGATCTGTACCTGTAGACTCTAGTGACCTGGATGTGATAAAGAATTTGAAACTAATTGGTAACGGTGTGGGCACCTTTGTCAAAAGGAGACTGAGGCATGCCAAGCAAAATATTCACAAAGTGGGGAGATGGCTCCCTCCTCTCAAGGGAGTTTTAAAAGTTAACACTGATGGTTCTTCCAAGGGGAATCCTAGACATGCAGGAATTTGTGGTATAGGTAAAGGTAGTAATGGAGTTGTTGTGTTCTTTTTCTCTATTTATAAGGGGCAACACTCTAATAACCTAATGGAAGCTATAGCTATTCTTCATGCTATAGAAAGAGGGTGTTCTCTTGGTTGGAAGAAGATTGTTTGTGAATCTGATTCTCAAACTGTGATTGATATGCTGAATGAGCAGCATTTGAATGGAGCTAATTGGAATTTAGCCTTGGTGATAAAGTAAATCTTCAATCTGTGCTCTTCTTTGGAACATATTTATTTTTGTCATATTCCCCATGAATGGAACAAAGTGGCAAACTATCTGGCAAAATGGGCTTTTGATAACTTGGATAGGTGGGATGTGCATGATTGGGGTCTCGTGTGTCCAGAGTATTCCGGTGGGGTTCTTGACAAAATCTATTCATACTAATTGTAGGATGTTCATGGATTGGCCTAGAGCCTTTTGCTAAGTATTCTTTGCTTTGATCTAAATAAATTTTTACCCTCTTTTTCAAAAAAAAAAATATTTAAATATTTGAATGTAAAATATTCATCCACATGCAAGGAAAGAGTTCGCTAAGATACATATTTTCATCGGCATGAAAGGAAAGTGTTTGAATCAATCAAGAAGCAACACAAAGAAACAAGGAAAGTTTAATCAACTTCTCCAACAGAATCTTAGTTTAAGTCAACCTTCTCAAGCATATTAGCAAATTTCCCCTCTCAAGCTAGCATGCATTCAAAATAATCTATGACTAAAAGGAGGAGCACATACCTTGCATAGCTTATGGGGAGATCAACTAAATATATA
This sequence comes from Chamaecyparis obtusa, assembly GCA_027943335.1. Taxonomy (NCBI): domain Eukaryota; kingdom Viridiplantae; phylum Streptophyta; class Pinopsida; order Cupressales; family Cupressaceae; genus Chamaecyparis; species Chamaecyparis obtusa. The sequence goes on from BSBK01001747.1 coordinate 256,350, forward strand.
ATATATATATTAATATAGATCTTTCCAACAATTGAGGCAAACGTCAATATTTTTTTATAAAACACCTACTTCAGTTAAATAGCAAGTGAAGGGGTGAAATACACCCCGGAATTACCAATGTTCATCTAAACAAGTTGCACAAATTGTGTCTAGGCCAGCACTGTGAACCTAGTCCAAAACGGCCTAAGACCAAGCTACTCAAACCTATAGATAAGTAACGTAGGCATTTACAATAATGAATTGCCACTCAGCCATGTAAGATGACCATACTAGTAAGTAACGGTGAAAGATATCAATGAAGCCTAGCTTGATTATAAAAAGTTATACACCACACAAGCGGCCAAAGAAGAAAGGATGTGTGAACAATTCATTGTAAGCCTATTAAAGATTCTTGATTCAAAAATGTGGCATCCATCATTCATGATGATTGGAAAGTTCAAAAATATAGGGCATGAAAGCACAATTCATCGCCAATATCCTAAAAACTCCATTAAAACAGTGTGCCTCAAAGAATTGTCCAAAACATTTATGTACAACAAGGGGTTTTCAGCATCTCATTGTTACTCTTTATCATTATAACAGCTTGTAACAGTACTTTTAAGAAAACAAATCAAGGTAACGGTGTAGGCTAACAATGTAGATATGTTTGTAGCAGCTTAGGCTGCATTCGAAGGAAAAAAAACAGTACACTGGATATCTAGCACACAATTAATTCAGCACCAAAAGCGGAAACATGCATTTATTGCAGCTACAAAATGCTTGAAAAAAGAAATATACCATCTCTACAGGGCCATTAATAATTATCACTGCATGAATCTGTCATCATTCTGCCGTAAAGCTGTTATTATTGTAAATGGTGAGATAATGAACCCAGTAGTAAGAAAGGGCTTCAAAACATCTGGAAATCCACCTACCCCATATATCTAAGGCACTAAATGAGAACCCAGAAAGTAGAAACAGAATATTGATAGAAATCATTTCAAATATGTAACAACTAAGGCAATGTTTATTGATGGAAATATGATGATAAGTATAAGGTAAGCTTATCACCATTTACAACCAAACAAACAAATAAAAAAAATCGCCTACATAACATTAGCAATCTTTTTATAACAAATATTTCAACCAAATAAGCTTAACAAGAGCCTCAGAACACCCGTGATGTTGCAGCATGAACATCACAGTTGAAAATGCAAACTAAGATTGCAATACAAATTAAAAAGAATGTTTAGAAGCAGGCATGGATGGTATGTTGAATCAGATGAAATCACTTGAACATAAAAGTCTACCTAAATATGGAAAGAGAATACCTTGTCTTTGACACCGACAATTCGATTAAACACAATTGCTCGATGACCACCATCCACATTGTAAAGACTATTGAGAGCAGCATAAATACCAAGACCACCTATCACTACAGCTTTTGCCAACGATCCAGCAGGACCCCCTCCTGAGACCTTTGGAACCCTTACATTATTGAAATTCATTGTGTGTTCTCCTGTTTAACACATAACTTGTTAAAGAAAAAAGATGCACTTCTCTCAAAATGTCAACAGATTTTATTGCTAAATGAATGGTACTGTCATCCCAGAAGCTCGCACTAAACAAAAAAGATATATTTAAGAAATCAAAAATTATCACAATCACAAAACAATTCATCGACCTGAGAAGTTCAAAAACTTCCAATCATGACCACTTTCTGTAAACTCTTTCAAATAAACCAATATTCAAATAAACAGAAGACTATTTAGTGAAATAATAAACTGGTAACATTCATTTTATATAATATTAACCTAAATATTCGCAGGAAATAGGTAATAACAAAGACAGAGAAACTGAGTCTTGAAATCAGGGCCTCAGACACCAAGAAAATGATGTACATAAAATTGGCATGACCACACTATCAAATTTGTTCATTAATGCAAAACAATGAAGATTCAGACAACACACTAAGGCCACTAACATTGCCATAAGGCTAATCATTATGTTCAAACTTCATGCAATGCAATCCGTAATAATACCCCAAATGGTGGACACCAACTTCGTAATAGGGTGTCCCCACATACTAATGGGAGGTCCTAGGACCAATTAGCCAGTCCATGAAAAGTAACGTAGTACAAAATCAGACTAAATGCCCCAAGAAAGAAGCGTGTCTCAAACAGAGCATTGAAAGAAGTAAAACAGATCTATTAGATTTCCACAATCCATATAAATGCTACACAATTGAATCCAGAAACTGATACTTAACCAGAAGTAAAACAATCCATACTCCAAACCACAAAGGGGCTGACCACACTCCAAGCCATAAAGGGGCTAGTAGTGTATCCAAACATTCGAATAGGAAGTCATCGGTTTGCAATAGATAATGATGCACAAGCACTTTCATAATTGCAAAATGAAGTAGAGGCATTTGAACACAATATTAATTAAATATAACGAGTGCGTGTACAGAAGTCAAACCCTAGCCAAGTTCAGAGCTAGAATGTAAATCAATTTCCCACCAGGAGGGCATACACCTGTGAACAGAGGTCGATACCAGCAACCCAGGGACTGTACCTAGTTGCAAGAGAAACAACCCCACCCCTTTCAAGAGAAAAATCGCAGCAGACTCAAGGCAAACTAAAGCAACAGAGTTTAAACTCTGTAAAGGAGGCTATGAAAATGCACACTACAATATCTTGAAAGTTGGGCAAAACAATCACACGCTGTCCGAATATTAGTTTGATCATATATGCTCATTAATTTAGGGTTATGTCTACACTCACGGTGACGATCCCGACAGATTTAACTATTAGGAAACCCAAAAAAACTTTAACATACATGACTAAACCTACAATAAAACTCGCTGCTTAAAACACATGATCAAACCTACAATAAAACTCACCGAAACTATAGCAAGCGACTTACCTCAAGATTCTGTGCGAACTGTGTTGTACTGTCAACAACGCCGATGATAAAAAATGGGCAGAGTTTAAAAGGAAAAAGTTGCAAAACCCTACCAAAACCCCGCCACGGCAAATTTCTTTCTGTAAATCAGACGAACCAAAACATAAAATTATTAGCTAAATATATTTAGGGTATTTGAATTTGACTGTCCATGAAGTTTCCTCTTATTCAATTCGATGTATGTTGTGTTATATTAAATAAAACTAAACTTCGCCGTTATGATGTTGGGAGAATGAGGGCAAGTTCTCATGATCAATGGTCAAGTAAACAATTTGAAGGAAGAAAAGAAAAGAAGTTTGTGGTTATATATAATTAGTAATCGCACTTTGGTGTGCAATGGGTAGGTCGAAGAGGTGTGGAAGGTGAAATAGGAAAATCTTTAGTCTATTTTTCACATATATATGAAATGGAAGTTAATGAAGTGTTGGAAGAGGGATTGATCCATATGAAATGAACTCAAAGTCAATACAAGCATGCCAATGACATCTACAAGATAAAAAATTGGCAATGAGTCTAATGAATCTATGGTCTTTGTATGGAAGCTATGCTTGGGTATAATAGAGTAAATGAACATGGAAGGAGTTATTGTTGCTGGGTTGTAGAGGATTATTATAGAAGGGCTTGTAGAGGTACAAAATATTGTGTTGGTTACTTTTATGCAAGCATTAGAAATCACATAAATATCAGAAGAGTGAGTAACATGGTGAAACTCATCAATATGTTCATTAAACCAATTCACATGTATTGCAAAGTCTACTTTGTGTAGGAAATTAAATCCAAAATCTTTCTTGTCATGTCCAACTTTTTTAAATTCATGGATTGGAGTTTGAAAAGGTTCCATGTTTTGAAAGGAACATTTTTTAGAGGGAGAAGATCCCAATAGGTCTTTAAATCTACTTGATGGAAGGTAAGTAGTATCTTGGAGAAATGGAGTTGGAGATCCAAATATCATCACATTGTTTGAAATTATATATGAGCTATCAACTACTATAGCCTTGTAATAAAAGGAGATGAGTAATTTAGTAAGGAGATGTAGATGAGCAATAAAAGCCCATAAAATTATATTGGGCAAGTATAGACTTGAGTGAATATGAAGAAAATATTGCAAGAATATTCTTTGAGGTGTAGAATATAACTTTGCAAGATTACTCAATTGGTAGAGAAGCTTAAAGAGCAATTTAGCCATTTTGCTAATGTTGGTTTTGAATAAATTAGAGTTGTTAGATATTACCTACACCAACTTTAATAGAGTGTACTTATAACAATATTTTAGACAAGTTTGTAATACTTGAAGTTAGCTTTCAAACAACTGTAATATTGAATATATTTAATTTACTTATTCTGTTTATTTTCAATTTTCTAGTGAGGATGGTTTTTTTAGAAACTGACACAATTTTATTGATTGTTTGTGGTGATAACAAATTGTTCCCTTGGAGTAAGTCATGTTTAGTAATTTATTTTGAGACATGCACTTTAATAAATTAATAATTTAACAATATGCAAATTAAATTAATACTTTTTATTAGTAATTATTAATAGTGTTTATAGTTATTAATTAGTAATTCATTTCTATTTATTTTTTATAATTATTAAAATTGCATGATATTGATAATTTAAAAATCTTGTAAGACATTTAAATTTCATTTATAAATTATATAAGTTTAAATTCTACACCATGTATAGTGAGTTATATGTTATCAAATTTGTAGTGTCAAGCGTAGTTTTATTTTATTTTATATTTGGTAAGTCTAGCAAATGTGATTTCATGTAGAAGTTGTTAGCCCATTTTCCTGTCATTGCCAAAAATCTAATGAAAATGGTCTATTCCTGCAAAACCCTAAGAAAGTTGCAATGTCCTACTGCAAACTTGTTTTGATCAATGAAGATAAATAAGGATGTTTTATGGCTTGCGAACTTAGTCAAGGATATTTTAAGGTGTGTGCAAGCTTCAGTCAAGATTGCATGTGCTTAAATGCATAAACCAACGAGATATTGCAGTTTGAAGGTCTGAGAAATAGGGTTTATCCATGTCCAAGGGTTTCATAAAAATTGTCTAAGTCCAAAACCCTAGCTAGATCTATTTCTTCATTACCTTTTTTGGGCCACTTATGTCTTGTTTGTGCACATGACTTTATTTTCCTTTGTTCGCATGTTCTCCAGGTCCGAGCAGTCAAATATTCATTCAGCGATCTGGTGACTAAGGGGTTCTCTTAATCTCTTGATCTTAGCGGTTAGTTCTTTGGCATCAAGCAATCCAGCGAGCGGTTTTATTTTCCTTTAGTCGTTGAATCTCCAAATGAAATGGCTAAGGCACTTAACATTCAACGAATAAGCGAGAACCGTTGATGTTGATCATGATCGACGGCTGGCGCTTATTCTCCAAATCAAACTTGAGTTGAGCCAGGCATCCAGTGAAAGAAGCATTCGCGTGTTCTCCAAATGTAACCCTGGTCAAGATAAATGTTATGAGATTACGAGACTTTCTTTGGTCGCATGATCTCCAGATGGCCTGGGTTAAGTCAGGGTTAGCATCAAGTCTGGGCGCAGCGGTTAAGTCATAGATTCAGCGATTCAGTGACTGAGTGTTCTCATGTTCTCCTGATCTTGGTGGTTATGTTCCTAACATTCAATGATCTAATGACACAGTTATCTCCTGATCTCGTGATAAAGCCGCTAAGTCTTCAAACATTTGGCGAATGAGCGGTAACTGTCGATTCATATTAGGATCAATGGTTGGCGCTTATTCTCAGGATCTAACTCAGGGTTAAGAAAGGATCTGGTGATCCAGAGAATGCCTTCAGTCGCATGATCTCTGATCTAGACATGGGTTAAGTTAAATATTAAGCGATCATGAGAAATCCTCAGTCGCTTAATCTCCAAATCCAAGTTGAGTTAAGACAAGGCTTTGGGCGATGAATGAGAACCGAAGATGAAGGGTAAGATCAACGACTGGCACGTGTTCTCATGATTTAACCAGGGTCAATGCATTTGTTTAGTGATCATGAGATTTGCCTTGTCGCTCATTCTCATGGTCTAACCCTGGTCAAGGATAACCTTCAATGAATTAGAGATGGCTTTAGTCACTAAATCACCAGATTGAACATGGTTTAAAGATAAGACTTGATGTTTAAATATGAGTCAACGATGTAGATAAGATTGGGCAGTGGTCACGTATTCTCTGAATGTAACCATGAGTCAAGAAAAGATTCAACGATCACGAGAATTGCCTTGGTTGCTCATTCTCCAGATGGAACTAGGGTTAGTGCTAGAATCCAGCAATCGTGAACTCCTTCAGTCACATGTTCGCCAGGTCAAGGTTGAGTTAAGTTAAAAGGTTTTCAAGAATCAGTATGGACCGTTGATGCAGTCAAAATCTAACGGTGAGCGCCAGTTCACTGGATGAAACCACAGGTCAAGAAAAGATTATACAATCATGCGTCGCCTCCAGTCGTGTAATCTGTGAATGACTTAGAGTTAAGGGAAGCTTACCGAAGTTAAGATGGGTCCATTGCCAGATGTTGTTGAGGTGTTCATTTCTAATTGGTCGCCAAAGGAAAAGATGATGTGGCCAAATATTTTTCAAAGCTCAATTAATCATTTGTCAATTTTTAAGGACCGTCTAATGTGCCTGGAAAGGATAGAGATTGGCGGCCATGTTTTAAACTTAATTGATTGATGATTGCTGCGAGAGATTTGAATTATTTAAGGGTTTTCTATGAGTAAAGGACTGGTTATTAAATTCATGGACGGTCGATCTACTCATTTTGATCTTGTCCACTGTCACAGTATGGTCCAGAGGTGATACTTGTCTATAGAGGATGTCCATGTCGTGGAAAAATGGGTGAATCAGTCACGCCAATTATGATGCAAGTGAAGCAAACAGGAAGCTAAAATAATGCAATTTCCAGTCTCTAATGTACTAGTCAAGATTCTGGCCATAAATAAAGATCAAATTTGGACCTGATTGCTCCGAATTTCCTAGCATGTCTTTTGTGCAATAAATTTTCTAATTATCTGGTTGGTGTGGTTGTTGGAAACCCTAACCCTGTCCTAGTCGTCTATAGCTTGTTGCATCCTGATTTTCAGGGATCCCAAGATGACTAGTGACTACATATAGCAGCTTGTTGTATTTTTCAAAGGATGGTGAAATTAGTAACTGAATAGAGAGAGCTTGGATCTAGGGTCTGGTTCTAGCATTTTGCCATTTTCAATGTATTGATACTGAAAATTTTAATGAGAATACACTTGAATTCCATCTCAGATTTGTGAATGCCTTCTTGTTTTGATCTTGAATTCTTATATGTTAATGTTGCAAAGCAAGTTAATATATGGTTTACAAAGTAAATTGTGAAGTTCTTCTTCCTCCAAGGAAGGATTAAATTCTTAAGGATAAATTCAGAGAATTCATAGTTCTTATGAGAATCTAATTTCTGAATGTGAGAGTGAGAGGAATAATAGGCAAAGCACTTATTCTAGATTTGGGTGTGTTTGAGTTAAGTTTTATGTTGACGTATGTTGTATTTGACTCTGTGCCCTAGGATAAGACATTGATCTATTCTCAGGAAGCAGTTCTTCATCATCAAGCAACTTATAAATGATAAAATCTTCCAATCAATGTGTCAAGGACACCAATGCTTAATATTTACTGATTCCTTTAAGAAGTGAATCCAAGGTACACCCGCCTGAGCATCAAGGCTCAAAGTGTAGAAGGACTAATATCCTATTCCTTGTTAATTGGCCCTTTTTCTTGCCAGATTTGGAGTGGGTTACAAGAGTTAGAGATATTTTTTTGTCAATCATATTGTAAATCTGCAAGTAGAAAGAAAAGGAACCAACAAAATGGTGACTATGTTGGGGATGTAACAATATAAGTTTCTCAAGGTTTGTTTCTTAAGATTTCCCATTTAAAGGTGGGTGGCGACTCAAAGGGTTAGAACCAGTGTTTACATGTCACAAACCATGGACAAAAGAAGAAATACTAGGGCTTTTGTCAAGAAGCACCTAAAGGTTACTCTAGAAGAGTTGTCCAAGTCAAGAAAGAAAAATTGGATTAGAAGAGATGGGGAATCTACTAGTGCCCCTATAAGAGAACAAAATAATGCTAGAAATAGGGCACAACATACATCTCCTAATGAAGATGAATCACTGTATAAAAGCTCTAAATCTGATAGTGGTCTCTTTGGAGATAACTTTTATGATACCCCAAAAATATTTCAAGACAAAATCACATTACTTGCATATCAAAATGTGCAGGCAGGAATAGGGGCCTTGGACCAAATCCACATCCAGATGGAGATATGCTTAGAAGGCAACCCATGGAGCCAAGACAAGTCCATTTTCCATATCAAAATCTTACTGATATGGATGTGTCATCAAGCTCTGAAGATATTATGATGAACTCAACTGATTTGGGTACATTGAGATTATAATTAGTAGAGCAAGATGAAATATACAAAAGGTTACAGAAGGAAAGAAAGGCTGAAAAAATAAATGCATTAATAGAAAGAGAGACTCTACTTAGAAAGATTAATGAACTAAAGGAGAGAAATAAAATGTTTGCTTCTTCTCCCAAATCTTTGCAGCATGAAATTTTTGGTGACCTTGTTGATTTGAGAAGTGAGAAAGAATGTCTGTTGTAGGACCATGAGTTTGAAGAAGAGGGCCCTATGATTAGATAATTCTAGAGTTATGATTCTCAGCCTAAAGATAAAAAAGAAAGTGAAACTACCAGACCTACTGCTATTGTTAATGAAAAGGGAAAGAAAAGGATGGTTGGGATTCAAATAAATGTTCATGTGGCAAGACCGAAAGTCCCACCACCTATTTCAAGTGAAGACATAGAGATGGAAAAGAAAAGGAAGGAAATGGATGATCTAACAAGGAAATTGGAGAGGGCTGAAGTTGAAGCATCTATTGCAGAAACAAGAAGGAAGATCCAGTTCTTGAAGGCTTCATCTGCAAACACTCTTGGGCCATCTACTATTGAAATAGGTATGCCATATACAACTTCTAATATTGTTCCACTTGGTAATGTTACTACTCACAATCCACTTTCTGCTTCATCTACCAAGTTAAATGTTGACCCTAAACAATAGTCAAGTGTACAGGTACGTGGAAGTATAGTTGTAAATGCTAGTCCCAGTGGAAACACTGGTTTAAGTTTCCAAAGAAGACCTATGCAATTAGAAGGGTATAGGAAAATTAGCTTTGATGGAATACCAGGCTACCCAAATGCTTTCCCAGCTGATATAAGAGATAAGGTAACCAAATTTGTTGGTAATAATGCCATTAGTTGTGAAGAACACCTTAGGATATTTTTTGATATGCTAAATGACTATGAAATTAAGCATGAGGATGTAGTCATGAAACTATTTGTTCAGTCTTTGGTGGAAGATGCTAGAGACTGGTTCAAAAGACTCCCTAACCGTTGTATTGATACATGGGATGCTTTTGGAAAATGCTTCAAGGAACAATATGGTGATAGGCCTAATGCCAGTTTCATGCTAAATGAATTTAACACCATAAGGAAGAATCAAAATGAGTCTGTAGCTGAGTTCAACATGAGATTTCAGAAGGGTATGCATAAGTTGTTTCAAGTTATGAGATTGGATGACAATGTATGTCTGACCACATACTTCAATGCCTTTGATGGCAAAATTGGATACTTACTGAGAGACAAAGAACCTAGGACTCTCAGAGATGCCTTTAGAATTGTTGTCAACATTGAGAATAATATGAAAATATCTGGAAAATTGGGTGGGAAAAGAGATGATCCTGAGTTGTTTGGGGACAAAAAAATATAAAAGGGATAATGAAAGAAATGTTGGAAATAAGAGGTAAGAAGAAGATAAGTTGGATAAAGTGCTAAGTGCACTAAAAGACTTGAAATCACCTAGTAACAGAAATGATAAGGTTTCTACTGCAAAAAAGCCTTTTTTCAATAATAACTTCAATAGGTAGAATAGGCTACAAAATTACCCTTATAACACCCAATGGAAGGATGGCAAACCTATTGTCCCTGCCACAAAAGGAAATAATGACAAAGTTATCCTTGATCCTTTACAAAAGGCTTCTATAAATGTCATGGAGGATACACCATGGTGTATGGCTTGCCAATCTCCTCATTTTGTAGAACATTGTGTGGTTGCACAATCCATAGATGCATACCAAGATGAGGGTTCAGAAGAATTGGATCAAGAGGATACCGATGATGCCATTGGTTGTAATATGAATTATTCATATTTGGGACATGAAGATGTTTCTAATATATATGAAGAAATTGATGTGTGTTTGAAAAGACACAATAAGGCATTATTCCATCAATAAGTCTTTTTTGATGATGAAGACATTGATGAAAATACACGTAACATGAACTTTTCCTCAGAGCAAGTGAATTTGAGAAGACCTTCAAAAGAGGAATTGTCAAGATCACTACAGAGATGGTAGCCCAAGTGCAGACTAGAAGCATGACAACAAATGATACCACTGGCAAAGCTGCAGGAATGTTTATAAAAGGCACCAGTTCCAAGGGACCCACTAGAAACAAATCAAAAGATGATTACTTAGTGAAGATAAAAAATGTAAAGGGTAAGAAGTGGGAGCCAAAGGGAGTTGGAGCTATCAAGATGTCTACTATTCATGAAAGAGACAATAAAAAGCAAGTTGAGAAGCCAATTAGTATAATGGCTAAAACTGAGAAAATGAAGGTGACAACAACAGCTGATGTATTTGAAAAAAAGAGAGGATAATAGAGCAGTACATATTGAGATTCCTTCCTCTGGCCCTATTGATATGTTGGTAGTATTGTCTCAGATTATTGTCAAGGTTCCTTTGTTAGAGTTATTGAGAATCCCTGAACATAAGGACAGGGCTCTAGCATGGGTAGATAATGTTCATGACAATAATGTTGCTTGTAATGCTAATGAGCCCCAGGCTAAACTTATGAAAGAAGTGGAAGTTCAGGGAACGGTATCTTAGATACCACCTATATACTTGGACAACTTTGTCAATGCTAGCCTTGAAAACATAGATCCATTTTTCCTAAGTATCATAGTGAATGGAATGATAGTAAAAAATTGCATGATTGATTCAAGTGCCTCAAATACTGTCATGCCTTTTAAGATCATGGAAGGTTGGGCCTTAAGGTTGATACAGTCTAGGGCAGATGTTGTGCAATGGATCAAAGAGAAGTACTAGTTATTAGGACTATAAATGCACTACCTTACAAATTGGAAGCCTATCCAGAGAAAGAACTGACCATGAGTGTTTTGGTGGTAGACATTCCTCCTCATTATGGAATGCTACTATCCAGGAAGTGGAGTGCTGCCATGGGTGGAAGTTTGCAATGTGACCTGTCCTATGCAACTTTCAAGATAGATGATCAATCTATTACGATTGAAACGGAACCAAGGGTAACCCATACGATTGAAAAGAATATTGACAATGAGATTACCTATTTTGTGGATACTAATATTAATGCTTTTAAAGCAGAGGTCATTATGCTTGAAAGAGAGCCTATGATTCACCCTATCACTATGGAAATAAATGCTAAATCTAAGAAGGGTGAGTTGTGGGTGATCTACTTTGATGGTGCTAACAGCAAAGATGGTTCAGGAGTAGGTATTTTACTCATCTCTCATAATCGAAATACTTACAAGTTCTCTTACACACTAAGTTTCTCTTGTACCAATAATATAGCAGAATATGAAGCATTGTTAATAGGATTGAGGTTGGCACACAAGCATGGAATTAAATGTGTAAACATTATTGGTGATTCTGAGTTAGTTGTGTCTCAAGTAAGATCAGTATATGCTTCTAAGAATAAAAGGTTGAAACAATATAGGAATGTTGTCTGGGACACGATTGAGAGTTTTGATGTGTTTAATATTGTATGGAAGGATAGGAGTAACAATAAGATGGCTGACTTGTTAGCTAATATAGCAATCAATCCTAGTGACATTACTTTTGTAGGCATCTCTAAAATTGAAATTCAGGCTAGGCCTAGTATACCAGATAATGTTGAGAACTGGTAAGTCTTTGAAAATGACCAGAACAACTTGAGATTTATGAATTGTGAAGATAAGTATCATGGTCAAGAATTGGATTGCTCAGCTTTGCTTGAGACTACAGAAGGAAATAGATAATCCTTGGAAATGAAGTCCTACAACTTAAGACTAACAAGGTTCCCAAGGGACTTGTTGTTTTAGAAATTGTATTTGATAGTCAAGATAGAGTCCAAATGGATACTAAGAAGATAGACTAGATGGACCTGGAGGAAATTAATCTTGGTACACAAGAGGCACCTAAGAAGGTCTACATTGGAAGAGAGATATCTCAAGAGGTAAGAAAGACTTTGATTGAGTCATGTTTTTGCATGGTCATATGATGACCTAAAGGTTTATAGAGAAGAGTTGTTCCAGCATATTATTCATTTGAGGAAAGATGCTAAACCTTTTAGGCAAAAATAGAGGCTAATCAATCCTACCTTAGCACCTAAAATGCAAGAAGAACTGATGAAGTTGAGAGATGCTGGAATCATAGAACCCATAAGACATTCCTCTTGGGTGTCAAAATTAGTTCTTGTTAGAAAGAAGAATGGAGATATCAGACTGTGTGTAGACTTTAGGAATCTGAACATCTCTTCTCTAAAGGACAATTACCGCTTGCCTAACATGGAGGCAATGCTACAAAGAGTAACTGGGTCTGACATGGTGTCCATGATGGATGGTTTTTCTGGTTACAACTAGGTGATTATGAAAGAATTAGAACAGTTCAAGATAGCCTTTACAACACATTGGGGAACCTATGTTTATGTAAGGATGCCTTTTGGTCTCACAAATGCTGGTGCAACTTTTCAAAGAGCAATGGATGTTGCTTTTGCTGAATTCATAAATTATTTCCTTGTTGTTTATCAAGATGACTTAATTGCATATTCCAAGAAAGAAGAAGATCATTGTTCTCATCTAGAGAAGATATTTGTAAGAGCTCTAGAATATGGCATTTCATTGAACCCCAGGAAATGTACATTTGGTGTGAATGAAGGCAAATTACTGTGCCACCTAGTTGGAAAGTAGGGAGTAAGAATTGATCCAGAGAGGGTAGTGGCTATTGACAAAATTCAAAAACTAGAAAATGTAAAGGGAGTCCATTCCTTCTTTGGCCAGGTAAACTTTTTGAGAAGATTTGTTACAAACTTTGCTGAGATTACTAGGCCAATGTCCAAAATGTTGAAGAAAGGATTCGAGATCTATTAGAATAACTGAGAGGGGGGGTGAATTAGTTAGATCAGTTATCCTGCAGTCCCAAATACAAAATGTAACACTTTAAACAATTTCAAAAAATTTTATAGCTTGGTAACATAAACTACTAAACTATCTATACCTTTACCGATTACCAGTCAATTAATTCATAGTGATTACCGATCAAATCAAATATGCAGTATGTAAAGTATGACAATAAAGAAATCATCATAGAAACACATAACATAATGATTTAACGTGGAAACCTTGTTAAGGGAAAAACCACCTGGGAGCGGTAACCCAAAATAATTTTCACTCTTCTAAAGTGAGCTTGGTGAAGAGCCAACCCTGTTAAAGGTTACAAACACACTATTAGGTGTGACCTTGTTAGAGGATTTAAGACTAACCATTATCATTCAACTAGCATTCACTATGGGGTCGATAGGATAACAATGTACATTCATTGAATGATATAGGGGCATAACATAAGACGGTTAAGTCCACTCGGTTAAGAGATTTTTCTGTATCAATGGTTAAACTGAAACAATAGTTGATCTGATTACAATACAACTCAATTTGCATATGTTTAGATCTATTCTAAGCCCTTAAAAATCCTCTGATCAATATATCAATTCACTTCCTCAACTTACTTTCACTCGATAATAGTTCTCTGACGCTTGGTACTGTTCTGCAGTTCAGTTCTCCTTCAACCAATCTAATCAGGCATGCATGAAACTATATTCATGTGAAAACTTTGTAGTCTTCTTTCTTTCGGCATGTTTCGATAAAGAAACTCATATCTCTTATATAGATAGATAAATCATTTTCACATCAACCATCAGATTTTGCCGCTTATTCTCATTCATTGATTTTGCCTCTTAAACCTTCCTCGACGGTTGTGTCAGTAACACATTTCAATTCCATCCTTAGATTTTCTCTAAATTTTGTCAACTGTGGATCTCATAACAAACTTTATCCTCAATCTCAAAATCATAACAATTTCCAGCTTATCAATTTATCTCGGCTAAACTTAAGCAATTAATACTTTCATCCATACTCGGTTAACAAAGAAATGCGTCGGTGAACACAAGCTTGGTTAATACTATTGCTCGGTATACACTACACTGGCTCGGTGTATACTGAAGTGCTTCATTTACCGACCACATTTCCTTGTACATTTTGCTTCCTCCTTCATAAAAGATTAATGCAACATAATCAAGTCAACAATATGAAGTCATAGACTCATCAATAAGTTACCCAAAGTATTCCTTATCCTCATCTGTCATATTCATCTTTCTCCATGTAGATATCTCAGTTCTTCATCTTTTCTCTCCTCTTTACAGATGTTTAGATGTTTGCAACTAACATGATAAGTACTGTCAAAACTAGTTGACATCAATGAAAACATAATGACTTATTCAATTATCTTACATATCATTTCAGTACTCAGTGATCTCTAATCACTAATCTTCAAGTCATTCAGATGTTCAATTAGTTGTAGTTTATCAATCTCTCCCTTTGGCATTGATGGCAACACAAGCAATATGAAATATGTCATACACATACCAAACATGTATTCTACAACTATGTAAACAAATGTTGTAGCTTGATAAGCTCTCTCTAGCTTGATATTTAATATGTTTAATCACTATGTTACATAACAACATTACAAGTGCAGACTTTCCTCTGCAGATTTGATCTTTTCAGCTCTCAGATTCCTTCTGTTCTCAGCAACAAATCTTCAAAAACTCTCCCTGACTTTCTTAGATTATCTCTCCCTTAGATAGATATGATCTCTTTGTTTATCATATTGTTTATCTCTCCCTTTGACAACAATGACAAAGAAAAACATAAAACATATAGCTCTATAATAGCTAAGTAACTCTCTGTTGTTTGGTGCAAACAATGTATCTCGGTATACTGATATGCCAATTCTCTATACTAGTTCCTTAAATCTTTCACAACCTTAGACATAATCCAAAGTGTGAGCTATGTTGCATCAACATGAGTGATCTTCTGATAAGAATAGGCTGATGCAACCTCCAGATCACATTAGTAACTGGTAGACAGGGGACAGACCCCAAGTCTAGTCCTCAAGTATTCAAAAGTGTCCTTTGGTAGAGGCTTGGTAAAAATATCAGCAAGTTGCTCCTTTGATGTAACATATTCCAGTTTGAATTGCTTCTCATGTACTTATTCTCTTAAGTAGTGATACTTAATAGAAATATGCTTTGTCTTCGAATGCATTACAGGAATCTTAGAAATATTTATTGCACTAGTGTTGTCACAATATATAATCACCAGCTCAGTGATTACCTCATTCATCCCTTCCAACACTTGTTTGATATAAGTAATGTTTGAACAGTTTGTAGTAGCAACAACATACTCTGCTTCAACAGTAGACTGAGAAATACAAGGTTGTTTCTTACTTGTCCAAGTAACAAGTCTTTCACCAAATAAAAATGCTCCTCTGATTGTGCTCTTTCTGTCATCTATATTTCCAGCCCAATCTGCGTCGATGTAGACTCTTAGTTCAAATTTTCCTTCCTTAGGATACCATAGACCATAATCCTCTATTTTCTTCAGATATCTCAAGATTCTTTTCACTGCAACCATATGTGAATCCTTTGGATTGGCAGAAAATCTAGCAACAATCCCCACTACATGTGTAATATCTGGCCTACTATGTACTACATACATCAGTTTACCAATCATAGATTGGTATAATGTATGGTTTACCTCTGTAGATTCATCATCTTTAGTCAATTTGTAGCCTGTGACCATCGGTGTTCCAACTAGTTTAGCATCTTCCATGCCAAATGTTCTCAATACTTCCTTTATGTACTTTGATTGTGTGATGAAAATTCCATCATTCTGTTGAATAACCTGCAAGCCTAGAAATAATTTAATCTCTCCAAACATAGATATTTCAAATTCTTTTCTCATCTCATCAGCAAATGATTTACAAATATGATCTTGTCCTCCAAGAATTATATCACCCACAAATATTTCAGCAATCAAGATAGCATCATTAGATCCTCCTTTCATGTACAAATTGATGTTTTCACTAGTTCTTACAAAACCAATACTTAAAAGATAAGTATGCAACCTTTCATACCAAGCTCTTGGTGCTTTCTTTAAACCGTATAAATCTTTGTGTAGTCTACATACCATGTCTTTCTGATTTGGATCAACAAACCCTTCTGGTTGGTCTATGTAGACCTCCTCTTCTAGTATTCCATTTAGAAAAGTAGACTTAACATCCATTTGATAGACTTTAAATTTCTTATGTGCAGCATATGCAAGTAACATGCAGACTCCTTCTAGTCTAGCAATAGGTGAAAAAGTTTCACCATAATCAATACCTTCTTCCTGTGCATATCCCTTGCAAACAAGTCTAGCTTTGTTCCTTGTAACCTCTCCATTTTCATTCAGTTTATTTATGAAAATCCATTTAGTACCAATAATATTCTTATCTTTTGATCTAGGTACTAAATTCCATGTCTTCTTTTTCTCAATTTGTACTATCTCTTCTTTCATAGCATTTATCCATTCATCATTCTCAAGTGCAACTTTACATTCTTCAGTTCATTATGTTCAGGTTCATTTCCTTTCTCGGTAGCTTCTTCTTGATCCTTGGTTTCCCTTTGTTGTTCCTCGGTGTTATTTTCCTGATGCTCGGTCAACTCAGCCCGTGGCTTCGGTAGGTACTCTAGATGCTCAATATAAGTGAACCTACCATAGTCTTTCGGCTCCTTAGTGCTTTCTTCATCATTTTTATCATCAAATTCATCAACTTTGACATTAGCACTTTCAATCATCTTATCAGTAACTTTATTCAGACACTTGTAAGCTTTGCTTTTAGTAGAATATACAAGAAATATTCCCTCATCCCCTTTAGAGTCAAATTTCCCATTCCTATCATCTTTCAGAATAAAACATTTGCTACCAAAAATTCTGAAGTAACTTACACTCGGTGTGTAACCAAACCATAACTCGTAGGGTGTTTTGTTTGTGTCTTAATTCAATTGTACTTGGTTCATAACATACACAACTATGCTAATTGCCTCTCTCTAGTATACTTGTGCAACATTCTTTTCTATCATCAGTGTCCTCGCACAATCAACAATTGATCTGTTTCTCCTTTCAGCAATCCCATTCTACTGCGGTGTTCTAGGAGTAGAAACCTATCTTTTTATGCCATGCTCATTACAATAGTTAGTGAATTCATCATAAATAAACTCACCACCTCTATCAGACCTCAAGCATTTTAGTTCTTTTGCGGTTTCTTTCTCTACTTTTTATTTGTACCATTTAAACATTTTAAATGCCTCGGATTTCTCTTTTAAAAACATGATAGTCATCAATCTAGTGTAATCATCAACAAATAGAATAAAATATCTATCTCCATAGTAGCTTTGAGTTCTCATGAGACCACATAGGTCGGTGTGAACTAACTCCAAGATTCCTTTTGTTGAATAATCTTTACTTTTAAAACTAGATTTTGTCATTTTCCCCTTTTGGCATTCATGACATATAACATGATCAGGCTTTGTTAGGCTAGGCGGACCTCTAACCTTTTTCTTTCTACTGATCTTAATCATGTTATCAAAATTTACATGACATAACATTTTATGCCATAACCATGCATCTTCATTTTTCACCATTAAACAAGAAGTCTCAGCATTGTCAAGATAAAATAAGTTACCTTTTGATTGTCCTCATGTTCCAACAAGCTTTCCACTTTCATCAAATATCTTTACCTTCTTTCTTTCAAAAACTACTCGGTGACCCAAGTTGTTAAGCTATGCAACACTTAGCAAATTGTAATTCAGTCCTTTTACCCAATAAGCATTATCACATTTGATTTTATCATTTATCAATAAAGATCTTTTTCCTCTAACCATACATGGTGTATCATTACCCATTCTTACTGATCCTCCATTATAATGCTCAAGATGATCAAACTTTTCTTCATCTCCTGTGATGTGTACAACCACTATCAATGATCCATGTATCGTGTTTACTAACTTTAGAAATGAGTGATGTTTCTACATACCTTTCTTCTTCCTTAGAATCATCCTTCATCGCAACAAATACTACTTCAAAATCATCATCTGTGTCGGTATCAGTATCATTCTCTTCAACAAAGTAACATACCTTTTTTCCCTTATCTCTGTGATCTTGGTTGTCTCTATTGTAGTGTCGGTAACTTCTGTTGTTTCTCTTTCCATAGCTTCCTTCACTAGATCAATCTTTATTTCTATCTTCATCTTTCATGTTCGGGCATCTAGCAACAATATGGCCAACTTCTTTACAGTTAAAGCATGCTAAAGGTAATTTACCCTTATATCTACCTTTACCTTTAGGTAATCTCCAAGCCACAAGAGCTTCAAGTTCATCAAGCTCATCATTAGTATTACTGTCACTGTCATTATGTCTACTACTAGACTTACCGATCTTCAGAGAATACATGAAAGCAGACTCAACAGATGGTACAACACTATTATCAAAATTGTTCAACTCAAAAGTTGTTAGCTTTCCAATCAGACTATCAAGAGTAAGATTATTGCCAGGTGTAGACCTTATTTCATGTACAACAGATATTCTAATTGCATAAGCAGGCAACAAGGTTCTTAGAATTTTACTTACCACTGTATCTTCATCAATGACACCACCAGATCCTCTGATAGCATTGACTACCTCCTTTATTTAGTTTGTATATTATACTATGTTTTTGATGAACTACAACTGATTTAGAACTTGAATGGAGAATCTATAATTCAAGATTACTAAGGAGTTGTTGATTAGATATGCAAGATGATTAAATCAGTATTATGTTGTCATCGATGTCAACTAAGCTTGACAATACTTATCTTGTAAGTTACTATACCGACACATCTGAAGAAAGGTGAAAGAGATGAAGAACATAAATATCTACATGAGGAAGATGTATATGTTAGATGAGGATAAGGAATACACTAAGTAACTTGTTGACGAGTCTATGACTTGATGAGATTGACTTTATTATGTTGCATTCATCTATGAAGAAGGATAGAGCTGAAAGACACAAAGCAGTGTTGTTGGTAAATAAAGCATTCTAGTATACACCGACAGAATGTAGTGTATACCGAGCGTAGTGTTAACTGAGGTTGTGTTCACCGACGCATTTCTTTGTTAATCGAGCAAAATAGAAAGGAATTAAATGATCAGTTTAGCCGATAAAGTGATGAGTTGTAAAGTGTATGAAATCAAGGTAATAGATAAGGTTTGTTATGAAGATCGACGACTAACATAAATCAAAAGGGATCTAATGGAGCATATTGAAATGTGTTACTGACACATCAGCTGAGGAAGCTTAAAGTGGCAAAATCTATGAATATGATTAAGCGGCAAAATTTGATGGAGGAAAAGAAAATGATTTACTCGTCTATATAAGAGACATTGGTTTCATTGTTGAAACATCACCAGAGGAAGAAGATACTACAGAATTATCACATGAACAAGTTCTCATGCATTCTGATCATACTGGTTAATAAGAATCGAGCTACAAAATAATTACCGAGCTACAGAGAGTAATTACTGACGAACAGTAAGTTGATATAGTATTGAATCTGAAGTGGTATATTGATCAAAAAGATTTGAATGAGCTGAACATTAATCTGTAAACTGCAATTGAAGTTGTTTCAAGGCAGATCATCTACTATTACATATTTAACCATTGTACACAGTCAAATCTCTTAACCAAGTGGACTATGAAAGTCTTTTGATGTTTCATTCATAGAGTGAACATTGTTATCCTGTCAACCCTAGAGTGACTGCTGGTTGGATGATAACTTCTGGTCTAAAATCTTCTAACAAGGTCACACCTAACAGTGTGTTGTAACCTTTAACAAGGTTGGGTCTTCATCGACTTCACTTCAAAAGAGTGAACAATTTTGGGTTGCCGGTCCCAGGTGGTTTTTCCCTTCATAGGGTTTCCATGTTAAATCTCTTGTGTTATGTGTTGATTGTGATATTTGTTTATTATCATACTTTGCATATTACATGTTAGATTTGATCGGTAACTATTATAAAGTTTAGACTAATGATCGGTAAAAACACAGACAGTGAAAGCATTTTATGTTTACCATGTAGCAGAAGTAGAAGAATTGTTTTTGGATTATACATATTGTTGTGGGACACTGGATAACTAATTCACCCCCCTCTCAGTTATTCTAACAATTGGTATCAGAGCACGGTTGCTTAGAATAGAGTTTTAAGGACTCCAGTAAAAAGGTCTCAAGATGTATAAGAGGGAAGTGCCAAAGCTGAACAAAGATAACTTCGTAGTATGGAAAAGCCGGATGAAGTTGCACATATATGGAATTGGGAATTATGCACTAGAACTGATGGAGAATGACTATATTGAACCGACCACTGGTCCCTTAACTCTTGATCAACTGAAGGACATGCATGAACACAATATTACTATGATGGAACTTGCTGCTACCTGTACCGATGCTGAATTTGAAGACATCAAGGGTTGTGATACAACTAAGAAGATGTGGGACAAGATGACTCTAATATATAGTGGAGATGCGAATGTTAAAAGAGCCAGAGCAAAAAGCCTAAGAGGTCGATTTGATGATATGAAGATGAAAGAAGGTGAGAACATTGTGCAATACACAAATAGACTAAAAGAGGTAGTACATGCTATTAGAGCATCTAGTGGAGTCATTGACGATGAAACAATGATAAGCAAGATTCTCAGAACTTTACTGCCAGTTTATGCAATCAGGATCTCTACAATTCATGAAACAAGGGCTACATCCAACCTTACTCTTAACACATTGATAGGTAAGCTTACAACCTTTGAATTGAATAATTTTGACAACAATGTTGTACCTTCTATTGAATCTTCTTTCATGTCCTCTTTGAAGATTGGTAAGTCTAGTAGCAAGAATGATAAGAATAACAATAGTGACAGTAATACCGATGATGAACTTGATGAGCTTGAAGCTCTTATAGCTAGAAGATTGCCCAAAGGTAAAGGAAGGTATAGAGGCAAGCTACCCTTAGCATGTTTTAATTATAAAAAAGTTGGCCACATCGGTGCTAGATGTCCGAATAAGAAAGATGATGATAGATCCAAAGACCGATCCAAAGGAAGCTATGGAAGAAGAGTCAATAGAGGCTACTGACACAACAATAGAGATAACCAAGATAGCTATGACAAAGGGAAAAAGGTATGTTACATAGCCGAAAAATTTGAATCTGAATTTGAATCTAACACTGATGATGATGTAGAAGTAGTATTTGTTGCTATGAAAGATGATTTAGAGGAAGAAGAGAAACATGAAGAAACAACACTAATATCTAAAGTAAGCAGAAATGATACATGGATCATAGATAGTGGCTGTAGACATCATATGACTGGTGATATAGAGAAATTTGATCTACTTGATGAATATGATGGAGGATCTGTTAGAATGGGAAATGATGCACCTTGTATGGTGAGAGGTAAAGGTTCACTGATGATTAATGATAGAATAAAATGTGAAAATGTATATTGGGTAGATGGACTAAGCTATAATTTGTTAAGTGTGGCACAACTGAATAACTTAGTCCACCAACTTGCTTTTGAGAGCAGAAAGGTAAGAATCTATGATAATGGAGGAAGACTTGTCGGAACTGGTACACAATCCAGAGGTAATCTATTTTATCTTGATATTGATCAGTCTTCTTTTTTATGAATGAAGATGCATGGTTGTGGCATAAGAGGTTACGTCATGTGAATTTTGATAACATGATCAAGATTAGTAAGAAGAAAAGAGTTAGAGGGTTGCCTAACTTGTCAAAACCGGATCATGCTATGTGCCATGAATGTTAGAAAGGTAAGATGACTAAGTCTAGTTTTAAGAGCAAAGACTACTCAACAAATAAGATACTTGAGTTGGTTCATATTGACCTATGTAGTCCTATGAGAACTTAGAGCTATTATGGTGATAGATACTTTATGCTTTTTGTTGATGACTATACTAGATTGATGAGTGTTATGTTCTTGAAAAGGAAATCTGAAGCATTTAAGATGTTTAAGTGGTATAAGGAAAATGTAGAAAAAGAGTTTGGTAAAGAAATTAAGTGCTTAAGATATGATAAAGGAGGTGAATTTATCTCAGATGAATTTACTAATTTCTGTAATGAGCATGGTATTAAGAGACAGGTCTCTGCACCAAGAACACCTCAGCAGAATGGGATTGCTGAAAGAAGGAATAGGTCAATCATTGACTGTGCTAGAACACTGATGATACAAAAGAATGTTTCTCAGACATATTGGAGGGAAGCTGTTAGTATAGCTGTATATGTGCTTAACTGAGTACAACTAAAGAAGGACACCGACCGGACACCTTATGAGATATTTGTTTGGACACAAACCTACTGTAAGTTATTTCAAGATTTTTGGAAGCAAATGTTTTATTCTGAAAGATGAGAGAAATGGGAAATTTGATTCTAAAGGTGATGAAGGAATATTCTTAGGATATTCTACTAAGAGTAAAGCATACAAATGTCTAAATAAGGTTACAAATAAGATGATTGAAAGTACTAATGTCCGTGTTGACATGAGTTTGATGACAAGAACACAGAAGAAAAAAAGGAACCAGAAGACTATGGTAGATTCACTTACATTGAACTTCTTGATTATCTACTGAAGTCACAACCTGTGATAACCGGTCAATAGGATAATAACCCTGAGGAACAGGAAAGGGAAACCGACGAACAAGATGGTGCTACTGAGCAAGTACATGAACCTGAATAGGATGAACAAGAAAGAAGAAATCAAGTACTGGCTAGTTTTTTTAGAAGACATCATCCTGAGACACAAATTATTAGAGACAGACAAGCTGGAATGCAGACAAGAAGCAAAACAAGACAAGGTACATGTCTAGTTTGTGAATTGGAACCAAAGAATGTGAAAGTTGCATTAGAGAATGAAGAATGGGTTAATGCAATGAAAGAGGAAATAGAACAAATAGAGAAAAACCAAACTTGGTCCTTAGTACCCCGACCTAAAGATAAGAATGTTATCGGTACTAAATGGATATTCGAAAACAAACTGAATGAAAATGGTGAAGTGACAAGAAATAAAGTGAGATTGGTATGCAAGGGATATGCATAGGAAGAAGGCATTGACTATGGTGAGACATTTGCACATGCTGCTAGATTGGAAGGAGTTAGAATGCTACTTGCATATGTTGCACACAAGAAATTTAAGGTTTATCAAATGGATGTGAAGTCAAGATTTCTGAATGGTATACTTGAAGAAGAGGTCTGCATAGAACAAACTGAAGGGTTTGTTGATCTAGACAACAAAAACATGGTATGTAGATTACACAAAGCTTTATATGGTTTGAAGAAAGCACCGAGAGCATGGTATGAAAGGCTGCATACTTACTTGTTAAGTATTGGATTTGTAAGAACTAGTGAGAACAACAATTTGTACATGAAAGGTGATATTAATGACACTATTCTTATTGCTGAAATTTTTGTTGATGATATTATTTCTAGAGGTCAAGATCATGTATGTAAATCTTTTGCTGATGACATGAGGAATGAGTTTGAAATGTCTATGTTCAGAGAGATTAAATTCTTTCTCGGATTACAAGTGATTTAGCAGAGTGATGGGATATTCATCACACAGTCCAAGTACATAAAGGAAGTCTTGAAGACATTTGGCATGGAAGATGCTAAACCTGTAGGAACACTGATGGCTACTAGAAGTAAACTAACAAAGGAAGATGAAACTACAGAGGTAAACCAGACACTTTACCAATCCATGATTGGTAAACTAATGTATGTAGTTCACAATAGACCAAATATAGCACATGGTATGGGAATTGTTGCTAGATATTCTGCTAATCCTAGAGAATCACACATGATTGCTACTAAAAGGATCTTGAGATATCTGAAAAAGATAGAGGATTATGGATTATGGTATCCTAAGGAAGGTACGTTTGAGTTGAAGGTTTATATCGATGCTAATTGGGATGGAAATGTGGATGATAGAAAAAGTACCACCAGAGGAGCATTTTTCTTTGGTGAAAGACTTGTAACCTGGACAAGTAAAAAGCAGGCTTGTATTTGTCAGTCTATAGTTGAAGCAAAGTATGTTGTTGCTACTACTAATTGCTCAAACATTGCATACATCAGGCAAGTGTTAGAAGGAATGAATGAAGTAATCACTAACCCAGTGATTATATACTGTGACAACACAAGTGCTATTAATATTCAAAGAATCCAGTGATGCACTCTAAGACAAAGCATATATCAATTAAGTATCACTACTTAAGAGAACAAGTGCAAGAGAAGCAAGTGAAGTTAGAATTTGTTACATCCAAAGAAGAACTTGCAGATATCTTTACAAAGCCTTTACCGAAGGACACATTTGAATATTTGGGGACTAGACTTGGGGTCTGTCCCCTGTCTATTGATCACTAATGTGATCTGGATATTGCATCAACCTAATCTTATCGGATGATCACACATGTTGATGCAACATAGTTCACACTTTGGATATTGTTCAAAGTTGTGATTAAGTTTTAAGAACTGAAACAGATTGGGATATCAGTATACAAAGATATAGAGATTGTATTGGACAATAGAGAGTTACTTAGTTACTACAAGAGCTGATTATTTATTTTTTTCTTTGGCATTGTTGTCAAAGGGAGAGATAAATAATATGAAAAGGAAAAGGAAAGATATGCACCTATGAGAACTATCTAAGGGAGAGAATGATTTTTTTTTAATGTTGTTTAGTAACATAGTGATTAAACATATTAAGCCAGGGAGAGCTTACACAACATTTGATTACAGAGTTGTAGAATATATGTTTGGTATGGTATGGTACACTTCATATTACTTGAGTTTCCATCAATGCCAAAGGGAGAGATTGATGAACTACAACTGATTTAGAACCTGAATGGAGAATTTGTAATTCAAGATTACTAAGGAGTTGCTGATTAGATATGCAAGATGATTAAATCAGTATTATGTTGTCATCGATGTCAACTAAGCTTGACAATACTTATCTTGTAAGTTACTATACCGACACGTTTGAAGAAAGGTGAAAGAGATGAAGAATAGAAATATCTACATGAGGAAGATGTATATGTCAAATGAGGATAAGGAATACACTGAGTAACTTGTTGATGAGTCTATGACTTGATGAAATTGACTTTATTATGTTGCATTCATCTATGATGAAGGATAGAGCTGAAAGACACAAAGCAGTGTTGTTAGTAAATAAAGCATTCTAGTATACACCGACATAATGTAGTATATACCAAGTGTAGTGTTAACCAAGCTTGTGTTCATCGATGCATTTTTTTGTTAACCAAGCAAAATAGAAAGGAATTAAATGATCAGTTTAGTTGATAAAGTGATGAGCTGTAAAGTGTATGAAATCATGGTAACATATAAGGTTTGTTATGAAGATTGATGACTTACATAAATCAAAAGGGATCTAATGGAGTAGATTGAAATGTGTTACTGACACATCAGCTGAGGAAGCTTAAAGCAACAAAATATATGAATATGATTAAGCGAAAAAATCTGATGGAGGAAAATAAAACAATTTACTCATCTATATAAGAGACATTGGTTTCATTGTTGAAACATCACCAGAGGAAGAAGATACTGCATAATTATCGTGTGAACAAGTTCTCATGCATTCTGATCATACTGGTTAATAAGAACCGAGCTACAGAACAATTACTGAGCTACAGAGAGTAATTACCGACAGATAGTAAGTTGATATAGCATTGAATCTGAAGTGGTATATTGATCAGAAAGATTTGAATGAGTTGAACATTGATTTGTAAACTGCAATTGAAGTTGTTTCAAGGCAGATCATCTACTATTACATATTTAACCATTATACACAGTCAAATCTCTTAACCGAGTGGACTATGAAAGTCTTTATGTTTCATTCATAGAGTGAACATTGTTATCCTGTCAACCCTAGAGTGACTGCTAGTTGGACGATAACTTCCGGTCTAAAATCCTCTAACAAGGTCACACCTAACAGTGTGTTTGTAACCTTTAACAGGGTTGGGTCTTCACCAACCTCACTTTAGAAGAGTGAACAATTTTGGGTTGCCAGTCCCAGGTGGTTTTTCCCTTCACAGGGTTTCCATGTTAAATCTCTTGTGTTATGTGTTGATTGTGATTTTTTTTGTTATCATACTTTGCATATTACATGTTAGATTTGATCGGTAACTGTTATAAAGTTTAGACTGACAATCGGTAAAAACATAGACAGTGAAAGTATTTTATGTTTACTGAGTAGCAGAAGTAGAAGAATTGTTTTTGGATTATACATATTGTTGTGGGACACTGGATAACTGATTCACCCCCCTCTCAGTTATTCTAACAGTTTTCTCCTTCCTTCATTTTCATATCATCAAACCTGCCTCTTAGGCTTTCAACTCTGGCTCTTTTGACATTAACATCGCCACCATAGACTTAAGCAAGTTTGTCCCACATTTCCTTTAAAGTAATGTAATCTTTGACATCCTCAAATTCAACATCAGATAGAGCAGTAGCAATCTCTATCATAGTCATGTTGTCTTCATGTCGATCTTTCAGTTGATCAAGGGTCAAAGGTCTAGTCGATGGTTGTAAGTAGCCATTCTCAAGTAGATGTAAGGAAGAATCTCTAATTCCAGATATGTGAAGTTTCATTCAACTTTGCCATATAGTAAAGTTGTCCTTGTTCAACTTCGGCACCTCCCTTACATCTTGTGATCTTTCTGCTGAAGTCCTTAAAACTCTGTTCCAAGAAATCGATGCTCTGATACCAATTGTTAGAATAATTGAGAGGGGGGGTGAATAAGTTAGATCAATTATCTTATAGTCCCAAATACAAAATGTAACACTTTAAACAATTTCAACAAATTATGCAGCTCGGTAACATAAACTACTAAACTGTCTGCACCTTTATCGATTACCAGTCAATTAATTTATAATGATTACCAACCAAATCAAATATGCAGTATGTAAAGTATGAAAATAAAGAAATCATCACAGAAACACATAACACAATGATTTAACATGGAAACCCTGTTAAGGGAAAAACCACCTGGGACCGGTAACCCAAAATAATTTTTACTCTTCTGAAGTGAGCTCAGTGAAGAGCCAACCTTGTTAAAGGTTACAAACACACTGTTAGGTGTGACCTTGTTAGAGGATTTATGACTAATAGTTATTGTTCAACCAGCATTCACTATGGGGTCAATAGGATAACAATGTACATTCATTGAATGACAAATGGGCATAATATAAGACAGTTAAGTCTACTCGACTAAGAGTTTTTTCTGTATCAATGGTTAAACTAAAATGGTAGTTGATCTGATTACAATACAACTCAATTTGTAGATGTTCATATCTATTCTAAGCCCATACAAATCCTCTAATCAATATATCAATTCACTTCCTCAACTTACTTTCACTCAGTAATAGTTCTCTAATGCTCGATATTGTTCTGCAGTTTGATTCTCCTTCAACCAGTCTGATCAGGCATGCATGAAACTGTATTCACATGAAATCTTTACAATATTTTTTCTTCCGACATGTTTTGATAAAGAAACTCATATCTCTTATATAGACAGATAAACCATTTTCATATCAACCATCAGATTTTGCCACTTATTCTCCCTCATTGATTTTGCCTCTTAAACCTTCCTCAGCGGTTGTGTCAGTAACACATTTCAATTCCATCCTTTATATTTTCTCTAAATTTTGTCATCCATGGATCTCATAACAAACTTTATCCTCAATCTCAAAATCATAACAATTTCTATCTCATCAATTTCTGTCGGCTAAACTTAAGCAATTAATACTTTCATCCATACTCGGTTAACAAAGAAATGTGTTGGTGAACACAAGATCAGTTAATATTGTTGCTCGGTATACACTACACTGGCTCAGTGTATACTAAAGTGCTTCATTTACCGACCACATTTCCTTGTACATTTTGCTTCTTCCTTCATAAAAGATTAATACAACATAATCAAGTCAACAATATGAAGTCATAGACTCATCAATAAGTTACCTGGAGTATTCCTTATCCTCATCTATCATATCCATCTTTCTCCATGTAGATATCTCAATGCTTCATCTTTTTTTTCCTCTTTACAGATGTTTAGATGTTTGCAACCAACATGATAAGTACTGTCAAAACTAGTTGACATCAATGACAACATAATGACTGATTCAATTATCTTACATATCATTTTAGTACTTGGTGATCTCTAATCATCGATCTTCAAGTTATTCAGGTGTTCAATTAGTTGTAGTTCATCAAGATCAAGTGGGAAGATGAGTCTGATGAAGCTTTCCAGAATATCAAATAGGCAATCAAGGAGCACCTGTGCCTAAGCCACCCGACTATAGTATTATGATGGATATTTTCTCTTTTTCTTCTTTTCACACTGTTGCTATAGTTTTGTTGCAAAAAAATAATGAAGGTTTTGAACAACCTATTGCATTCTTCAACAAATCTTTGCAGGCTGCTGAATTAAAGTATGATATCAATGAGAAACAAGCATATGCACTTGTGAAGGCTGTGAAAGCTTTTAGATGCTATCTGATGGGAGCAACTGTGATTGCTTTTGTACCAAGTGTTGTAGTAAAGGACATCTTTTCATAGCAACAAGTGTCTAGGAGGAGATGTAGGTGGATAAACAGAATCCATGAGTTTAACATTGATATCTAGATTACCAAACTAGTTAGAGGCCAAGGATAGGTGAAATTGATGGCTCAATCCAATCTTGATGCAAATTTGATAAATCAAGCTGACACTAATTATACATGTGACATGGATGATTATATTTGGTATCAAGATGTTATTTATTATTTAAGGAATATAAAATGTCTGTTAGGATTGGATGGTAGCAAGAAAAGAGCTCTAAAGTTGCAAGCAATTACATATGTTGTCATCAAATGCAAATTGTGGAGAAGGAATCTGAACTGCATTTTGTTGAAATGTGTAGATGAAAGTCAGGC
Source organism: Chamaecyparis obtusa (assembly GCA_027943335.1). Taxonomy (NCBI): domain Eukaryota; kingdom Viridiplantae; phylum Streptophyta; class Pinopsida; order Cupressales; family Cupressaceae; genus Chamaecyparis; species Chamaecyparis obtusa. The sequence continues at coordinate 285,578 of BSBK01001747.1, forward strand.
TGATAGATTGCTAAAGGAAATGCATGAAGGAATATGTGGTGGAAATTATATGGGTAAAACTACTATTCAAAAAATTATGAGAGCAGGTTTTTGGTGGCCCACAATCTTAAAAAATGTAGAACAATTGGTAAGAAAGTGTGATACTTGTCAGAGATTTTCTAGCAAGCTCACATTTTTGAAAAATGTACCACTTAGGCCAGTAGAAGTGCAAGCCCCTTTCCAATAATGGGGGATGGATTTTATAGGAGAAATACCAAACAAATCCAGTGGAGGACATTCTTGGATCTTAGTTGCTAGTGATTATTTTACAAAATGGGTAGATGTTATTCCTACAAGGAATGCAACTAGCAAGGTGGTGACTGATTTCCTATTGAATAATATTGTTACAAGATTTGGTTGTCCTGAAAGGATTGTCTGTGATAATGCAATATGCTTCAGGTATGCTAAATATAAGGAATTCTATGAAGATTTAGGAATCCAGATGTCATATTCCTCACCTTATCATCCACAAGGAAATGGACAGGCAGAATCATCCAACAAAAGCTTGATAAAGATTCTCAAGAGGATCCTTGAAAATAATAAAAAGGCATGGAATTCAAATTTTCCCTTGGCTACGTGGGCTAACAGAGTAATTGTAAAGAAGGCAATTGGGTGTGCACCATTTGACTTGGTGTATGGAATACATGCAAGGATGCCTCGTAACAATTTGTTAGAAATGTACAAGTTTGTTCAACTATTTGATGATGATCTAGATGATGAAATGCAATTAAGGATTGAGGATTTGATCGGGCTGGATGAAACCAGAAGAGAATAAGCTTCAAAGAATGCTAAAATGTAGTTACAAGTTAAGAACTTGTATGACAAGAAAGTTGTAGAGAGGAAATTTGAACTTGATAACTTGGTATTACTCTGGAATGCCAGATTGGAGGACAAGGGAAAACATGAGAAAATTGTTCCAATCTAGTTAGGGCCATATTTGATTCATGAAAAGTGGGGTCCAGATTCCTACATTGTCAAAGAACTCAATGGTGACATTCAAGAATTCATTGTTCATGGACAATTCTTGAAGAAATACTTTAGTTGAAGTTATTTTTCTTTCCATGAATAGTAGTTAGGTTTGTATATGTTGTAAATTCTATAGAGGTGTGGTGTGTTTCTTTTATGTCTGGTCTTGCCTTTGTAAGTAGGTTTTTGTCCAGTGCTCTCTGTAGTTGTCCTTTTGTCCAATAGGTGGTTTGCTTTCCCCAAAGATTATGAATTCTTGCATGGGCACAAGTTACCCATCATCCCTAGATAGAGCCACTGTTAGCCTATTTTCCTGTCATTGCCAAAAATCAATGAAAATAGTCTATTCCTGCAAAACCCTAAGAAAGTTGTAATGTCCTCCTGCAAACTTGTTTTGATCAACGAAGATAAATAAGTATATTTTATGGCTTGTGAACTTAGTCAAGGATAGTTTAAGGTGTGTGCAAGCTTCAATCAAGATTGCATGTGCTTAAATGCATAAACCAGTGAGATATTGCAGTTTAAAGGTCTGAGAAATAGGGTTTATCCATGTCCAAGGGTTTCATAAAAAATGTCTAAGTCCAAAACCCTAGCTAGATCTATTTCTTCATGACCTTTTTCGGCCCACTTATGTCTTGTTTGTGCACATTCCTTTATTTTCCTTTGTTCGCATGTTCTCCAAGTCTGGGTGGTCAAATATTCATTTAGCGATCCGATGACTAAGGTGTTCTCTTAATCTCTTGTTCTTAGTGGTTAGTGCTCTGGCATCAAGCAATCTAGCGAGCGGTTTTATTTTCCTTCAGTCGCTAAATCTCCAAATGAAATGGCTAAGGCACTTAACATTCAATGAATAGGTGAGAACTGTTGACATTGATCTTGATCGATGACTGGCACATATTCTCCAAATCAAACTTGAGTTGAGCTAGGCATCCAACGATCCAACAAAAGAAGCATTTGCATGTTCTCCGAATGTAACCCTGGTCAAGACAAATGTTATGAGATTACAATAATTTCTTTGGTCGCATGATCTCCAAATGGCCTAGGCTAAGTTAGGGTTAGCATCAAGTCTAGGCACGATGGTTAAGTCATAGATTCAGTGACTGAGTGTTCTCATGTTCTCCTGATCTTGGCGGTTATGTTCCTAACATCTAGTGACACGGTTATCTCTTGATCTCGTGATAAAGTGGCTAAGTCTTCAAACATTTGGTGAATGAGCAATAACCATCAATTCATATCAGGATCAAATGCTGGTGCTTATTCTCAGGATCTAACTCAGGGTTAAGAAAGGATTTGGAGGTCTAGAGAATGCCTTCAGTCACGTGATCTCTGATCCAGACATGGGTTAAGTTAAATATTAAGTGATCACGAGAAATCCTAAGTCGCTTAATCTCCATATCCAGGTTGAGTTAAGACAAGGCTTTGGGTGATGAATGAGAACTGAAGATGAAGGGTAAGATCAACGGTTGGCACGTGTTCTCGTAATTTAACTAGGGTCAATGCATTTCTTCAACGATCATGAGATTTGCCTTGTCGCTCATTCTCTTGGTCTAACCCTAGTCAAGGATAACCTTTAGCGAATTAGAGATGGCTTCAGTCATTGAATACTAGATCAAACATGGGTTAAAGATAATTCTTGACATTTAAATATGAGTCATCGATGTAGATAAGATCGGGTGGTGGTCGCGCATTCTCCAAATGTACCCATGAGTCAAGAAAAGATTCAACGATCACGAGAATTACGTTGGTCACTTATTCTCCAGATGAAACTAGGGTTAGTTCCAGGATCCAGCGATCATGAATTCCTTTAGTCGCGTGTTCGCCAGGTCAAGGTTGAGTTAAGTTAAAAGGTTTTCAAGAATCAGTATGAATTGTTGATGCAGTCAAAATCTAACAGTGAGCGCTAGTTCACTGGATGAAACCACAGGTCAAGAAAAGATTATGCAATCACATGAATGCTTTGTTTGTGTGATCTCTAAACTGAGCTCAGGTTAAGATAAACTTTCAGTGACTATGAGAAATCCTTCAGTCACGTAATCTTTGAATGACTTAGAGTTAAGGGAAGCTTGCCGAGGTTAAGATGGGTCCATTGCCAGATGTTGCTGAGGTGTTCATTTCTAATTGGTCACCAAAGGAAAAGATGATGTGGCCGAATATTTTTCAAAGCTTAATTGATCGTTTGTCAATTTTTAAAGACTGTCTAATGTGCCGAAAAAGGATAGACATCGGTGGTCATGTTTTAAACTTAATTGATTGACCGTTCCTGCCAAAGATTTGAATTATTTAAGGGTTTTCTGCGAGTAAAGGACTGATTATTAAATACATGGGTGGCTGATCTACTCATTTTGATCTTGTCCACTATCATAGTATGGTCCAGAGGTGATACTTGTCTATGGAGGATGTCCATGTCATGGAAAAATGGGTGAATTAGTCACGCTAATTATGATGCAAGTGAAGCAAACAAGGAGCTAAAATGATGCAATTTCCAGTCTCTAATGTACCAGTCAAGATTTTGGCCATAAATGAAGATCAAATTTGGACTTGATTGCTCCAGATTTCCTAGCATGTCTTTTGTGTAGTAAATTTCCTGATTATCTGGTTAGTGTGGTTGTTGGAAACCCTAACCCTGTCCTAGTCATCCATAGCTTGTTGTATCCTGATTTTCAGGGATCCCAAGATGACTAGTGACTACATATAGCAGCTTGTTGTATTTTTCAAAGGATGGTGAAATTGGTAACTAAATAGAGAGAGAGCTTGGATCTAGGGTTTGGTTCTAGCATTTTTCCATTTTCAATGTATTGATACTAAAAAGTTTAACGAGAATACACTTGAATTCCATCTCAGATTTGTGAATGTCTTCTTGTTTTGATCTTGAATTCTTATATGTTAATGTTGCAAAGAAAGTTAATATATGGTTTACAAAGTAAATTGTGAATTTGTTCTTGAGTTCCTTCAAGGAAGGATTAAATTCTTAAGGATAGATTCAGAGAATTCATAGTTCTTATGAGAATCTGATGTCTGAATGTGAGAGTGAGAGGAATAATAGGCAAAGTGCTTGTTCTAGATTTGGGTGTGTTTGAGTTAAGTTTTCTGTTGACATATGTTGTATTTGACTCTGTGCCCTAGGATAAGACACTGATCTATTCTCAGGAAGCAGTTCTTCATCATCAATCAACTTATAAATGATAAAATCTTCCAATCAATGTGTCAAGTACATCAATGCTTAATATTTACTGATTCCTTTAAGAAGTGAATCCAAGGTACACCCACCTGAGCATTAAGGCTCAAAGTGTAGGAGGAATAATATCCTAGTCCTTGTTAATTGGCCCTTTTTCTTGTCAAATTTGGAGTGGGTTACAAGACTCGTAGACATTTGTTTGTCAATCATATTGTAAATCTGCAAGTAGAAAGAAAAGGAACCAACATAAGAATCTCATTGACATGGGTGTTTCCATAGTTTCTTAGGTTATCTTAAGGGTTATATATGTATCTCTAAGAGTACACTTGATTTCATTTTAATATATATTTAATTAGTTTAACTTTATAATATTGTAGAAATAACTTTACTTATTTAAGAAAACTCTAGTTAATGAAGTATACAATATATTTTTATTAAGTTATACATTATATGAATTATGTGTTATGCCTCATAAATGTATAAACAATATGACATCTCTATTTTAAACCTCCAATAAAGTAGTGTTTATTCAAAGATTTTAAAATTTCAAGGAAAAAAAAGCTATATAAAAAATGTAGGTTTTTATTTTTGTTTTAAAGTTAAAAAAGTGTACCATATATTTCAAGTTGTGTTTTCAAATATAAGCAAATTAGTTTTAAAATGAATTACATTTTTTAAAAATTGTTAAACACTAATTTTAGAGAAAATATAGGATTGTAAATTGAAAAGATGCACCATACAAAATTTTCAACAATCACCTACTTTACCTACAAAGAAAATGGATCCCAACAAAAAATTTCTTAGAATGCCAATTTGTCCTCACCTATAAAGAGGGGAAGAGCACTAGTTACTCCCATGTTCAAATTACCTCACACTATATTTCACAAACTAAAAGTTGTTTAGACGTTTCCATCATGTAACTTGTTTTTGTAAGACGTAACTTTGATGCTTCCTTAGGTGAGATTCATTCCTCCTACATGAATGAATGAATTGAAGAAAAAGTATACGTTTTCTAAATGAGCTTTACATAAAAGTGAAGGAGAAAAAGATATGTATGAAAAGTAGAATTGATTGACTCGCTTTGCATGATGATTTAGTGACATCTAGGAATGAGTAAAAAGAGTCTCTCCTCTTGAACTAATAAAAAGGTGATGCTTCCGTGAAGATCCATCAAATGATCGACTTTTCAAGGCAAGGGCCCACCTTCTACAAACTTCTTCTTCCTCTTTAGAAGGACTGAAGAAATAGGTAGAGGGAAGACATTTACTATTGAAAGAGGAGATCTAGTTATTTCATCTAATGACCTAAACCTTTGTAGAAGGAATGAAAAACCATCGTGTTAAACCAAAATGTCACATTACATGGTAACATATTATATACTCACTTATTAAAACCCAATAATAATTAATACATATTAAGTAATTGTTTGGCAATAACACTAACATGAATGGGGATTTCAATTGCATTTAGTGCGCATTTGATGAAGAATTTGTTGGTTTGTGGTGACTGATCATGCAAGTATTGTACACTCACCAAGTATTGTGGGGTTCAAGGCAACGTGCCAATTTTATTATTTTTTAGTTAACTCGACAAGCTTTTTTGAGTTGACTCATCAAGCATTTCCATAGGTTGACTTGTCAAGTATTTTTAGGGTTAACTTGTTAACCGACATAAGTCATGTTAAAATGGATTAGGGTTAGGGTTTTCAAAATGAGAATTTTGTAGCTTCTTGCAACGGTATTGAGTTGCAAGGTATTGCAGATTGTAACGGCTTGAAATTACTAGATAATAAGATTGGACTCTCTATTTGGTGGATGTAGCCCAAGATTGGGTTAACCACATTAATTCTCTATGTCTTCTTGTTCTACTTTTGTGTGCTTTATTCCTTTGCATTATTAATTATATTTGCATGTAATTGTTAGATTTATGTCTTCTAACCCTAAGAGTACCTCCACCAAGTTTTGGTTTGGAGTTGGGAAATATTTCTTTGTTTGAGAATTTTTTATGGATGATCAAGAAATGCCATGATTAATTAAAAGAACAATCATGTATCTATTATAAATATTATTATTAACAAAGATATTATATATATAATTATAATATTATAAAGATGTGATACTAATATGTATCTTTCTATCTTTTCACATAATGATATTAAATTAAACTAAAGAATTTTGGATTATTACAGAGATTAGTAGATACATTAACAATCTTTCGAAACCTAAAAGGGGAAAAAAATTATATAGAACAAAGAACAAAATAATTTACCTTAGCTTGATGCCTTCATTCCAGTAAGCTTGGAAAGGGTGAAAAGCATCATATCCTCATTTTCCTGGCAGGAGATTCCAGTGGAGTGAGGCCAGTAATAGGCATGACCGTAAACTGTCTTTATGTTCTAGCCTTTCAAAACAGCCTCATCCAGATGAGTGTCAAGATTGTTTGGAGATGTTACGAACTCAATGAATGTCATTGAATTGATGAATTTTATTAGTAAGTCTTTTGACTGTACACATTCATCTCCAAAATTTTGTTTCTCTAAGTTATGCAATTACAACTAAGATACTTTTACAACTCACTTCCTAACAAATACAACGAACTGGAACTTTTTGTCTCAAATTTTTGCATAGTTGATGGTAAAGCTACTAATTTTATATCATTCCACCCAACCAATATATCTATAGGGAACACTCTCTACATGTATTTTAAATCAAGCACATCAACAATTGTGGTTGTTTTGTAAAGATATTTACAACTGCATCTTGGCTCTGTGTGACTGTAAATTTTTCCGATCTAATTATAATGTGCAGAGGTGTCCATTTTTTCATCTTGAACATCTACCTTCTCTCCCTTATCAAGAAATAAATGACACGTATTTGCATGACCATTCTATTAAGCCACATGCAGAGGTGTCTTTTTCCAATAATCTTGAATAACTACTTCATCTCCATGATCAAGAAGCAAATGATATGTATTTGTGTGACCCCGTTGAGAAGAAAAATAAAGAGGAGTTTGTCCACCTAGTTCTTAATTATTCAGTTTATTTACCAACTATTGTCCTCCATCGCATTCCTTGACCAAAAAATTTACAACTATTTTTACAATATCGTCACCTCGAATTCAGCTTACAACATATTCTACAGTTGTCAATGCATGGTGTATTAAATAGACTAATCCAATCTTATCTCCACAATGTAAAAAACTCTTTACCACCAATATAACATTTTCTATCTTAGTTTCCAACCGATTAGAAGCATGGCCATCAGTTACAGTGATTAAAAGCTTGTTCAAAAGGTCCTAATTTCTAATCTAGTAGTTGCACATCCACATTGGATTGCTTTGTAGTATATTGTTCAAATGTGGAAGATCATCTCTCCTACAGATTGATGTTACGTGCTCTATCATCTTTCTAGTACAACCGTGTGTGAGGGGTGTGTGTATTATGTATTCTCAAAAAAAGGAGAGATTGAAGAGAATGGAAGAGACAAACATGAAATTCTCTTCTATTGAGGTCATTGTTTCCAGATCAAAATCATCATTTTGCTTACAAATATGTGCAAGAATGATATCTGAAAAAAGATTTACCATCGACTCTGCAAATCTTTGAGACAAAAAGTTCTAGATAGGTTGTCATAACCATTTGCCAACTAGAGGGTGGACCATGCACATGAATTTATTACTGCCATGTGCATGTGAAGGGATTCAAAGTATGTAATGTGTAAGTCTGAGCAATAGAGATGGTGTATTTATGTAGGAAACCATGTGAGAAAGGACTTTGTATAGTGAGAGAGGATGAGGGAAAATTAACAGACCAAACACTTTCCATGTTCATCCATTGCCTTTTGTGAAATTTCAACCTTCAATTTTAAAACCAGCTCATGCAGTTCGTATAGGAAACACCTTCGATGTAAATACAAATTTTTATTTGTTTTTTTAATATTTAAAAGTAGCAAAATCAAGGTTGTGTGATGTCTCATACAAAACAAGTTCAGAAGGCTTACAAAGGAGAGCAATAGGAGTACGTTAGCACCACATTAAAAAAAAACCAAAAATATCAAAATTATTAAAAGTATAATGATCAATTTCCAGTAACCAGCTAAAAGCAACCACCAGACTAGCTATATAAACTAACATAGGAGCAAAAAAACTATTGTTCCAAAACATAGCTATCCTACCCAACAACATTAAGCTAAAACCAGTCTTTAACAACAACATAGAAATAATAGAAATTAAACTAAAGGAATCAATTACCTTAAACAATATCGACCCCCCTAAAAAAAGAGACCATAAACCAGATCATTCAATTTTGCACCCAAATTGGGTCAGCACACCAGCCCAATCATCAATAAGGGACTTAAATATTTCCTTATAGTTGCCTTCCTTGTATGCATTTGGACCCAATATTTTCTTCTGAAGTGGGAAAATGGATGTGGTTAAATTGTGCATCACCTACAAGCTAAATCTAGAAATACTAGTAACCTTCCTATCTAGGTCAACAACTTTGGTCTTCAACTTGGTCTTCAACTTGCCAAGCTCCTCAGTCAGCATCATGCAATTGTTACCAGTCCCACTATGAGTATCTTTATAGGTCCCAATACCAAAGCCCTCTTCATTGATGTAGGAGCATCCTTGGGTAGTTGGCAATCCCATATCAACCAAAAATATGTTAGAGTTGGGTTTTTGCTTGAAGTGGTGATCTCATTTGGAGATTTGAGATTCTCGGTCATTTGGTGATAGTTCTCGATTGGAACATGTGTTGCTTCACCAATAGACTTGGTGACTGAGTGTGGATGTTTCTCTATTGAATGAGTTTGGTGGATGAGTTTGAGCTCAGTGGATGAGCTTGTTCTTGGTAACTTCTTTGGGGTTCTCAATGAAATGTTCATTTTTTGGTTCATCGATGAGCTTGATCTTTGTTTCAGTGTCCTATCATTGAGTGACATCGGTAGTTGTTTTTTATTGCTCGGTTGATGTTCTGACAAGCTTAGTGGTCTAGTTCACCGATGAGTCTATTTTGATTATTTTGGCTGGCCAACATGTGCATTTAATTTGGGTCACATTCCTCATGATATGGATTGACCATTGGGATGCGTAAGGACCTAAATTTGGGTTGATTCTTTCTCCTATGCGAATTTAATAATTATTGCAAGTTGACATGAAGGATAACACATTTTGTCATGAGTTTCTTGGAGCTAACTATTGTTTTATGATTTCTAATTTGTAAGGTCGACTTGTGGCCATGTTGTATAAAAGGAGGGTATGGGTAGCATAGAAGGAAGGTGGTAGTAGGGGCTAGCTAGGGAGTAGTTGGATCCTGTGAGATTTTGTTGTATTTGATAGTGTATTGGTTGTAACCAAGAAGGCCTTACAACTATGCATGTTGAATGCAATTAAAATTTGAATGTAATTTGATGTTTTCCTGATAATAAAGAGTTGTTATTTGGTTACATCCTGTTGTTGCTTTGTGTTTTTTGTTGTATTGTCTCTTTGCTGCAAGACTGGACATCTCTTTTGAGATCTCTTTGGTCTTGGCTGTGTTAGGTGGTATCAGAGCCACATTGATCTAGTTGAGGAATTATTTGAGTGAAGGTTGATCTAGTTGGGGGCTTATCAGAGCAAAGGTTGATCTAGTTGAGGAATTATTAGAGTGAAGGTTGATCCAGTTGAGGACTTATCAAAGCAAAGGTTGATCTGATTGTTGTGTTTCCTCCAAAGATTCCATACAGTCTGTGTTCCTGGACTTGTGAAACCCTGCTTGGTTGTTCATGCGGGGTAGCAGGTTGTGATCTGACTTGCATACAATTTGGAGGTTGTCACAAGGTGGTCATGTTTGGGATTTGTTGCATAGGGTTTTCAAAAATCTTGGAAGCTGCCTCTACGAAGACTGGACCCTAGGGCGATCGTAGATCTCTATGATGTGGTGGAGATGAAGATAACAAAAAAGGTCAGATCGGATGTTAGATCTGAGATGACGATGATGAAGAATGAGATGGTCACCAAGATCATGAGAGCTATAGCTAGTTTACTAAGGAATTATGGAATAGAGGATGGTTATGAAGAAGCTGTTGAAGATTTTGAGGTTGATGGATCTAGTTGAGAAGATAGAGTTGATCGATTGGAGAGATCTATGGAAGACAAAGCTGATCGGTTGGAGAGATTTATGGCTTAGTTGAGTACTAGTCACCGGATGGAGGTTTCTAATTTCTTAGGTACATTAAAACCCAAGGAACTAATTGATTGGATCAATGAGTTAGAAGACTAATTTGAGCTAGAAGACATTGGATATCCTCTCAGAGTGAGGTTAGAATAGACTAATTTGAAGGGACATGCTGCTTTGTGGTGGAAATAATTGCAGAGAGATAGAGAAGGAGAAGGTGAAATGAAGTTCACTTGATGGAGGTTGATGGTGGCAAAACTAAAGGCTAAGTTCATTCTTGCCGACTATGAACTTGATTTATTCAAGAAGTTACAAAACCTAAAGCAAAAGGAGATGACTGTGAAAGACTATATCGAGGAGTTTTACAAGATGACTATTTGGTTTAGGCATAGAGAAATTTCTAAGGAAAAGGTGGCCAAGTATATTAATGGTTTGAGATTCAATATCTAGGATCAGATTGGCAAGTTGAAGATAGATTCAATTGAGGACGATTACCAATATGCCTTAAAAGTGGAAGATAAGATGAAGAGGAGACATCAAGGTAACTCCCAAGGGAAGGAGAAGCAAGAGTAGTCAAGAAAGGACAAACTAATAGTTGAGGATGAACTAAAACATGTTGAATCGAGGAGAAGAATAGGTAGAGGTAGATTTAAAGGTACTTGTTACAACTATGAAGAATAAGGACATAGGTCATTTGAATGTCCCCAAGCTGGTAGGAAGGTCGGTAATAACATGAATGTTGTGGTGAATGGAAATGTACTGAATGAGCCCAAGGAGGAGGAAAACTTGTTGGCTTAGAGAATATTTTTTGTTAAGAAGGTGATGGAACCTCGTTAGAGAAGAAATTTGTTCATAACCCTATGTAAGTTTGAATGTAAATGTTGTAATGTGATTGTGGATAGTGGTAGTACCAATAATCTAGTTGTTGAGGAGAAGGTACAAAAAATTGGTTTGAAGAGAGTGAGACATCCTTGTCCTTATAAGATTAGTTGGTTGCAAGATGAACATGCTTTAGAGGTAAGGGAAAAGTGTGTTGTTGATTTTTAGATTGGACAATATATGAATCATGTGTTGTGTGGTATTGTGGACATGAGTACTTGTCACATGTTTCTTGGTAGACCTTGGCAGTATGATTGTAAGGTTGCACATGATTGTGTCAAGAATGTATTCACTATTGAGAAGTGTGGTTGGAAATTTTCCCTGATTCCTTTGAAGGATACAAAACTCGGTAAAATGAATATGAGCTTTGGTAGATGAAGTGAGTTAAAGGATTCTCAAAGGGTTGGATATCAGTAAGGAAAATAGACATGTGGCATAATGGGGAAAGATGTGAGAAGGCAAGGAAAACAATTATTAGTTGCAGGGAAGGATTCACAGAAGTGGAACTGAGGCAAGAGTGTATCAGTTGAGGACTCAGAGGACATGTATATCAAGAATCGATTTGGGATTTATGTGTTAAATCCCAAAAGTTGTTTGTCAAGCTGATGCAAACATCTTTTTCTCACCTGGGGTGTTTGATTCAGGAGTATCCTTGGGTAGTTGGCAATCCTGTATCAACCAAAAATATGTTAGAGTTGGGTTTTGGCTTGAAGTGGCGATCTCAATTAGAGACCTGATATTCTCAGTCATTTGGTGGTAGTTCTTAGTTGGAAGATGTGTTTCTTCACCAACAGACTTAGTGTCTAAGTGTGGATATTACTCTATTGAATGAGCTCGATGGATGAGTTTGAGCTCGATGGATGAGCATGTGCTCAGTAACTACTTGGGGGTTCTCGGTAAAATGTTCCTGTTTTGGTTCACCGACGAGCTTGGTCTTTGTTTTGGTGTCCTATCACCGAGTGGCATTAGTAGCTATTTGGTATTTCTCAATTAATGTTTTGACAAGCTCGGTGGTCTAGTTCACTAGTGGGTTTATTTTGATTGTTTTGGTTCGCCAACATGTGCATTTAATTTGGGTTACATTTCTCATGATATGGATCGACCATTTGGATGCGTAAGGACCTAAATCTGGGTTGGTTCTTTCTCCTATGCAAATTTAATGACTATTTCAAGATGACATGAAGGATAACATGTTTTTTCATGAGTTTCTTGGAGCCAACTGTTGTTTTATGATTTCTAATTTGTAAGGCCAAATTGTGGCCTTGCTATATAAAAAGAGGGTATGGTAGCATAGAAGAAAGGTGGCAGTAGGGGCTAGCAAGGGAGTAGTTGTATCCTGTGAGATCTTGGATTTTTTGGTGTATTGGTCATAATTGAGAAGGCCTTACAACTCAACATGTTGCATGTAATTGAGATTTTAATGTAATATGATGTTTTCCTGATAATAAAGAGTTATTATTTGGTTACATCTTGTTGTTGCTTTATGTTTTTCATTGTGTTGTCTCTTTGCTACAAGACTGGACATATCTTTTGAGGTCTCTTTGGTCTTGTTTCAGTCATTCATCTAGCATCATATCATTGGTCATATCAATGGGTCCTAACTTTACACTATCAAAGACATGGGTAGATGAATTTTTAGTGTTCGAGCCCTCAATCTCCATAACACCCTCTTTATCAATCTCCTCCTTTTGGTTCTTACTCCCAATGTCATCACTTTGGTTTTTGTCTCCATTTGCCCTCATTCTCCTTGGAATCAAAATCCTCCACCTCTTTATATTTACCTTTGCCAGTGGAGCGGGTAGCAATCTAGTGAAAGTGTTTATGAGTACTTGCCTCTTCACCAACTTCCTCATTGGACTCCACTTCCTGAATAATTAAATTGGATTTTTTATTTATAGCTTTATTTTTCATCTTATAAAGGCCCTTTCTTTTTTTATCAGTGAGTTCCAATTTAACAGTGGAGTGGGTAGGGGTTTCAGGGCTGGGTTGATAGGAAACACCTTTGAGGCTAGGGTTCCACAAGTATTTCTTTCTACTGGGTCCAAGTGAATCAATGATAGTCACAAAGGGAGGGGTTTGAGATTGTGGGGCTTCATGGACCATAATTTTCCTCGAAGGGTAGAGAGAAAGGTGAAAATGGTATAGGTAGAAAATAAGCCCATGGTGGAGCGGAATAGCCTTTTTGCCTTGGTTTTTAGCACATCCACAACTTCTTTCACATAGTTCTCAAGAGAGAAAAAGAAATAACAGGAAGGAAATTAAACTTATATTACATAAATGATTTAAAATAGGAATTTATAATAGTAATAGACCTTGAATCTACCTTCCAATGAGAAGTATTTCATGACCATTAAACATACCTAGTCCCAAGGTTTTGAAAGTTTGGCCCTTTCACAGCCCCCATGCATTTTCATTGGGGTCTCATCACCACATAAGAATTGATTTAGGCTTTCTATGTCTGAAACCCTACTTTGTTTCTGTCATTTCCTACCAATCATAGGAAGACTAGTGGCCTTCACAATAACATCCTCATTGACTTCAAAAGTGATACCACCCATAATAACCCTTCTCTCCAACCACAACATAGAAAATTGGTTTTTGTCATAGCCGATCATATTCTCAATAAACTAAGAAACACCACCCTCTTTGCAGATATGTCAAACTATGACATCATTTTTGAACTCATCATGTTTATTAGGTTCAATTATTACTTTGTCACCACCCATGGTAATAAAGCTAGTCACTGCAATACCAACCCAAGAAATTACAAAGCACATTGTAGCATAAGAAATGAAATAATCCTTAAAATGCTCATCTGCAGATATAAATAATTCCTTTGCACTCCCTAATAAAAATCATAACTTTATAGGACACCTCACCCATGCCACCCTCTTTTCTAAAATAAGAAAAGTCATTTTGAATAACAAAAATTCTTTCCCTTCATAAATGCTAAAATTAATAAGCCTTGTAACCGTGCAAAGGCAATGCAAAAAATTATTCCATATCTACCATGTCATGATCATGTGACTATGGTGAAAGTTGTATGAGATGTCATCGGCCATGTTGCACTCATTATGAAATTCAACAACAAGATGAGCGCCAACATATAGCTTGCCTTCAAATACTCAAATTTTAAAACCCTCATTACCTTATAACCCATGTTATAAGCGTTAACCCACCAAAATAAATAACTTAGAGTGACATCCATGTAGACCAATATTTTTTTCCTCTTCAATAAGAAGCTTCGCCTTAGGAGGGAGGGCCTCTAAATATTTATAGCATATCAACCTAGTAGTCAAGTGCCCCAAAATTGCTAGAGTATTAACAACACCACTGCCTTCTCTATAAGTGTGACAATTAACAAAGTCATGAAGACCAAGCAGCAGTCTCTTGATATCATCTATCACACTAGTCGAGGACCAATTAATTTTAGTATTTCCTCTAGTGACTTCAACAACCAACTTAGAGTTCCCCTCAGTAATCAAATTCTTGACACGAATGGATAAAGCAACCTTAATACCCCAAAAAAGGGTCATGCACTCCACCTGATTACTAGTCAAATGCATAAGGCGACCAGAGTAGGTTGCCACCAAATCACCGAAGTGGGTATGAATGACACCTTCTCTAGTAGCACACCCATTTTTAAAAGAACCATCAAAGTTTAGCTTTCTCCATCCCTCACCAAGAGGTTCCCATTTGGTGTTTTTTTATCAGTCTTTTAGAATTGTCAACCAAAGCATAACCCTTTGGTAATCCCTAATTGTTTGCAATTTTGTGATCTAGAGAAGATGGTTGAGCATCCAACTTGGGGATTTTAACAATAGATATATTGTCAAGAAGCATCCTTAAGGAAGATTCGAACACCACTTCCATAGGACTTTTAGTATCCCTAAAAATGCCATTGTTTCTTTCTTTCCATAAGCTCCAAAAAACACAGGGGGATGAGCTTCCATAATTGTCTGACATAAGGATTAGCTAAAGGTCCCTTCCATTCTTCAGGGAACTGATCCAAGCCAAAATTTAGAACCCAAGTGATGTTGAGCTTTTGCAACACCAGATGCCAAAGTTTAATAGCAAATTGGTAGTGGACTAAAAGGTGGGGAACAATCTCCTCTTGTTTACAAAGGCAATATCTATTAGGGAGTTGAAATCCCCTTCTAATAAGATTATCCCGAGTTAAAAAAATTCTATGAAGAGTTGTCCACAAGAAAAAAATAATTGGGGATTAAAAAAGGACTCCATATCTTACCCTAGTTGTTAAAGGATAAATCAACCTTAGACAACAAATTGTAAATCTAGTTCATTGTGAAGTCTCCTTTGTTGTCCATTTTCAAAACAAATTTTTCCTCTATAGGGAAGAGAGGAGTTCAAGTCCTACTAACAATCCACAACATGTCATTGATTTTATGGCTCAAATGTGGGTTGGCCCTTTTGCATTGAGAAAAAATTGTCCAATTTTTGTCTCTAGATATATAATCACTAACATTAGAACCAATAAGCCTTTAGCAATATCCATTAGCCCCCTAAGGGTCACATTAGACTCCAATTCCCCTTCTCTATTCCAAACATATTCTGAGAATCTAATACACCTATTGTCACCAAGTTGCCACTTTAAACCCAGTTGAATGGTATTTCTACTTTTCACAATGTTATTCCAAAATTTGAAACCCGATGAGAGATAAATTTTTATTTGTTATTATTAAAAGTATACCAATTTAACCTTTTGAATTTAAATATTTTTTAAAGTATTTTAAGAAAATAATATTTTTCTTGAATTATTGTTTTCAATTAAGGAAAAAATAGTTTTTGAAGGGAACAATAACCCTTTACAATAGGAGAGAAAGATAGGAAATGTTAGCACAACACAATAAGAGACAACTGGGGGAAACATCATAGAACAATAGAAACCCCCCAGCACTAGAAACTAGCAAAACAAGACCAACACACCAAAACAAATAGGGCGTCAACCAGCCAGCATAGCTAAGACATTTTTTCCATAAATTTCACCGTGTCCTCCTTCAGCATATCAAATTGCTGGAAGGACTCTCGAAGAGCCATGATTTCCTTTGAATTGTCTACTTTCTTTTTCTTCATACTCGCTCTAGTGTGAGAACCAGGGCCAACAGGGGTAGAACCTTTAGTATCTTCATCTTCAATAACAATGGAGTTGTTATTCCCTTCTAGAATAGAGAGAAGGGCCCTTAGGTTGTAAGTGGTTACCTTCATGCCCTCAAAAATATGTTTCATTATTTTTTTGAGGGTTTCTTCAATAATCAGGATACAACTGGAGGTAGTCTGCATGCAGAAGTTGACAATAGTATTTAAATTTTGTTCAAGTTTCTCCATCAGGCCTTGGCCATCAGAGCCCTCAACCGTCACAACATTAGTACTGGCAGTGTTTGTAGGCTTGGCCATCAACAGGGTGATTTTGTTTACTTTGTCTTCTAGCTCAGAATACTTGATACTGACGTCTTGTAATTCATCATACAACCAGGAGTTCATTTGCATGTCCATACTAGCCCACTCTTTGAGAACCTGCATGAACCCAAAATTACATTTACCCTTATCAATGTGGTCCTCCTAGCTATTCCTATTTTTCTTCTTTGGGTTCTTCTTGTCCGTGTCCTCTTCTTTTTTCTCTTCAGCCTTCTCAGAGATAGCCCTAGAAATCATTTCCTCCTTGGAGGATGAGTCTTCATAATCCACAAGAATGGGGGAAGTGTGGATAATAGGGTTGTAACACTCTTCAATATAAGCAATGAAAAGAGAAACACAAGGAATAAAGACAACCACAGCCTGAGGGCTAGCGCCCATGTCATTTTGCTCCATATCAGTACCCTCCTCAAGAACATAGTTATCACCCAAGCCTTCAGTCTTCAAATCCCCAGTTTTGGCACTGTTGGCTTTGTCACTCTCAATATCTGAGGAAGGCTCAGAGGTAGAGTTCTGAGGGACTTGGTCCTCCTCATTATGATAGTGGTTGAGGTTATGATCCTCTTCCTACACCTCTGTATCTTCCTTAGTTTAATTTGGTAGCTTCAGCCATGTCATTGTTATTATCTCCTTCCTGCACACTAGTGTCTTTGTCAGTATTCATGCCAGCCTCTTCTGTGAGGAATTTGGCTGCTTCTATCATCTCATCAGTGGGGTTACCTTTCTTTTTCTTCTTGTGAGTGTTACTATCAGTCAGGAGGGATCTTTTACCCTTATTCTCCTTGATCTTCCCATGGACTGGGGCAACATCCTGGAAGTTAGACTTGGCATACTCATAAATGAGAAAAATAAGCCCATCATGAAGAATAGACTTCTCAAGGATCTTCCTATTTTCCAAAATAGTAGTACCAAGGGATTGCAACAAAAGGTAAGGAAAATAGATTTTCCTCTTGTAATGGAAATGATTCACTAGCATGAAATGAAAATTATAGACTCTAGTATACCGACCCTTAAGAGTAAAATGCTGCATAAGGGCTTTGACAAGTTTAGCCCAAAGCAGTTTCATTTGACTACGAAGAACAAAATCTCCATACTATTTCACAAGGAGGGCTTTCTCACCTTGAGACTTAGGGTACATTTTAGATGCATTATGAGCCATGATCCTGCCTCTATAGTACTTTAAACCAAACATTTGAAGACTTGTAATCTTAGAAATAAGCTTTTTAGTAATGCTAAAGGTTTTACCACAAAGGGTAACTTTACTATTATCCCAGCTGTCAGCGAATTCCTTGGAAATGTCCTTGTCGTAGCCATGTAATTTCTCCATATAAGGCGTGACACCACCTTCTTTGAGCTTTTCCCAAACTTTGGCTTCCTTCTTCCATTTGCACATAGTTGGTTCCTTGCATTTAAATTTACCCCCCATGATACTAGAATCCCATAAACTAGTTTTAGGCATAGGGAAATTGCCAAAAATGTAGACACAAATGTAGAGCAAGAAAGTACTGAGGGCTGGCACTTTAATAGGATTAAAGAAAGCAATGAGGATGCAAAACACACACTTGTTTTTATTTTCGCCTAGTCCTTTAAGCATGCGAGGTGTAATCATGAGGCTATTCCGCCAAGTATCCTTTCTAATCATCATAATTACTAATTAATCCAGGATTTTGATGGATTTGGTCATACCTTATGAGGCTAAGGACTTCATTACTTAAGCCTTGATTACCATGCCAGCAGCTGAAATCATCACTACGAGCTCCCACATTCACCAGGCTGTCAACCACAGTGTTAGCTTCTCTAAACACATGGGAGACATGTGTGTCTTCAAAATCATTAAGGTACCTTTTAATCTGGCTGATGATGTGCTTCATATTCCATGACAAATTATGATTACCTTTAATACAGTTGATTGTATTCATGGAGTCCCCTTCAAGCTAGAGTTTGGTGCAGTTCTAATCCTTGGCTAACTTGAAAGCATAAAGGGCCACCATAGCCTTAGCCACATGGCTAGATTGGATCCCAATAGGTAAAGTAGTAGAAATAATACAAAAGCCTTGGGGGTTTCTAATTATGCTCCCACAACCAACAATTCTAGGATTACCCTTCACCGAGCTGTCAAAGTTAACTTTGTACAATCCAGGAGGAGGAGAGAGCCATACAACACCATCATGATTCCTAGGGGAAGACTTAGGTATGGAAGAGAAACTCTAGTTAGTAAGGACATCCTTATCGGTAATGCCTTCTAGAAAATTAGGTCTTTGATCACAAGCCAGGTGGGCATTTTCTAGTAATACTTGTAATAGCTTTGAAGCCAACCAACAAAGGAGTAGAAAGGTTGTTTCTGAATATCTGATTTTTTTCTTTCTTTCCAAATCCTCCAAATAACATGGGGGTAGTGTAATTCCAGATCAATTTACCCAAGTCATGGGAAAAAGGAGAGAGCCATTGGGAAATGAAGTCATGGATTGTGCTAGGGAACAACCAACTGATATTCCAGTGTTGCAACACAATCAACCAAACCTCCCTAGAGAAAGTACAGTGTAAGAGAAGGTGGAGGGAAGTTTCAACATCTTGCATGCAGAGGTAGCATCTATTAGGAAGCATCTAGCCATTCTTGACTAGGTTCTCTATAGTAAGCACTTTGTCCTGAACAATCAACCAATAAAAAATGTTAATTTTGGGGATAAGGGAAGGGGTCCAAACCTTAGCCCAAAAAGGCTCAGAGCCCAAAGTGGAAGACAAAGAGTACGCGGAAGCCACAGAGAATTTTCCACTAGGATTAGGGGACTAGATGAATTGATCATTAACATTCTCATTCATAAACCAGGGACTTAAGTCCCAATCAACATTTTTCAGCTGGGGGTCTATGTCACCAAGTCTGATCCACTTATTATTTCTCCAGTAATCAAAGATTTTTCTCCTAATTCTACTAGAACATAATTCAGCCAAAGGGGCCAAATCATTGAGCTAGATGAGGGGTTTGTCCTTGATCCAAGAATCTCCTAGAAGTTGATCACCCTACCATTGCCAATACTCCACCTAGCACCTTTGGCTGCAAGATATTTAGCTTTCAGGATACTATTCCAAATATAGGACCCATGAACATGGACGGGGGAGGCAAGGAAGGCATCGATGGAAGGGGTGGAAAAGAGGTACTTGGATTTGAGAATTTTATTCCTCTTTTTCCTCTTCAAAAGTTCTCCAAATTTGCTTAGCCAACAAAGCTAGATTGAATTCTTTAATTTTCCTGATACCAAGACTGCCATACTTAATAGGTTTGTAGACATTCTCCCAAGCCACGAGATGAGTCCTACTTTTCTCCTCCGTGCCAAATCACAAAAATCTTTTCTGCAAATGCTCAATAGTGTCAACAAACTTAGAGGGGATTTTGAAGAGGCTCAAGGCATAAACATGAAAGTTCTGAAGGGAGGCTTTGAGTAAGATGATCTTTCCAGCTTGACTGAGAAGAGCCCCTTTCTAGCCAGCCAAATTTCAGTTGAATTTATCAATAATGCCATTCCAGAAGGATTCTAGAGGTTTTAGACCTAGAGGAAGACCCAAGTAGCTAGAAGGGAAAGAGGAGATCTTACATCTAAGAATAGTCACCATTTTTTGTTGTCTGTGCAGGGGAGTATTGAGAAAGAAAAGAGAGCTTTTCTCCTAGTTGATAAGTTGGCCTATAGAAGAGGAGTAGATATTGAGAGCTTGCTTGCAATTTATGGCTTCTTTAATTAAAGAAGATCCTATAAGAATCATGTCATCAACAAATTATTCATGAGAACAAGGTTGGCAGGAAGATGAGGGGATCAGACCTTGGATAAGGCCATCATGAACCCATTTAGAGAAAATTATTCCAAGGCACTTAACCAAAATGGAAAAGAGGATGGGAGAAATAGGATCCCCCTGGCGGAGAGCTCTAGTCGGGAAGAAGAAGTTGGAAGCCGAACCATTCACCAGCATCAAAATAGAAGGCATGGAGATCAGTTGCTGGATGAGGTTCACCACACACTCTCAAAATCTAAAGGTGAGAAGAACTTGATGAACTACAACTGATTTAGAAGCTAATTGAAGATCTGTGATTAGAGATCACCGAGTTGCTGATTAGATATGTAATATGATTAAATCAGTAATATGTTGTCATTGATGTCAACTAGTTTGACATCACTTATCTTGTAAGTTACAATACCTAAACATTTGTAGAAAAGGAGTAAAAGAGATGAAGAACATAAATATCTACATAAGGAAGATGTATATGACAGATGAGGATAAGGAATACATTGGGTAACTTGCTGATGAGTCTATGACCCTATGTTATTGACTTGATTATGTTTCATTCATCTATGATGAAAAAAAGAGCTGAAAGACACAAGGTAGTGTGGTCGGTTGATGAAGCATCACAGTATACACCAAGCAGTGTAGTGTATACTAAGCATAGTATAAACCAAGCTTGTGTTCACCGACACATTTCTTTGTTAACCGAGTAGGAGAAAAGGAACTAAATGATTAGTTTAGCCGATAAGGATTGATGAGTTGTAAAGTACATCGTAATCAGAGATGGAGATAATATTTGTTATGAAGATCAATAGCTAGCATAATTCAAGGAAGATCTAAAGGATGAAATTAAAATGTGTTACTGGCACATCAGCCGAGGAAGGTTTAAGCGGTAAAATGGACAAAGGAGAATAAGCGACAAAAATCTTATGGAGGAAAAGAAAATAGTTTACTTGTCTATTTAAGAGACTAGGGTTTCATTATGAAACTCATGTTGAAAGGAGACTGTAGAACTATCACATGAACAAGCTTCATGTATGCCGATCAAACTGGTTAAGGAGAACTGAACTATAGAGTTTACCGAGTGTTAGAAAGCTATTACCGAGCAATAGTAAGTCATTGATTATTGTTGATACATAATTGATATATTGATCAGAGGATTTGAATGGGCTTAACATATATCTGATAATCTACAATTGAAGTTGTATTGTAATCAAATCAACTGCTGTTACATTTTAACCATTGTAAATAGAGAAATCTCTTAACAGAGTGGACTTGAAAGTCTTATATGTATCATTCATAGAATGAACATTGTTATCCTATCAACCCCATAGTGAATGCTGGTTGGATGATAACGGTTGGTCTAAAATCCTCTAACAAGGTCACACCTCACAGTGTGTTTGTAACCTTTAACAAGGTTGGGTCTTCACCGACCTCACTTCAGAAGAGTGAACATTTTTGGGTTGTCGGTCTCAGGTGGTTTTTCCCTTCACAGGGTTTCCACATTTTTGTGTTATGTGTTCATTGTGGTGATTGTTTGTTATCATACTTTACATATTACATGTTGGATTTGATCGGTAATCATTAATTGTTATTGACTGGTAATCAGTAAAAGCACAGACAGTATAGTATTTTATGTTACCGAGTTGCAAAAGTTTAAGTAAATTTTTTTGGATTATACATTTTGATTTGGGACTATGGATAACTAATTCACCCCCCTCTTAGTTATTCTAACAATTGGTATTAAAGCTATGGTTTCTTGGAACAGAGTTTAAGGACTTCAACACAAAGGTCTCAAAATGTTTAAGAGGGAAGTGCCAAAGCTAAACAAAGATAACTTCACAATATGGCAAAGTCGAATGAAGCTGCATATATTCAGGATTGAGAATTCTGCCCTAGATCTGATGGAGAATGGATACCTTGCACCACCCACTGGTCCCTTGACCCTTGATCAAATAACAGATAGACATGAACATAATGTTACTATGATGGAGATTGCTGCTGCCTATTCAGATGTTGAATTTGAAGACATCAAGGATTGTACTACTGCTAAGCAGATGTGGGATAAACTTGCTCAAATTTATAGTGGTGATGAGAATGTCAAGAGAGCAAGAGCCGAAAGCTTAAGAGGAAGATTTGATAACATGAAGATGAAAGAAGGTGAAAACATTGTGTAGTACACAAACAAAATAAAGGAGGTAGTTCAAGCTATTAGAGCATCAGATGGAGTTATTGATGAAGACACTATGGTAAGAAAAATTCTAAGAACCCTATTACCTATCTATGCCATTAGAATATTTGCAATTCATGAAAATAGGTCAGCACCTAATAACACACACACTCTTGATAATCTAATTGGAAAGCTTACAACATTTGAACTGAACAATTATGATAATAGTGTTGTACTGTCTGTTGAATCTGCTTTTATGTCTTCTCTGAAGATTGGTAAGTCTAGAAATAAGAATGATGATAGTGATAGTAATACTGATGATGAGCTTGATGAACTTGAAGCTCTTATGGCCAGAAGGTTACCTAAAGGTAAAGGAAGATATAGAGGTAATTTACCTTTAGCATGCTTTAATTGTAAATAAGTTGGCCACATTGCTACTAGATGTCCACACAAGAAAGATGATGAAAGAACCAAAGACCGATCTCAAGTAAGCTATGGGAGAAGAAACAACAGAGGCTACTGACACTACAATAGAGACAACTAAGATAATAATGACAAAGGAAAGAAGGTATGCCACATTGCTGAGGAAGAAGATATCACCAATACCTACACTGATGATGACGTGGAGGTAGTATTTGTGGCAATGAAGGATAATTCTAAAGAAGATGAAAGGTATGTAGAGACAACACTTATCTCTAAGGTTAATAAAAATGATACATGGATCATAGATAGTGGTTGTACACATCACATGACTGGTGATGAAGAAAAATTTGATTATCTTAAAGAATACAATGGAGGATTTGTAAGAATGGGTAATGATGCACCTTGTATGGTAAGAGGTAAAGGATCCCTGATGATAAATGATAGATTAAAATGTGAAAATGCTTATTGGGTAAAAGGATTGAACTATAATTTGCTAAGTGTGGCACAGCTAAACAATTCAGGCCACCGAGTTGCTTTTGAGAGCAAAAAGGTGAAAATATTTGATGATGGAGGAAGACTTGTTGGAACTGGTACAAAATCCAGAGGTAATCTATTTTATCTTGATAATGATCAATCTTCTTGTTTAATGATGAAAGATGAAGATGCATGGTTGTGGCATAAAAGGTTATGTCATGTGAATTTTGATAACATGATTAAGATCAGTAAAAGGAAAAGAGTTAGAGGTCTGCCTAACTTATCTAAGCCGGATCATGTTATGTGTCATGAATGTCAAAAAGGTAAAATGACTAAATCTAGTCTCAAAAGGAAAGATTATTCAACAAAGAAGATACTTGAGTTAGTGCATACCGACCTATGTGGTCCTATGAGAACTCAAAGTTATTATGGATACATATATTTTATTCTTTTTGTTGATGATTATACTAGGTTGATGACTGTCATGTTCTTGAAAGAAAAATATGAGGCATTCAAGATGTTCAAGTGGTATAAAGAAAAAGTAGAAAAAGAGACTGGTAAATAATTGAAATGCTCAAGATCTGATAGAGGAGGTGAATTTATCTCTGATGAATTTACTAATTTTTGTAATGAGCATGATATTAAAAGCCAGGTCTCTGCACCGAGGACACCATAATAGAATGGCATTACTGAAAGGAGGAATAGGTCAATTGTTGACTACGCAAGGACATTAATGATAGAAAAGAATTTTGCTCAGACATACTAGAGGGAAGCCATTAGCACGACTGTTTATGTGCTAAACTGAGTACAACTAAAGGACACTAATAAGACACCCTATGAGTTATGGTTTGGACACAAACCCATTGTAAGTTATTTCAAGATTTTTGGAAGCAAATGTTTTATTCTGAAAGATGAAAGAAATGGAAAGTTTGAATCAAAAGGTGATGAAGGGATATTTCTAAGATATTCCAGTAAAAGTAAAGCATACAAGTGTCTAAACAGAGTAACTAATAAAATGATTTAAAGTACTAATGTTCGAGTTGATGAGTTTGATGATAAGAATGTAGCTGAAAGCAGAAAGGAACCGAAAGACTACGGTAGATTCACTTACATTGAACTTGAGTATCTACCGAAGCCACAAACAGTGACAACCGGTCAGCAAGAAAATAATACCGAGGAACAGGAAAGAGAAATCGATGAACATGAAGCACCCATTGAGCAAGAAAATGAACCTACACAGGATGAACAAGAAAGAAGAAATTAGATACTGAAAAGTTTTGTCAAAAGACATCATCCTGAAACACAAATAATTGGAGACAGACAAGCTGGCATGCAAACAAGGAGTAAAGCAAGACAAGGTACATGTCTAGTTTGTGATTATGAACCAAAGAATGTAAAAGTTGCATTAGAAAATGATGAAGGGTTAATGCAATGAAAGAGGAAATAGAAAAAATAGAGAAGAACAAAACCTAGACCTTAGTACCCAGACCTAAAGATAAGAATGTTATTGGTACTAAGTGGATATTCAGAAGCAAGCAAAATGAGAATGGAGAGGTAACAAGAAATAAAGCTAGATTGGTATGCAAAGGATATGCACATGAGGAAGGAATAGATTATGGTGAAACCTTTGCACTTATTGCTAGATTAGGAGTCAGAATGTTACTTGCATATGCTGCACACACAAAAGTTCAAAGTTTACCAAATGGATGTCAAGTTAGCATTTTTGAATGGGATACTTGAAGAAGAAGTCTACATAGACAACCTGAAGGGTTCATTGATCCATACAAGAAAGTTATGGTATGTAGATTACATAAAGCTTTATATGGTTTGAAGCAAGCATCGAGAGCCTGGTATGAGAGGCTGCATACTTATTTGTTAAGTATTGGATTTGTTAGAACAAGTGAGAACAACAATTTGTATATGAAAGGAGATACTAATGATACTATTGTTATTGCTAAAATATTTGTGGATGACATTATATTTGGAGGACAAGATCAAATTTGTAAGTCATTTTCTAATGAAATGAGAAGTGAATTTGAAATGTCTATGTTCAAAGAGATTAAGTTATTTCTAGGACTACAAGTGATTCAACAGAATGATGCTATATTCATCACACAATCTAAATATATCAAGGAAGTATTGAAGACATTTGGCATGGAAGATGCTAAACCTGTGGGAAAACCGATGGCTACTGGATGTAAACTGACTAAGGAAGATGAAACTACAGAGGTGAACCAGACACTATACTGATCTATGATTGGTAAGTTAATGTATGTAGTGCATAGTAGACCAGACATAGCACATGCTATGGGAATTGTTGCAAGATTTTCTGCAAACCCTAGAGAGTCACACATGGTTGCTACAAAGAGAATCTTAAGATACCTGAAGAAAAAAAAAGATTATGGATTATGGTATCCTATGGAAGGAAAATTTGAACTCAGAGTCTATACCGACGCTGATTAGGCTAGAAATGTGGATGACAGAAAAAGCACCACTGAAGGAGCATTTTTCTTTGGTGAAAGACTTTTTACATGGACAAGTAAGAAATAGGCTTGCATTTCTCAGTCTACAGCCGAAGCAGAGTATGTTGCTGCTACTACAAACTGTTCAAATATTGCATATATTAAGCAAGTATTGGAAGGTATGAATGAGATAATCACTGAGCCGGTGATTATATATTGTGATAACACAAATGCAATAAACATTTCAAAGAATCCAGTGATGCACTCTAAAACAAAGAATATATCTATTAAGTATCACTACTTAAGAGAACATGTATAGGAGAAGCAAGTTAAGCTAGAGTTTATTACATCAAAATAAAAACTTGCAGACATATTTACAAAGCCTCTACCAAAGGATACATTTGAGTACTTGAGAACTAGACTTGGGGTCCATCCCCTGTCTATCAGTCACTAATGTGATCTGGATGTTGCATTAGTCTAATCTTATCAAAAGATCATTCATGTTGATGCAACATAGTTCACACTTTGGATCATGTCTAAGGTTGTGAAAAGTTTGGAGAAATGGAACAGATTGGCATATCAGTATACAGAGATATAGAGTATGCATTGGACAACAGAGAGATATGTGGCTACTACAGAGCTATATGTTTATTTGTTTATTTGGCATTGTTGTCAAAGGGAGAGATAAATAATATGAAACAATATGCACCGATGAGAATCGATGAGAACACTGAAACATCTATCTAAGGGAGAGTCAAACTGAAAGAAAGGGAGAGAACTGAAGATCAGTTACTGAGAACAGAAGAAGGAATCTGAGAGCTGAAAAGATCATATCTACAAAATGTCAAAGTTGCATTGGTAATGTTATTGAGTAACGTAGTGATTAAACATATTAAGCTAGGGAGAGCTTGTACAACATTTTTTCACAGAGTTGTAGAATACATGTTTGGTATGTGTATGGTATATTTCATATTTACTTGAGTTGCCATCAATGCCAAAGGGAGAGATTGATGAACTACAATTGATTTAGAACCTAATTGAAGATTTGTGATTAGAGATCACCAAGTTGCTAATTAGATATGTAATATGATTAAATCAGTAATATGTTGTCATTGATGTCAACTAGTTTGACAACACTTATCTTGTAAGTTACAATACCTAAACATCTATAGAAAAGGAGTAAAAGAGATGAAGAACATAAATATCTACATGAGGAAGATGTATATGATAGATGAGGATAAGGAATACATTGGGTAACTTGCTGATGAGTCTATGACCCTATGTTATTGACTTGATTATGTTTCATTCATCTATGATGAGGAAAAGAGCTGAAAGACACAAGGCAGTGTGGTCGATTGATGAAGCATCACAATATACACCAAGCAGTGTAGTGTATATCGAGCACAGTATAAATTGAGCTTGTGTTCACCGACACATTTCTTTGTTAACCAAGCAGGAAAAAAGGAACTAAATGATTAGTTTAGCTGATAAGGATTGATGAGCTATAAAGTACATCATAATCAGAGATGGAGATAATATTTGTTATGAAGATCAATGGCTAGCATAATTCAAGGAAGACATAAAGGATGAAATCAAAACGTGTTACTAGCACATCAGCCGAGGAAGGTTTAAGCGACAAAATGGATGAAGGAGAATAAGTGGCAAAAATCTTATGGAGGAAAAGAAAATGGTTTACTTGTCTATTTAAGAGACTAGGGTTTTGTTATGAAACTCATGCTGGAAGAAGGAGAATGCATAACTATTGCATGAACAAGCTTCATGTATGCCTGATCAAACTGGTTAAGGAGAACCAAACTACAGAGTTTACCGAGCATCAGAAAGCTATTATTGAGTGATAGTAAGTCATTTATTATTGTTGATATAGAATTGATATATTGATCAGAGGATTTGAATGGGCTTAACATAGATCTGATAATCTGCAATTAAAGTTTTATTGTAATCAGATCAACTGCTGTTACATTTTAACCATTGTAAATAGAGAAATCTCTTAACAAAGTGGACTTGAAAGTCTTATATGTATCATTCATAGAATGAAAATTTTTATCTTGTCAACCCCATAGTGAATGCTAGTTGGACGATAACAGTTGGTCTAAAATCCTCTAACAAGGTCACACCTTGCAGTATGTTTGTAACCTTTAATAGGGTTGGGTCTTCACTGACCTCACTTCAGAAGAGTGAACATTTTTGGGTTGTCGGTCCCAGGTGGTTTTTCCCTTCACAGGGTTTCCACATTAAATATTTTGTGTTATTTGTTCATTGTGGTGATTGTTTGTTATCATACTTTACATATTACATGTTGGATTTGATTGGTAATCATTAGTTGTTATTGACTGGTAATCGGTAAAAGCATAAACAATATAGTATTTTATGTTACCAAGCTGCATAAGTTTAAGTAAATTATTTTGGATTATACATTTTGATTTGGGACTGTGGAT
This sequence comes from Chamaecyparis obtusa, assembly GCA_027943335.1. Lineage (NCBI taxonomy): Eukaryota > Viridiplantae > Streptophyta > Pinopsida > Cupressales > Cupressaceae > Chamaecyparis > Chamaecyparis obtusa. Next base: position 313,980 of record BSBK01001747.1, read on the forward strand.
AACTAATTCACCCCCCTCTTTGTTATTCTAATAGAACTCTATAGAGGAAGTCCCAATCCACCCTGTCGTAAGCTTTAGAGAGGTCGACCTTCATGAGGAAACCTTGTTTCTATGAAACCTCCAGCGAATGGATATTTTCATAAACAGTAATAATAGAATCTAAGATCTGTCGCCCTAGCACAAAACCATTCTACTGGGGGGAAATAATCATAGGGGGAAAGCCAAAATTCTCACTATGAGGACTTTAGAGATGATCTTGTAGAAGGTATTACACATGTTGATCGGTCTGAAGCTCTCCATAGAATCGACACCAAGTTTCTTAGGGATGAGAACAAAGAAGGTCGAATTAGCTTCCTTAAGCAGATAACTAGCTCCAAAGAATTCATTAACCATAGTCGAGACATCTTTTCAACAATGTGCCAAAAGGATTGGAAAAAGAAAGGGGGGAAGCCATCTGAACTAGGGGATTTTTCCCCCTCAAAGGAAAAGGCCGCAACTATAATCTCCTCAGAGGAAGGGATTTTACACAGAAAATCATTGTGTTCTCGATGAAGGATACAAGAGGATGGTATCCAATAGTAGATTCTGATTGTCCAAGGAGAGGGACGGGTCCCTAGAGAGTAAAGAGGAGAAATAGGCAGTGACTTCTTTTTTGATGTCCTCCTCCTTATCCAGTTTTCCAAGAGGACTGTTGAGACTGTCAATCCTTTTGGTTGCCTTGTGTTTCTGAGCTGTCATATGGAATAAGCGAGTATTTTTGTCCCCAACCTTAAGCCAAAGAGCCCTAGATCTTTGTCTCCAGAAGGCTTATTCCTTAGAGATGATGTTATGATAGTCTACCTAAATAATATTTTCCTTCAATTTGTTCTCCTCAGCAAGACCCTCCTTTTGAATAGTATCTTGTAATACTTGAAGGTCAGACTGAATAGTGATTTTAGCTTTGAAGATGTCCTCAAAGACATCCTTATTCCACACTTTGATTTTATTTTTGATTCTCTTAAGTTTTTGGACAACTTTATACATGGTCATACCTTCCACATGGACATTCCACTAGTCAACAATGTTCCTTTCTAAATCTGGGTGCTGCATCCACATTTTCTCAAATCTAAAGGGAGGGTTTCTATTTCCAGATAGGGGGTTAGCCTGAGGAGCAATAAGAGAATGATTAGAGCTGATGTGGTGTAGGGAAGACAATGAGTAGGTGTAGGAAAGGATCAAGTCTATAGAGATCAGAGCCCTATCTAGGTAGACTTGAATCAAGTCATCACCAGTTCTGCGATTGGACCAAGTATAGGTCCCTCCTCTAAGATCAAGGTCCAAGAGGGATGGATTATAAATGAAATCCATCAGAGCCACACTACTATCATTCTGGGAGGAGACTCCCCCAGATTTATGAGAGTCACTCAAAGGAGTATTAAAGTCTCCAACAACCATCCAGTAGTCATTCTTGAAATTACTTCTCTTGTCTTCCAATTTTCTCCAAAACTTATCTCTACCACTTTTGGAGTTGGGCGCGTAGATATTAGAGAGAACCCAATAGAAGTTGTCTCTAATATGGTTGAACCTGATAGAAGTTTTGTTTCCTTCCAACTTAATAATATCACCTTGGATAGTATTGAGGCTCTAGAAAGTAGCAGTCCCTCCAGAAGCTCCATCCGAACTACAACCCACAATCCCACAGTTCTTAAAAACTTTAATCTTTTCAACTTTATCTCTAGCCATTTTAGTTTCCTAGATAAGGATGATATCAGGCTTTTGATCCCTAAAAAAATTTATTAAAAGGTCCTTCTTATGGGGGCTATTAAGTCCCCTCATATTCCAAGAGATTATCTTCATTTCTTACCTTGGGAGCATTCTGGGATAGTGCGTTGACGCCCATCCGCTATACTTTGTCTACTTTCCTATTCTCTCATGGTTCTATTACCTCTTCTACCTCTGGTCAGTTTAGGTGTTCCCACATCTGCTCTCATAACTCTAGTAATAACTCCACCTAGAGGCATTCCTAGGGGAGTCTTAGCCTATTTTTTTTACTATGCCCTACCTCTATCTAGGGAGCCTCCTCATTATCAAGAAAAGGGTTGGATTCATCATATGAATCCACCCACATTTTCTTAGTTCATGGTGTTTCTAGACTCAAAATACCATCCTGGATGCATGTACCTTCTTCTTTATCTACTGAGGGACTCTTGGGATCCCCATAAGGGACGTCTTCCTTAGAGGTATAAGTAGCTCTAATTTCTCCTTCTTCAAGAATGCCTTCAAGAACCAAGGGCACCTATTTTTCCAACTTATATTTATTCTTAGGAACAACATATTTCTGAGAGGGATCATTTGCAATGGAGCCTTTACCAGCTCCAGGAGGCACAACCAGGGCCTTAGAGCTAGTAGCATTGGGGTTCACCGATCCTTTCTCCTTCCACACCTTCTTAGGGGGGGGGGAACCTTAGGTTTCTGGGTTTTGAGGGGACAATCCTTAGCCCTACGGCTAGATTTGTGACAAATAAAGTAGGCAAAAGGAAGGGACTCAAATTCAATTAGTTGATTCCACACACCAAGTTTGGAATTGATAGCAATATTGAGAGGCAGGTCAGTCATTTGAAGGATATTCACACAAATCCTGGCATAAACTCTTCTAGTTTTGGATGATGTCATAGGATCTATAGAGAGGAGTTCTCCAAATGAGCTAGCCAGACTACCCAGAATGTCCTCGTGCTAGTATTCAAGAGGGAGGCTAGGGAACCTAACCTAGACTGGAACTGAGAGAAAGAAAGAAGGATCAATGAGTTCTAGGTTGGGGGCCCATTTGCGAAGAGCCAAAGAGAAACAACCAACCATCCAAGGGCCTCCATAAAGGATGTTAGATAGACCCTCCTTACTAGAGAATTCAAAGGAGAAGAAGCCTTGGGACATGGCAACAATGTCAACTTGTCCCTTGAGAAACCATTTTTTCTTAGAAAACTGCCTAACCACCTCAATGTTAGGTCTACCCCCAACAAATTTACCAATCAGGGTTAACTCCATAGAGGAGATGGAGTGGTCAATCAGGGGATCATGGATAAAAATAGAGAACTCACCTTTACAAGGATCAAAGACCACATTCACAATAGGGAAAGAGGATTTTCTCATAGGTTTAATACCAAAAAGGGTAGACCACTTGCCTTTGATTTCACTCTTTTGACCAACATTAGTAAAAGGGCCCTCCTTTGGGGATCCTTCCAGAAGAGGCCCACCATTCAAAGGGGGCCTTTCTCTCATCAACGACCTTTGTTGACTTCTGACCATTCTGATCAAGAAAAACCTCTGACCCATGTAGCAGATTATGTCCTCCAACAATACTGACCACAGGAGGAAGATTCTCTCCCGAAACCACTCTAGCAATCTCTTCCGTAACCGCACCAGCTTCTGTAACCATACGAGCACTAGCAGGGATGTCATTACTAGACCGCTCATTCAAAGAAATTTCCCGCCCATGCCCTCAAGAACCTTGCTCCCGCTCACGCCCTCAGGAACCTTGTTATAAATTATATTTTTTATAATTTAAATTTATTTTTAAATAATATTAAAAATATGGAATAGAATAGAGAATGAACTCATGGAAAGGATGGTGGCTATCTTGGGCTGGTAGAGTAGTGATGTTGAAAACACTCATTTCCTCCCTTTTCATTTATCTTTTGTCATGCCTTGCTCTCATCTCTGGAGCTAATACAACCTTGTTCTAAAAGATGAGAAGATTCTTTTGGCATGGTTTGGTCAAAAAGGATAAAGTAGCCCTCATAGAATGGGAAAATATTTAAAAACTTAAATAATATGGTATGGTTGGGCTAAGAGACCAAAATTGGCAAAACATTACACTTGGGGCTAAATTGATATGGAATATGCTCAAGAAGTGAGTGGTAAAATGGGCTAGAATCCAACAAACCAAATATCTAAATAGTAATTATCCTACAGAAATAGTTAATGTTGACAATCCTCCTAAGGATTTGTGGGTTTGGAATTTTATGATGAAATGTAAGTCTATCATTGTTTATCATGTTTCTTGGGATGTTCAAGATGGCGAGTCTTCTCTATTTTGGCAAGATTCATGGCAGTGTTATTGAAGCCTATACATCAATATTTTAATTGAGAAAACCAAAGCCTTCCTTAAACAACATTAGGGGAAGAAAGTAAGGGATTATGTTGCCTTTTTCCAAGATGATCCTTCCTTAGGTTGGAAATAGAAAGATTTTTCTGATATCCCACTTCCACAAGAAGATCTTGGCTTTCCACAAAAGACTATTAAGTAAAGAAAGGTTGTTTTTAGAAGGGGTGTGGACAAGTTGATATGGTCAACCTCCAATAATGGTCTCTACAATGCTAAATATGGGTATAGAATCTCCAATGGGTTGAAGATATGGAAAAGATGAATATTCCCACTCAATTGTGTTGGAGCAAGCAATGTGTTCCTAAAGCAGGGGTCTTTTCTTGGGTTTCTATCTAAAAAAAAATATTAAGTGAAGAGAGGTTCAAGAAAATGGGGTTTGAGGGTCCCTCTTGGTGTGTGCTTTGCAAAAAACATGAAGAGAGCATTGTTCATCTTCTTCTTGGATGTCCCTTTTAATATGAGTGTTGGAGGTGGATGTGTGCAAATTTATGATTGATAGTTGTCTTGCCAAATGATATAATGACTATGTTTTAGGGTTGGCCAATCAGACCTTGTGTGAGTCTCCTCAATTGCATATGGTTTGTTTGTCCCTCTTTTCTAATTTGGGATATTTGGAAGGAACACAATAGGTGATTTTTTTATAATAAGGATATATCCATTGACTCTTTTAAAAATAAGGTGGAGGATTCCATTATGGAGATCATGAATATTAGAGTGTGTTCTAGTAGCAGTCAAACTAGAAAATTTACAAAATAGGATGGTCAAATGAGATTCAATTGGAATTGGATCCAAATACCACCTCATATGGGGATGAGGGGAGGTGACTCTTCCTATGAATGGTTACAAGCAAAGTGACAATCACTAAACATAGGTTGGTTCAAATTAAATTTTGACCACACCTCATTGGGGAAACCCTGGCCTCTCGGGGGTGAGATACATTATCAAAATGTGGAATAGAGATTCAATTGGAAGGCTTGCCATCCTTTAGACGAAGACATAAATAATATTTCATAATTTAGTGGTCTCATCCATGTTCTCCTCGTGTGTAGGGATCTTGAGATTGATAAAGTTGAAATAGAGGGAAATTCTGCACTTGTCATCAATGCAGTCAATGCCTAACTAGAAATTGAAGGCAATGCTATAAAGAGATTTAGAATTGATAAAATACTTTGAGGCCTATACTATAAATCATATATTCAAGGAATCTAATAAAGAGTCAGAAGAATTTGTTAATAAGGTTGCAAATGGGATTTGATTTGGATCCATTGGGCCAAGATAAAATATATTCCAATTTGGTCTCATGGGTGTTGTGGGGGTAAAAGATGTTTATACATTTCTATTTGTTAGCTAGTGGATTATGACATGGTAGGAAACTATCACAGGTGGAATATGATCTGGACTCATTTGTCACTGAGTCATCATTCCAATTTGTAATACTAGCTCCAATGATGAATTTAAACATCAAATTATATTCTTGGCGGTAGAATTGCCAGCTTGGTTAGCATAAGATCAAGGACAAATGCTTATTGTTTGAGTGAGGAGTTGTTTAAATAATGGTCATTCTAACTAGTTGAAAGGATGAAAAGTCTTATAACACACTTTTCTATTACAAGACATTTATAATCTTTCTTCCCTGCATAACAAGACCAATGGGAGCGTCTTTCCATAAATCAAACCTCTTCACTTAGTTGTTGATGTATTCTATGCTCTAGGTTTCCTTTCTCCATCCACGTTCTTTGCAATTTTGATCTATGTTTGAATGGATTTGTCCATTAGGATCATTGTGTTAGTTGGGGTAGCTTGGATAGTTGTTCATCCATTTACAAATAATTAGTATATAATTATTTTCTAAATAAATTTGTTAGAGTAGAGATAATTATTTAACTAGCAATCGCACCTTGGTGTGCAATGGGTACGCCGTAAGTATGTACAAGATTATTGAAAAAATGTTCTTGATAAGCATCAATGAATATGTATATGTTAAAATAATCAATAAAATACAATCTTTTTGGAATAAAAATATACAGAGTGATCAAATTACTATGTACTATATGGATGAAAAATAAATAAGAAGAATTGAGGGAAACTGGTAACATTGAATTTTCATTTAATGTTTGCAATTCATTTGTCATTTTCATCATTTTGCAGAAAATAACAATTGCAATATTTTTCGTGCTTTTATGAATACTATAGTATTTTTTCATTTTAAAACATGAAATTAAATTTTATTCATCATTTCAGTTTGTTATGTCATTGTCAGTAAGTATAAAGCTTGAGTGGTCTACATGTCCTTCAAAGATATTGTATTCATTCAATATTTTGGTGAATATAATAGTTGAAAACCATTCTACTCAAAGACACTCAAATTAATGAAGATCTTTGCAAACTTGGAGCACTCAATTTAGGCTCTGATACCAAGTTGTAAAATAAGGCACAGAGGAGAAGCCCACAAAATGACCTCTATTATTGTATTGCCAATTCATCTAATTTATAGAGAAATACATAATAAATTCTTATATCTACTGTGGATGAGAGTTAGCGACATATTTATGACATGCAAGTTTAATGGATGGTGGAAGATGGTTGGTTTGTGGCGTGAGAACACTAAATTTTAGTGGCCAACGCTCACATCGGCTAACTATCATCTAATAATTACTTTCAAAGCGTGTACTTTCGTTATGTGAAAACTCCCAAATTCAAACGCTTGCTCAATTTTCTCTATTATTTCATTCTCTATTTTGACATTAGTGTTTGCTTATTTGGAAGGGCAACGTAAGTTAGACAAGTTGTGGAGGACAAATATTTATTTGGTTTAGCAAAGGGAAAAATGATGCCCTCGCATTCATGACTTGAAGTAGTATAATGTGCTCATATGATAATTAGAAAAAACATCTAAAATGACAATGTAAATGTACATCGATGTCAATGAGTTCAAATGACACATATCCAATGCTATTAATTGCCACATGTCAAGATGCACTTTGGGACTGCACGATATATGCTATTTGGACTCCAGTGCACAAACTTTCTTCTTAGCACCACATACTTTCTTCTTAGTGCCTGTGGAGAATGAGGCACATTTAAGTAGCGTGGACTATCAAGAAGCACCTAATGAATGTTATATGATCCTAGTAATTAGGATCATGTTATGAGGCAATAATGTAGAAAGAAAATTTGAATCTTCAGTACTTTTACTATTTGATAGACAATATCTTTTAAAATAAAATAATAAGGTTGAAATTCATATTTATTACCCTTATTATAAGAAATCATTGTTCTTCTACATATTATCTTCCCATTTACACAAAGTGTATTATGATAGGGTATGTTTTACAATTTTTAAATCTTTTTATGATCTTCCTTTTAGCATGTTTTTGTTTTTGTGCTTATAATTTCTACTGGTTCCTAAAGCAGCATTTGAAGCACAACAATATAAAGAGGAGGCTACTAAAATAGAGCTACAAGAATCACAAGTAATTGAATTGCAACCTTCTAAAGTGGAGGATGTAAAGACTACAGAGTCTGTTTAGAATGAACTATGTCTTAGTGCCTGTTGAGAATGAAAAACAACTCAAAACTGTTGAAAAAACAAATTCAATATATATGAAATAAGTTTAATGTTATTTTTGTAAACATCTATTTTCATCAATTTGTAAGGTGCAATGGATCCCTCCAAAAATACATATTTGAGAGAAAATCCCAACTTCTCCCTATTTCATTTTTTATATATTCTAAACCAGTAAATCCAACTCAAACATATCCTTGTATAGCCAAAACTGCGATATGGATTGATGTGGCCTTTCTCTGTATAGAGAGATTCTGGCCGTGTGGCTTACACTTTTAAGGTTGCACTTTTCCTGATTCCAAAGGGAAGTTTGTTACAAAGAAAAGTTGAAAAGGAATCCAATGCAAGGGTTTGTTTTGTGGTTTGTGGTGAGGGAGGAGTCAAGACTAAGGATAGAGTGAAAAATAAGTATTTAGATTTATTTTTCGTATTTTATTTTAGGATTGTACTTTTTACTAGTATTTAATATATACCTCATATAGTGGTGTTTGCAAACAATACATTATTCTAATATTACCTGGCCCCCACATGTCCACTGCATGCTATGAATCTTGTTCAATTCAATTGAAATGCATTTCAATTGTATTAAAATTATTTGTAAATTAATTTATAATCTTGATAGCTAAGACATAACATAGTGGATTCAATTAAGAACCAAGATGAAATTTAAAAGCGTTATTTATAGATTAACTAAATGTTAAATTATTATAATTGAATTTTTAAACTATGTTCAAACCCTAGATCAAGATGGAATAAGAAAGAGAATTGTTGAAACCCTAGAAGAAATAACTTGACTAAAATAATGATAGAGAATGTTTCTAAATCATTGTTATATACTTGTGGGTGATTGAATGTTTGTTTAAGAAGTGTGACTATTAGGTTGATTGGCTTTTGGGTTTGTAGATGGATGAGCCTTGTAGGTGGTGAGGTGATGGGGTTAATAATAATGGATTTATAACAAAACTTGAAATAAGAATCCACCAAATGTTAAGGGACATGTATGAAACACAATAATAGTTCTCTCGTCACTAAATGGTGTTGTAAAGGGCATAGTAAATCTAAGAGGTGAGAGGTGAGAAAAAAATCCTTTTCTAATGATAATGACCTCTTTTGAGGTAATAATTACATGAAGTGAAGCATTTTGAGATTGAGATGTCGTAATACTTTGTGAATGCTTTTGTCTCACTCAAATTCTAACTCATGAAATTCTAGTAGGACACTTTGTCATAAAACAAGGTGTCTATAAACCTTTAATTAATGCATTATACTCCATGAATTTGTTAAATAAAACTTATGATTGATAAAAATAACAATTGACTTATACATAGATGAAAATTCTAATATTATTATACCCAAACTCCAAATAGATTGGATTGAAGAAAGAAGACTTCAGAAGAGGAAAAATAATTTTGAACATAAGAATCAAATTAGAAATTTCTATATAAATATAAACTAATAGCTATAAAATTATTTAAATTAATGTATCAAATTAATACATCATTCTCTTAATATAAAATGTAATAATAAAATAACTTTCTAATTTTGTTCCTCTTGATAACTAAAATTATATTTGAAAAATTCTCTCAAAGTATTAAAAAATAAATAAAAGAAATATAAACAATTATTAAAGCTAAAAGAATGACATGGACGAACTTTCGTTTTCCCTTCATTTTGTGTATAAAGAGACTATTTTCGAGACTTATGTACACACCTGTCATATAATTAAAAATTCCTATCCTCGTAGCCTTTTTATGGGTGCAACATTTAATGTTGTGGATCTCGTTGTGGAAATAGTGGATGAGGGAGTAAACTTATTTTGAAAACCTTTATAAATAAAATATTTTTTTTAAAAATTATTTGGCACTAATTAGGTTGCGGCCTACCCAAACCTAGTAGTATAATTTGTTTTAAAAATTAGGTGAGTTAAAGTATAGATCTTTATTTCTATTTATCTATTTGTTACTTAAACAATTGTTTTACACAAATATCAACATCTTTAATATCAAATATAGACATGGAGATTAAAATTTTTCTCTAATATTACAAATTCCCAAACCACAGAACTCACGTGTGGTAAGGACTGTAGCAGTGCTTTGCAGGTCAAGAGGGACACTCGCCATCTATGAAATGAATTGTTTTGCATGCTATTAGAGACGTGGATCGTAGTTGGAGGACTGTATGGCATAGATTTTAGGGGATAGTCCACGTGCCTTGTCTTTATTTCTACATTGTGCATGTATTATGGACGAAGCATTTTGTTTTATTCATTCAATTTCAAAAGAACTTAAAAAAAACACCTGAGATTCTGTTGTCATAGCCGAACACAAGGCCCCCTGTTGCTGCTACGATGCACGCCTCCACTACAAAAGGAGTTACTCCCCCTTTTTATTCTTTCTTAATAGTAGGGTTGTTGCTGCCTCCGTTTCTCCCTTCCCCTAATTTATTTCCCTAATTCGGATGGGTCTAACACAAATGCAAATACCCTTGTTTGGAACTAGGAATTAGGTATAGAATCTACTTACATTTTCCCTCTGTTTGCAGAGAGATTGTGGACAAGTACAGTGAGGTGCTAATGGGTTTAGCGAGCAAGCTGCTGGCGATCTTGTCGGAGGTGCTCAGATTGGAACCCGATATACAATCCCCTACGATAACTCGGCGCAATTGAAGACTACATCCAGCTGCTTGATCTGACCTTGAATGATTTGGAGAAGTCTCTGTTAAATTTCAGTGACTCTAACAGTAACTCTTTGGCGCGAAGGCAGGCATTTGATGTTGAGACTTGGCTGAGTGCAACTCTCACCAATCAGGCCACCTGTTTGGAAGGCTTTCAGGAGGCCAACGGAGGTTGACAACCAACTTTCAGTGGTAATTTGTGTAATGTATCGCGGCTTCTCAGTAATTCTCTTATGTTGGTGAAGAATATTTGCGGAGTCATTACAGCAGGAGCAAACACAGAAAAGTCCAGAGGAGGCAGAGGCGCTTCCAGTTCCAGAATCTACCACGCAAGCCGGATCTCAGGCCTTCTTTCCACAACCGGATGCGAACACAGGAGCCCTAATTTCAACACTCTTTCCATCTCCTCCACATAGTTTTCAAAAACTGTAAATGATGATTAAATGCACAGACAGGCTGCTTTGATGTATGAAGGCCTAACATCCTCATTAAAGTGGTGATTGGACACCCTATTGAAATTTTTTAAAATGGCAATGAAAAGGAACGCATGACTTGACAGGGACAAATCGTCGATGTGTAAAGTGGCAGCAAAAATGAACGGATGGCTCAGAAGCTCCCAATGTCTGTCATTGGGCTCTAGAGCACTTTCGGTCATTGATCGTTAAAATCAGGGCGAGGCTTTCCAAATAGGAAATGCCTACGACGTAATTAATTAAATGGCTCTTTTAGGGACACTTAATAATCAATTTGGTTAGGGTGTGTTAAGGTGGTATTAATCTCAGTTGTTGATTGAAAATAAATCTCGGCCGTTGGTTTTAAAATGAGAATAGTATAAGAGGGGGTCAAAGGGCATTTGGATAACACAAGTTGAGAAGAATTTGTAATAAGTCTTGCAGTATTAGCAAGGGCATAGTGATAGCGGTGGGGATAGCAGTTGTGGGATCTCAATAGGAGAAATTGGGAGATTGTCAGAGCTCTTCTAGAAAGAGGTAAGCAATTTTTTGTATTTCTTAATTTTTTGAAGTTTAATATAAGTTCCTCATCTAAAATACTAGTTTTGCCTCTGAGGTTTTTTCAGGGACAATTTGTCCAAAAATATCATGTTCATTGTGTTGCATGTTTCTTTTATGTTTTTTATTTGTGAATTTGCAATTGTGTTATTATTCAATATTAGATGTGAATTAGTTTTTGGTAGTTAAATAATTTATATAAGATAGAAGATTAATAATCAGTAATTGCAATAGAATTTTCACATGGTATCAGAGCTAGTTTGAGGGTAGAAAAGGTTTACCCTAGGCAAAGGAAAATCAAGGGTTTATAAAACCTAGTTTGACCTTTTTCAAATTATTATTTCTTTTATCCATTGAGATGGCCTCAACTAGTTTGAGAGATCAAGATAGATTAGATGGAGCCTCAAATTTTAGTGTCTGGAAACCCAAAATTTATTTATTGCTAGAAGAGAATCGTATCAAGGAATATGTGACCAATGTTGTAGCTATATCTACAGATCCAACATAGCTCCTAGCATATAATAAGGATGATGCCAAATCAAGGAGGCTAATCTTTGATGGTATCAAGGACCATATTGTTCCACACATCATTGAGTTAGATATAACAAAAAAGATGTGGGATGCCATTCTGAATCTATACTAGAATGTTATCACTAATTGGAAGATGGTTCTCAAGGAAAAGTTGAGGAATACCTAGATGATCAAGGGAGAAAATGTTACATGTTACCTCACAAGGCTTAGAATTATCAAGGTAGTTGTTGGATATAAACCAGATGATAGTGAGCTAGTAAGGATAACCCTAAATGGGTTTCTTAAGCAGTGGGATGTCTTTGTTCAAGTTATTAATGGACAAGACACTTTACTGATTTGGGATCGACTATGGAGTGATTTCACTCAAGAGGAGCTTAGACTAAGTCTTGTCAATGGAGCCAATAATAAAAGTAAAAAAAAGTGAGGTGGAACAAGAGAATGTTGCCCTAGTAGGAAAAGGGAAAGTGAAGAAGGGGTCTAATAAAAGATCAAATCCGCAAAGTGAGAAGAAGGACTTATCTAAGATCAAGTTCTTTGGTTGTCATGAGTTTGGTCACTATGTTAGTGATTTCCCACAAAGAAAGAATGAAAAGAAAGGAAAGAAGCAGGTAGCAGCTTCAACAAGTGCAAATGAGCTCTCTAGCAGAATGGAGGATGAGTTTGCACTCATAGCTTGTATGGTTAGCTCAACCTCACAGAGTGTTTGGTATATAGATAGTGGGGTGTTATTTCATATGACATGAGTTAGAGAATAATTCTCCAGTTTCAAGGAGGACACCAGAATCCAAATTTCTATGGGGAACATGTCCAAACTCAACTCAGTTGGGAAAGGGACTATTCAGTTTCAGAGGGAGAATGGCAAGCTGATTTCCCTTCATGATGTGCTGCATGTGTCAGGATTAAGTATGAATTTGATTTCCATATTTGTCCTTCAGGATAAAGGGTATAATGTACTCTTTAGAGGGGCACATGTATTGATCAAGCATAAGGATTGGAAATCACCTATATTTATTAGAGTTAGGAGTCGTCGAATTTATAGGCTACAATTTGATACTCCTAAGGCACTCACAAGAAATAATAATCCTAGATATTAAGGAGAGCTATGGCATAGGAGGATGGGCAATATACATCATGGAGCACTTAAGTTTCTTCATGAGGTAGTGAAAGGTGTTCTAGAGGTGAGCACAGAGCATGATGATGTATGTAAGGGATATGTGTTGGGAAAGTTTGTGAAATAAAATTTTCCAAGGAGTGACACCAGATTCGAGGGTGTTCTTGATCTAGTACATTCAAATATATGTGGACCAATGATGATGAAGTCTCTCAGGGGATATAAGTAATTTGTTACTTTTATTGATGATTTCTTTAGGAAGACCTGGATATACTTCTTGAAGACCAAGGATGAGGTTTTCAGTTGTTTCTAATATTTCAAGACTCTTGTGGAGAAGTGATAGGAAGGAAGATAAAGGTTCTTCAGTTAGACAATGGAGGCGAGTACAAAGGGAAAGAGTTCCTAGATTTATGTAATAGGGAATGAATCAAGAGAGAGTGGACTGTTCCTTACAACCCGCAACAAAATGGGGTTTCTAAGAGGAAGAATTGTTCCATATTGGAGATAGCAAGGGATATGCTACATGATTAGGATATGCCTTGCTACTTATGGGCAGAGGCATATAGTACGACAATATACATACATAACAGGGTTCCACATAAGGTACTAGGCAAGATGTCACCGGAGGAGTCATTTACAAGAAAGAAGATAGACATCAGTCACTTCAGGATATTTGGAAGTTTCACATATTGTCACATTCCAATGGATACACGTACCAAGTTACTATAGAGAGGGGTACTTTGTGGGGTACAGTGAGACCTTAAAGGTCTATCATATATTTATTCCAGGAACTAGGAGGATTATAGTTAGACGTGATGTCAAATTCATGGAGGACAAGACATTTAGAAGGTCCAAAGATTTGCCAATAGATGGTTAGAGTGAGAAGCCAATAGAGGCTCCAAGGATTGCTCAACCGAATCAAGAGTAACAAAGCTTGAGTATAGTTACAAGTACAAGCACAAGATCAACTGTTGAGAGTTCACATAATATGGAGCAACAGGTGCAGCAAGAAGATAGAGAGGTTGATGTTTCATCCTCTATCATTGGCAGTAGGAACTATGAGGTTCAACAAACACATGGGATAGTCAAGAGTTTGTGGGAGCTCCTAAGACAAGTACTAGACAACTTAGACAACTGGTCAAGTTTAATGACTATATGAAATTAGTCAGTCAATTGGTAGCACTAATACATTTGGGGTGAAATTGCAACGGCAATTTGTGACGACAGGCAAATGTCATGCGGTTTTGGCTTTTTTTTTTTTTTTTTTCAAATATAGCCCGACACCGTCGCAATTGCGATGACAATACATTTGGCAATGTCGCCATTGCGACGTTGTCGGGATATAAGGACAAAAAAAAAAGGAATGTTGTCATTTATGTTTTCAATAGCGCCGTAACCCTCTGCAAAATCACATCAGGATATAAGGGCAAAAAAAACAAGAACGTTGTCATTTGTGTTTTCAACAGCGCCGTAACCCTCCGCGAAATCACATCGGGATATAAGGGCAAAAAAAACAAGAACATTGTCATTTGTGTTTTCAACAGCGCCGTAACCCTCCGCGAAATCACAGCTACAATTTCTGAGTACGTTGGGCTTATTTTTCTTTTGTCATTATTATGTAATCTGGTATTCAGCTGTTAGAGAGCTAAAATACCCAGAAATGAGGACATATCTATGTTGAATTTATTGTTAGCGGCTTTGGTTATTTAGAAGTTTAATTTTATTTGTTCATCTTTCAAGCACAAACATTTTGTGGACCGTAACGTTTTCATTGTTTCGGGTATGCAGTGAAACAACCCTAACTTGCAATTGCGATGTCGGGATATAAGGGCCAAAAAAAAGAGGAACGTTGTCATTTGTGTTTTCAACAGCATCGTAACCCTCTGCGAAATCACATCAGGATATAAGGGCAAAAAAAACAAGAACGTTGTCATTTGTGTTTTCAACAGCGCCGAGAGAGATTCCCTCCGCGAAATCACAGCTACAATTTCTGAGTACGTTGGGTTTATTTTTCTTTTGTCATTATTATGTAATCTGGTATTCAGCTATTACAGAGCTAAAATACCCAGAAATGAGGACATATCTGTGTTGAATTTATTGTTAGCGGCTTTGGTTATTTAGAAGTTTAATTTTATTTGTTCATCTTTCAAGCACAAACGTTTTGTGGACTGTAATGTCTTCATTGTTTCGGGTATGCAATGAAACAGCCCTAACTTGCGACTACCTTCACGGTACTTGTGTACATTATCATGTTGTCTTTACAGTGACTGTCCTCATTCAAGTGGCAATTACACAAGGGACAGTCACTGTGAGATGTCCTCATTTGTGACAAGGACAGTCACACTTAGGACATCTCATAGTGATATTCCCTTGTGTAATTTCCACTTGAATGTATTGCTATTGAACCACATTAATGCTTTTCTTCTTTAACAAATGAGGACAGTCACTGTAAAGACAACATGATAATGTACACAATTACCAAAAAATGATCTTGTTAATTGATGTAACACTTTGTCTTGCTCACTCCCTATCCTTCACTAGGGTCTCTTTAGGCCAATGTTTTGACTTGATAGGGTACTTAACTATCCCTACACTCTTTAGGTATCTCTACCCAAGATCCCACTCCTTCAACTAGTGCACACCAACAAGAAATACAACGAACTCTGCTCAATACCAATCTAGCTACTAGGACACTCCTAGTCTTGTCTTCACAAATTGAAACACATTCAACTAGAACTTTACTCCATGGAGAGGCTGGCCACTAGGACCTCTATTGGTTTCAATATTACTCCTTCACCTATACTTTTCATCAGTACTTCAATCCGGTTCATCAAACCACACCAATTGCACCCAAAAATAGGCTGCTAGCAATTAGGCCTTTGTCAAGCCTTTTTGTTTATATTAAGCCACCTAAAGGGCTTAGGATTCAGATGCCCTTTATTGAGAACTCCAAGATATCTAAGGTCTTCTCCTCCTAGATTTTTTGTACACCAACTGCTACAGCCATGCCTGAAAACAAGTATTTTGACACAACTTGGACAGTCTGACTAAGAGTTTGTTTTCTTAGCAACCAAAGAAACTCACCCAATCTTCTAATTGGACTTGGGGCCTCTTTAGATGTGTGTCTACCTCTCCATGAGATTTTAGTTGAAGCAACCAATGCATTCAACTTGTTGTAATCTTCTTGTAATGATTTTTCATCCCTAACTGTGCTCAACTGAATCACCTAGGACATCATTGCAAACATAGAAAATGAGCTTCCCAGGGCCCCTCCTTCCAAACATATAGTACATGGAGTCTCCTCACCCATTCCAAGAGCCCGTACAAAATTGACAATGGAATGATGAGCTAAGACTCCATTTGTTCAACCTGCCTGGTTCAAACCAATGATAGGGTACTTAACAAAAGAATTAACAAACTAGTTGGAATGCTTCAAAACTCAAAAAAAACACAACAAAGAATAAAAAAACAACTTGTACTAACTTTTCCAATAGACACTGCGAGCTATCTAATCCATTAATCAACTGAAAACAAAGAAACAAAAAAACTCAAGAATTCACTAAAACCGTGTTACTCTACAAATCTTCTTAATTCCAAATGTTTTTCCCCCCAACCTTTTGCACAGATCGATGGAGGCCTCTTATAGTTGATCTGATGCCTAATTCAATGGTTTCATATAGTTACATAACCATCTTACTCGAAAATGCTCCCTTGCACAAATGTTGTCAATGTTGTGAATGACAACATTGACAACTTGTTACAACCTTTGGGATTTTGGTTCAAAACTTATTGTTCAAACACCATAAGACCCTAACCATGACTTAGTTAGGCTATTTAGACCTCACATAGGCCACTTCTACACTTCTTTGCCCAATTTGACCCCTAAATGCTTCATTCCCACTTTTGCCACAATATTGGTAACTTGGGTACAAATTGGCACTTGCCTTCACAAAGGTCACACATGAGGACATCTCACAGTGATCGATTGTCCCTTGTGTAATTGCCACTTGAATGTATTGCTATTGAACCACATTAATTCTTTTCTTCTTCAACAAATGAGGACAGTCAATCTAAAGACAACATGATAATGTACACTCACTGTAAGGACAATCACAAATGAGGACATCTCACAGTGACTGTCCCTTGTGTAATTGCCGCTTGAATGTATTGCTATTGAACCACATTAATGCTTTTCTTCTTCAACAAATGAGGACAGTCACTCTAAAGACAACATGATAATGTACACTCACTATAAGGATAGTCACAAATGAGGACATCTCACAGTGATTGTCCCTTGTGTAATTGCTGCTTGAATTACACAAGGGACAGTCATTGTGAGATGTCCTCATTTGTGACAAGGACAGTCACACATGAGGACATCTCACAGTGATTGTCCCTTGTGTAATTGCCACTTGAATGTATTGCTATTGAACCACATTAATGCTTTTCTTCTTCAACAAATGAGGACAGTCACTCTAAAGACAACATGATAATGTACACTCACTGTAAGGACAGTCACAAATGAGGACATCTCACAGTGACTGTCCCTTGTGTAATTTCCACTTGAATTACATAAGGGACAGTCATTGTGAGATGTCCTCATTTGTGACAAGGATAGTCACACATGAGGACATCTCACAGTGATTGTCCCTTGTGTAATTGTCACTTGAATGTATTGCTATTGAACCACATTAATGCTTTTCTTCTTCAACAAATGAGGACAGTCACTGTAAAGACAACATGATAATGTACACTCACTGTAAGGACAGTCACAAATGAGGACATCTCACAGTGACTGTCCCTTGTGTAATTGCCGCTTGAATGTATTGCTATTGAACCACATTAATGCTTTTCTTCTTCAACAAATGAGGATAGTCACTCTAAAGACAACATGATAATGTACACTCACTATAAGGATAGTCACAAATGAGGACATCTCATAGTGACTGTCCCTTGTGTAATTGCTGCTTGAATTACACAAGGGACAGTCATTGTGAGATGTCCTCATTTGTGACAAGGACAGTCACACATGAGGACATCTCACAGTGATTGTCCCTTGTGTAATTGCCACTTGAATGTATTGCTATTGAACCACATTAATGCTTTTCTTCTTCAACAAATGAGGACAGTCACTCTAAAGACAACATGATAATGTACACTCACTGTAAGGACAGTCACAAATGAGGACATCTCACAGTGACTGTCCCTTGTGTAATTTCTGCTTGAATTACATAAGGGACAGTCATTGTGAGATGTCCTCATTTGTGACAAGGATAGTCACACATGAGGACATCTCACAGTGATTGTCCCTTGTGTAATTGTCACTTGAATGTATTGCTATTGAACCACATTAATGCTTTTCTTCTTCAACAAATGAGGACAGTCACTCTAAAGAGAACATGATAATGTACACTCACTGTAAGGACAGTCACAAATGAGGACATCTCACAGTGACTGTCCCTTGTGTAATTGCCGCTTGAATTACACAAGTGACAGTCATTGTGAGATGTCCTCATTTGTGACAAGGATAGTCACACATGAGGACATCTCACAGTGATTGTCTGTAATGTCCCCTTTTTGGCTAACTTGGAAAACAGGAACAATTACTCCACTTCTCAGACTTACTCTATCAGATACTTACAATTAAACTAAGTAATGGAGGTTACTTAAGATATCAACCGCTATTTCAGATTCAATCACAATATGTGTGCAAGATGATATTGATACCAATATGTTTAATAGCACTGTCGGATATAATGATATGAAATATGCTATGAATATGATGTTTCCTATCACTTATAGTGATAGTATAATGATGCTATGTCTGATATAAACAATATCGATATACAATCAATAAGTATTGCTTACAGCAATGTATTTGCTGTGTCTGATATGATGATGTAATTATGCAAATGTGTAATATCGCTATGAGTGATATGTTGCTATTTCAGATTCTGAATTATATGCTTGCAACTTCAAATATTGATGCTGTTTCTGACTATCCTTTCTATCTGTGCAATCATGGTGCTGTCTCTGATCTGCAATGATAAACTTGAAACCAAACTGCCAAAGGTAGATGCTCTATTGAGTATATCCAAATATGGATAAGTAAATAAAGTTCTAATGATGCCTTGAGTGACTGACGAGAATGCATTCTTATATTGTCTTTAACAAATGAAGAGATGCTATGAATGAGATGTGTCTTGTTTCTTCCTCCATGTCCCTTTGTTAATCACACCTTTCCATAATCCGACAGTTCACATAATATTATTTCATTATTTTCTGATCATAGATAACTCCCAGATTGACTCAATATCAAATCTTTTTATGAAGGTAATCTTCCCTAATTGGTAGTGCAACCAGTAGTTATCATCCATTGTGTTTGTATTAGTTTGGTCTAACTATCATTAGTATTTAGTCAATCGATATTAACTCTTGCCTTATCCCATATTGTTATGATTATATCCAATCTTTCTACTATGATATAAGTCGATATCATTTTCTGATAATTGTCCATTTATTGGTTGATTGCTGGTAATGGAGTTTGATCTTCAAATTGACTTCCATTCCTGTTAATACTTAAGGATACATTGTACTTATTATCCATGACTGATGCCTCATTCATCAATAGCTTGTGATATAATCACTGATGCTTTTGTGTTTCTACAAGATGTGGTTTATCTCAAACAATCGATAATCTTTCAATCCTTTAGTCGATATCCTCCTATGTGGTGTCTATTGATATAGATAGTAGAATTCAATCTAGTTTATGTTATTGTCATGATAACATAGGAAGTGATGGTGCATATTTGCTAGCGGGTCTTCATGTTTGATATTGCTTTATCGGATATGTCATTGTCTAAACTTGTGCAATTAATGATTATTTATAATATATGAATGGTTATCCTTCTTGCTTATCAATACATCTTCTGAAACACATAGCGACCTATCCCTTATTCATATCATGTTGATCTTGACTTCATAGTATTTGGTTCATTAATCATCCTCTCATGGTATTGATGTGTAATGACTAGTGATTGTTGTATCACTTCTTCATTCCTCATCGTGATAGATAATGCAGATGTTTAATGTAGATGTATATCGATTACAGATATTCGATATTGCTTTAAACGTTATTATTATTAATGTTATTGTTATTATTAAATATTATAATTAATGATGTTAGTAATATTAATAATATTATAATAAATATTATTATAGTGATAACATATTGTTTTATATTGAGAGGTTTATTAATATTATTTATATATTAAAATTATTATATCAATAATTGATTTAATATTATTACTTAATATATTATTATAATATAATATATATAATTTATTAATAATTATTTATTATTAATTTATATTATAATTATAATCATAATTATATTATTTATTAATATTTTAATATTATTTAATTAACATATTACTTATTATACTAACTATATATTATTATTATCTTTTGATAATAATTATATATTATTGTTATATACCGTTAATAATAGATTATTATATATCATCTAATCATTTTATTATTATACTAAGTTCAATATGTCACGGCTCATGACATTGTCCCTTGTGTAATTACCACTTGAATGTATTGCTATTGAATCACATTAATGCTTTTCTTCTTCAACAAATGAGGACAGTCACTCTAAAGACAACATGATAATGTACACTCACTGTAAGGACAGTCACAAATGAGGACATCTCACAGTGACTGTCCCTTGTGTAATTGCCACTTGAATTACACAAGGGACAGTCATTGTGAGATGTCCTCATTTGTGACAAGGACAGTCACACATGAGGACATCTCATAGTGATTGTCCCTTGTGTAATTGCCACTTGAATGTATTGCTATTGAACCACATTAATGCTTTTCTTCTTCAACAAATGAGGACAGTCACTCTAAAGACAACATGATAATGTACACTCACTGTAAGGACAGTCACAAATGAGGAAATCTCATAGTGACTGTCCCTTGTGTAATTGCCACTTGAATGTATTGCTATTCAGCCACATTAATGCTTTTCTTCTTCAACAAATGAGGATAGTCACTCTAAGGACAACATGATAATGTACACTCACTGTAAGTGTACATTATCATGTTGTCTTTACAGTGACTGTCCTCCTTCAAGTGGCAATTACACAAGGGACAGTCACTGTAAAGACAACATGATAATGTAGAGAAACATTGTCATTTGTATTTTCAACAGCGCTGAGAGAGATTCCCTCCGCGAAATCACAGCTACAATTTCTGAGTACGTTGGGTTTATTTTTCTTTTGTCATTATTATGTAATCTGGTATTCAGCTATTACAGAGCTAAAATACCCAGAAATGAGGACATATCTGTGTTGAATTTATTGTTAGCGGCTTTGGTTATTTAGAAGTTTAATTTTATTTGTTCATCTTTCAAGCACAAACGTTTTGTGGACCGTAACGTCTTCATTGTTTCGGGTATGCAATGAAACAGCCCTAACTTGCGACTACCTTCACGGTACTTGTGTACATTATCATGTTGTCTTTACAGTGACTGTCCTCATTCAAGTGGCAATTACACAAGGGACAGTCACTGTGAGATGTCCTCATTTGTGACAAGGACAGTCACACATGAGGACATCTCACAGTGACTGTCCCTTGTGTAATTGCCACTTGAATGTATTACTATTCAACCACATTTATGGGCCCGTTTGGACCACGACACACAGTAGCTTTAGTTCGTATGCTGCCATTTCAAGTATGATTAATGAAGTTACCTTTATCACAGGATGAAAGTGAGCAGTCAACATACTGGTACAGAGCTGGCAGCATTAATACGGTGACTAGGGCATCGTTTAATGGTGGTATTGTGTTTTCCCGTGTTTAGGGCATCGACCTTTTGAAGCATTGCCTTCATCTTTCTTAAGTCTGAGTTTTAAGTTTGTTTATCTATCTCGGTGCTGTTGAAAATACAAATGACAACGTTCTTGTTTTTTTTGCCCTTATATCCCGATGTGATTTCGCGGAGGGTTACGGCATTGTTGAAAACAAAAATGAAAACACAAATCCCTTGTGTAATTGCCACTTGAAGGAGGACTGTCACTGTAAAGACAACATGATAATGTACACTTATAGTGAGTGTACATTATCATGTTGTCTTTAGAGTGACTATCCTCATTTGTTGAAGAAGAAAAGCATTAATGTGGCTGAATAGCAATACATTGAAGTGGCAATCACACAAGGGACAGTCACTGTGAGATGTCCTCATTTGTGACTGTCCTTACAGTGAGTGTACATTATCATGTTGTCTTTAGAGTGACTGTCCTCATTTGTTGAAGAAGAAAAGCATTAATGTGGTTCAATAGCAATACATTCAAGTGGCAATTACACAAGGGACAATCGATCACTGTGAGATGTCCTCATGTGTGACTATCCTTGTCACAAATGAGGACATCTCACAATGACTGTCCCTTCTGTAATTGCCACTTGAATGAGGACAATCACTGTAAAGACAACATGATAATGTACACATACAATGAGTGTACATTATCATGTTGTCTTTACAGTGGCTGCCCTCATGTTGTATATTCTTCTCTATAGATGCTACTATATGCTAGGGAACTTCTTAGAACTGTTGGTATATTCTTACAACTTGTTACACCTGGGATATTCTTCTCTGTAGATGCTACTGTGTGCCATGGTCCAAACAGGCCCATAAATGTGGTTGAATAGCAATACATTCAAGTGGCAATTACACAAGGGACAGTCACTGTGAGATGTCCTCATGTGTGACTGTCCTTGTCCCACAGTGACTTCCTTAAATCATGGTGTCTTTGGCTTGCATTAGGGATGCCCCTGCATCAAATAGCAATGCATTCAAGTGGCAATTACACAAGGGACAGTACATGCCCATTAAAGTTGGTGTTTTGTTATCCAGCATGACAATGGAGACAGCATACTCTGTGTCAATTTTATTGATCAAATTTCCCTCCGCCAGGCAAAGCAACAATCTGGGTATGATAAGGTGAAATTTTGTAGTCCTTTTGGGTATGATAACAGTTCCAGTTTCCAATAAGATGGTTCATTTTTATAATCTAGCTTCAATTTCTCTTGTGAAAATCTTTTTTTCATTTTATGGGTGGTAAAATATAATTATTATGCTAGAGGTGTGTACTTATGGATGATAATGAAACAAAATGATAAGATTTAAGACTTGTTTTTTTTTTAAATAGCAATTTAAGTTTCCTTCTATTATAAATTACTGTTTTTCTATTTTTTAATGTATCTTTCTAGATCTTTTATATCAATTTTATTTATGAAATATAAATATATTAATAATGTTTTAGTGTTTTTAGGATTAGTTTATATCAATTCTATGTATCATCATTCGTCATTCAATTGTCAGTATTATTAATTTAGACTGTGCAATTGTAGAACTACTCGAATATGGGTTGGATGGATACTCAAGCAGGGGAACCCTCCTCAAATATCTCAAGCAGTGAACTTGGAAAAATGTGTCCTGAAGGAACCCTTTCCATCAGAGAGATAAAAGTACAAACAAGTAAAAGAAGCAGGCTCTGCAAATATGTTTTTGAGAAGAAAAATGATAGATTATTCGAGTATGGTTCATGAGGTATATCTAAAAAGACATTTTTTTTCTTATTATAATAAAAGAGGAAGTTGTGAATGTCAAAGTTGAGTGAAACAAAAATTATTTTCATCAAATTTTGTTAGGCTTACTTTTGGGAATAGTTTCTTACAATATTGCTATTAAGATTTTTATTGTGTAGTTTTTAGATTAGGTTTATAAAATTATATTTCATGAGTAGTGATTCATATTAATCAATTAATGATACTTTTGGAAGGTATTTTCAATGTGTCAAATTTTGATATTTTTACAAGAATTAGATTGTGTAATTTTTTTAATTAAAGTCATTGACTCATATTTCATAAATAATAGTTCTCATGAATCCATCTCTTATAAGATTGAATAGTCTATTTAGGAAGTATTTCTGATAGTATGTCAAATTATGATATTACTATTACCATTAGATTGCATGGCTTTGAAGTCAACCTCGTTGACCCATATTCTTCTCTTTAGATGCTACTATGTGCTAGGGAACTTCTTAGAACTGTTGGTATATTCTTACAACTTGTTACACCTCGGATATTCTTCTCTGTAGATGCTACTGTGTGCCACGGTCCAAACGGGCCCATAAATGTGGTTGAATAGCAATACATTCAAGTGGCAATTACACAAGGGACAGTCACTGTGAGATGTCCTCATGTGTGACTGTCCTTGTCACAAATGAGGACATCTCACAGTGACTGTCCCTTGTGTAATTGCCACTTGAATGAGGACAGTCACTGTAAAGACAACATGATAATGTACACATACAATGAGTGTACATTATCATGTTGTCTTTACAGTGGCTGCCCTCATGTTGTATATTCTTCTTTGTAGATGCTACTATGTGCTAGGGAACTTCTTAGAACTGTTGGTATATTCTTACAACTTGTTACACCTGGGATATTCTTCTCTGTAGATGCTACTATGTGCTGTGGTCCAAATGGGCCCATAAATGTGGTTGAATAGAAATACATTCAAGTGGCAATTACACAAGGGACAGTCACTGTGAGATGTCCTCATGTGTGACTGTCCTTGTCACAAATGAGGACATCTCACAGTGACTGTCCCTTGTGTAATTGCCACTTGAATGAGGATAGTCACTGTAAAGACAACATGATAATGTACACAAGTACCGTGAAGGTAGTCGCAAGTTAGGGCTGTTTCATTGCATACCCGAAATAATGAAGACGTTACAGTCCACAAAACATTTGTGCTTGAAAGATGAACAAATAAAATTAAACTTCTAAATAACCAAAGACGCTAACAATAAATTCAACATAGATATGTCCTCATTTCTGGGTATTTTAGCTCTGTAACAGCTGAATACTAGATTACATAATAATGACAAAAGAAAAATAAACCCAACGTACTCAGAAATTGTAGCTGTGATTTCACGGAGGGAATCTCTCTCGGCGCTGTTGAAAATACAAATGACAATGTTTCTCTACATTATCATGTTGTCTTTACAGTGACTGTCCCTTGTGTAATTGCCACTTGAAGGAGGATAGTCACTGTAAAGACAACATGATAATGTACACTTACAGCCCGTGTACATTATCATGTTGTCTTTAGAGTGACTATCCTCATTTGTTGAAGAAGAAAAGCATTAATGTGGCTGAATAGCAATACATTCAAGTGGCAATTACACAAGGGACAGTCACTGTGAGATGTCCTCATTTGTGACTGTCCTTACAGTGAGTGTACATTATCATGATGTCTTTATAGTGACTGTCCTCATTTGTTGAAGGAGAAAAGCATTAATGTGGTTCATTAGCAATGTATTCAAGCGGCAATTACACAAGGGATAGTCACTCTGAGATTTCCTCATTTGTGACTATCCTTACAGTGAGTGTACATGATCATGTTGTCTTTACAGTGACTGTTCTCATTTGTTGAAGGAAAAAAGCATTAATGTGGTTCAATAGCAATGTATTCAAGCGGCAATTACACAAGGGATAATCACTCTGAGATTTCCTCATTTGTGACTATCCTTACAGTGAGTGTACATTATCATGTTGTCTTTACAGTGACTGTCCTCATTTGTTGAAGGAAAAAAGCATTAATGTGGTTCAATAGCAATGAATTCAAGTGGCAATTACACAAGGGACAGTACATGCCCATTAAAGTTGGTGTTTTGTTATCCAGCATGACAATGGAGACAGCATACTCTGTGTCAATTTTACTGATCAAATTTCCCTCTGCCAGGCAAAGCAACAATCTGGGTATGATAAGGTAAAGTTTTTGCAACAATTTCTTGCTACTGCTAAGGTTACCATTGTTTATGGTTTCTGTTATATAGTTCTATCTATATTGCTATATGGCCTTTTGTTTAGGATTAAGTAGACGAGGGAAAATATTTCTTTTGTGGATTGTAAACAAAACATTGAATTATTTCAGAGAACAGATCTAAATCTATAAGATGCTACGATGGAGCACATGACCATGTACTTGTGAATATTAGGATCCATGTTAATCAAATGAATGCTTTATGTAAATTACTTTTGAGTAAGTAAAAGGCAATACAATTTTTCAAAGTGTGCAAGGATTTTTATGATATACAGGTGTACGAAGAAATGAATCTGTGTTGTTTTGTATCAATATCAAACATCTCTGATATATTTTCATGTTTTTATAATCTATTTTGCAGATGGAAAGTTGAAATGCCAGCTATCCTAGAGCAGTCAATAAGAATATTGTCTGATGCTGGTCTTGGTATGGCCATGTTCAGTCTGGGTATGTTTTGAATTCTTCTCTATCTCTTTGATTGAGGAGTACTCGATATATGCATGTGCTTTTTTCTTCTTTGATGGTTGTGAAGCTCTGTTTGTTCTAAATACCACTGTATTGCAATTGTATTAGTTTCATTATTTTCTCTAAAGTCACTGTATTTTTTCTTATTATAATAAAAGAGGAAGTTGTGAATGTCAAAGTTGAGTGAAACAAAAATTATTTTCATCAAATTTTGTTACTATCACAAGGGACAGTAACAAAGCCCTAGCTTTTCCTCTGATATAGCCTTCTCCCATACCTCATCCTGAGATTCTTTGTCTTCTGTGTCATCTGATCCTCCTATACAAGTTGCAAATGAAATTTATCATTCATGTATAGACTGAGATAATATAATGCACTTGATATTTGAATCGTCGTACATGTATAGAATGACAGAATATAATGCATTCAATATTTGTATTATCGTTCATGTATATATTGAGATAATATGATGCATTCGATATTTGAAAAAAGTGACCGGATACCTTCTTTCTTGCCAAACGTGTTTTTACAACCTTCACATCTGCAGCCATCTGAGCAGCCAACCCCTACCTAAAATAAAAGATACGAGCACTAATCAGAATACACATAAACTACTCTCCAGCCTTTAACCTTAAATTAAGCAATCAATTGAAGATATCTACCTGATAGCATTCACAGTATTTCTTTAGACACATTGATTTCTTACAATTGTAGCCTCTTTTGTGCCTTGCCGATGCTGGAGTCTCGGTGCACTCTCTCTGCTGAAGTAAGATAGCGAGAAAGATAAGAACTCTCCATAGATAGTTAAGTAATAGTGATACTATAAAGAGAAAACACTAGAACAAAGGAAAACCTCTCAGTATTTTCTCACCCCATTAGTTGGTGGAGAGTCAGCACCATGAACAATTTTAGGAGCAAAAGCAAGCAGATTGCGTGATTCTATCTGCTGGTGTGTGCCAACAACCATATCTGTATACTCAGGTTTGTTAAAGCACTCTTGACATGTGCAGGACTCAACGCAGTATACTCCTACTGCAAAACACTCACAATACCTGCAAGAGTACTAGTAAGAATTTCATTTAAATTAAAACTATAAATCTAGTCATGTCAATACATGAATTGAAATGAAAAAATAAAAAAACATCTATTTATTTAATTATCTGATCTGCTGCATCTAAGAGGTACGTAGAATGTTCTGGATTGCAATTTGCTTTTCTTAAGTGCTAACACATAGACCTTCATAGCAATGTTCAAGTTCTGAGACAAATAGAAAAGACATAGGAACCAAATAATAAACCCACTCTAGTGCACAAAGACTCACAATTTAAGGCATTTTGACTTTTTACAATTGCAACGTTTGCAGCCTTCTTTATCCCCAGTCATGGAAGACTTTCTTCTGGGCATTCAAAGAAAAAGTCAAAGCTAAAGAAAAGGATGCAAAAGTCATTTCAAAATTATCCAGACAACAAAGCATTACAAATGAAGACAAATCTCTGTAAAGTTGATAAAATCCTACAATTACCTTTTCTTCTTAGGACTGCTCTGATTATACTCTTCCCCTATACCAAATCCAGGTTGTCGAGAAATATCTTGTAGCACTGGCCTCTTCTTGTCAAGTGGACTTGAGTTCATATATTCAGTTTTAAAAAGTTGCCTACATTGCAATGGCTTTATGCCAACTGTTAGGGATCAGAAACATGTAGTGGACTTTGTGACTCCAATCTGTGTGTTTCTAGAAGACTGCACCTCCTGTTGATCAATTCTAGTCTTTTCCACAACTGACACAAGCATTCCAGGAGCCATGCTTGTATTTGTTGATACTGAAATATTTCCACCTGAGCTTACAGGAAGTAAAGAACTTGTTCGACTGTCACCAGGAGCCTCCTTCACTCCAGACAAAGTCAGCATTCCCTGCATGCCAGTAGCTCCCTTTGAAGTTGTTAGCAGCCCAGTTCCACAATTTAATGACATTGAAGAGGCAAGGCTATTTAAATGCAAACCAATCCCAGTTGGCATACCCACTGACATAGAAGAATGCCCATTATTTCTAAGTGAGCTGTCAGACTTGTCTGAGTTACCCTCAGATGTTTTATAAGAGCAAGATGAAAATTGTCCAACAGATAAAGATTGGGAACTTCTCCCAGCATCTGTACTTGCATCTCTCTTATATACTACAAGTTTCTTGCCATCAAAAATTGCAGTTCCCTCACGTGACATTGATGGTGAAGTGTTCTTTTTAGAACCATCATCTGTGGTTACCAATGTTCCTGTTTTAGGCAATAAGTTTGTTGCATTCCATGAGCCATTGGTCAAGTTTCTTCTGCGAGCTTCTGATGCCTCAAAATCTAAGCAGCGCCTACGCATGCCTCGTTGTGGTTGATTATCATTCTGTACATGAATTATAATGAGTAATCAGTTTTGGGCCTTGGAATCTTGTATGTAACATGCACAGGCATTTCATGGCTAAATGAATCTATTTTAAAAGCATCAACTTTTCTTACATGATGCTGGATACATAAGTAGAACAAGCGTATATCAAATTGGAAGCAATCAGAACTCCACAATGACATATTTTTTAGAGTACTCTTCAGTTTAAGTAATAATGCATTTATTGACACTGTAAAGACAACATGATAATGTACACTCATTGTAAAGACAACATGATAATGTACACTCACTGTAAGGACAGTCACAAATGAGGACATCTCACAGTGACTGTCCCTTGTGTAATTGCCACTTGAATGTATTGCTATTCAGCCACATTAATGCTGAGTGTACATTATCATGTTGTCTTTAGAGTGACTATCCTCATTTGTTGAAGAAGAAAAGCATTAATGTGGCTGAATAGCAATACATTCAAGTGGCAATTACACAAGGGACAGTCACTGTGAGATGTCCTCATTTGTGACTGTCCTTACAGTGAGTGTACATTATCATGTTGTTTTTACAGTGAGTGTCCTCATTTGTTGAAAGAAAAAAGCATTAATGTGGTTCATTAGAAATGTATTAAATAATTTATTTTTTAATCCACCCAGGGGCGTCGCAATTGCGACGGGAGCCTATCGTAATGCGACGCCCTGCCATCGCAATGTGGTAGAGGCCCAGAATGGGTAAAGGGGCAACATTGCGATGGGAGGGCGTCACAATTATGACGGCTACCCATAGACGTCACAATTTGTGACTAAAAAACTACGACGTCTATGGGTGTCACTATTGCGACACATAACCGTCGCAATTGTGACACATAGCCGTCGCAAAATGCCCCCAAATGTATTAGTGTAGATAGTGAGCATTCTAGATAGTAGGAGTCTCTATAGCATTAGGTGTGGCAAGATGTGATGGTTAAGCAATATACCTCAATAATGCAGAACAATGTGTGGGGGGTTGTGCCTAGACCAATAGATAGGGTTATGGTTGGATCACACTAGATCTATAAGATCAAGTACAGTGCATATGGTAGCATCAAGAAATACAAGGCAAGGTTCGTGGCAAAGGGATTCTCTCAGAAGGAGGGAATAGACTATGAGGAGAAATTTGCTCCAGTGGAAAGGTATACTTATATAGGAGTTGTGATCTCATTTGCAGCACAGATGGGATGGTAGATCCATCAAATGGATGTCAAGATAGCATTCCTTAATGGTGAGTTAAAAGAGGATATATACATAGAACAACTAGAAGGCTTTGTAGGACAAAACAAAGAGACCCACGTATGCAGATTGATGAGAGAGTTGTACAGGCTCAAGCAGACTCCCCGAGCATGGTATGAGAAGATTGATTCATACTTACAAGGAATGGGATTTTTGAAGAGTGAGACATGTTCTAACCTCTACTACTTGGTAGTTGGGGGTGATATTATCATTCTTGTTCTATATGTGGATGACTTGTTTCTAACAGGTTCACTAGGGCTCATAGAGGAGTGCAAGAGGGACCTTGCAGCAGAGTTTGAGATGAATGATTTGGGACTTATGCACTACTTTCCAGGCATGGAGGTTTGGCAAATAGATGGAGAGATTTTCCTTGGACAAGGGAAATATTGCATTGAAATCTTCAAGAGATTTAGGATGGAGGATTTCAAAGCCATGTCTACCACCATGATCACGAATTGGAAGAAGGTAGACATATCTAGGGAGAAAAATGTAGATCTTACCTTATATAGACAATTGATTAGTTCTCTCATGTATTTGGTCAACACCAGGCCAAATATAAATTTTGCAGTAAACTCTCTTAGTCAGTTCATGGTCGAGCCAACAAGAGTGCATTGGACAATGAAAAAACATGTGTTGTATTAAATTTGTGTGGTACAATTGAGTATCGGATAAAATATGCTCAAGGTGAAGGAATCAAGTTGATAGGATATACTGACGTAGATTGGTCTGGTGGTACAGGGAACAAAAGAAGCACTTCAAGGTGTTGCTTCAGTTTGGGATCATGAGTTGTCTCTTGGTTCAACAGGAAGCATAAGTTTGTGGCTTTGAGTTCTGTAGAATCAGAATACATAGCAACCAACATGGCAACATGTGAAGCTATATGGCTTCAAAATTTTCTAGTAGCCTTGTTTGGTCAGAGAGTTGAGACTACTATGATACATTGCGACAACCAGAGTTGTATTAAATTACCCAAAAATCTAGTGTTTCATGATAGGTCTAAGCATATAGACATTAGGTATCACTTCATTAGGGATTGTGTACAATGGGGGATTGTTCAGCTTTAGTACATACCTACAGAGCAACATGTAGCAGTCATTTTTACTAAAGCATTGGGGAAGGTGAAATTAATCTTCTTTAGAGATAAGTTAGGTGTCATGTAGAACAACTTCCTCGCTAAGAGGGAGTGTTAGTTGGGGTAGCTTGGACAAATGTTCGTCCATTTGCAAATAATTAGTAAATAATTATTTTCTAAATAAATTTGTTAGAGTAGAGATAATTATTTAATTATTTAAATGACTCTTTTAGGGACACCTAATAACCAATTTGGTTAGGGTTTGTTAAGGTGTTATTAATCTCAGACGTTGATTGAGAATAAATCTCGGTCGTTGGTTTTCCAATGAGAATAGTATAAGAGGGGGTCATAGGGCATTTGGAGAACACAAGTTGAGAATAATTTGTAATGTTAACAAATAAGTCTTGCAATATTAGCAAGGGAACAGTAATAGCGTTGGGGATAATAGTTGTGGGATCTCAACAAGAGAAATTGGGAGATTGTTGGAGCTCTTCCAGAAAGAGGCAAGCAATTTTTTGTATCTCTTAATTTGTTGAAGTTTAATATAAGTTCCTCATCTATAGTATCAGTTCTCCCTCTGGGGTTTTTCCAAGGACAATTTGTCCAAAAATATTGTGGTCATTGTGTTGCATGTTTCTTTTGTGTTTTTTTATTTGTGAAGTTGCAGTTATGTTATTATTCAATATTAGTTGTGAATTAATTTTTGATAGTTAAATAATTTGAATAAGATAGGAGATTAATAATTAGTAACTGCAATAGAATTTTCACACGTTGTAGACAAAAGGAAAATGTTATTTCTTGGGCAAGCAATTGATAAACACCTTAGGGAGGTGTTGAATTACTCCAACAAGTTGTTCATTTATACGATCAAGAAAATTTTAGGAGGGGAATTTCTCACTGCCAATCACAAATGCATGATCAATGCAAACATTTAGGTTGTACTTCTTACCACTATCTTGATGGTTGGAGAGAAAAAGGAGGTTACTAAGGAGTTGTGTACAGAATAATTTATAACAAATCTTTTTTGGGAGACCCTAAATGGATTATGAAGAATATGGATAGGAATCTCACTGTTCCTTATCCCATACATTATTTCACGACCAAACATGCTAGAAAAGAAGTCCCCAAGCTCTTAATAATCATGGTGTGGAATGAAGTGACAATAAATATTGTGTGTGTAAAAAGTGGTTTCTAAATAACACTACACTTCAATGAGTCTTTATTTGATTGATTTAAACAATGAAAATAGAATAATCTAAAACTCAAACCAACCAAGGCAGCTCATTGCCTTCTAGTTGACACAAGTATGAGTGTTTCTCTTGGGTTATCACAAAACCCAATGACTATAGACGTAATCTAAATGAAGGATTTTAAGCTAATATGCAAATGCAATATTCATCCAATTAGCTAAGAGTTAATCCATATTAGGAAAATGAAATGAAGTGTTCCTAGATTTGATGGATGCAACAATGATGTAATTAAAACAAACTAACTATACAATTAAGATAACTAACAATAATTTCAATGTATAAATAATAATGAACAAATTGACAACATTACTCTACTTAGAAAAAAATCCTCTCTTTGTGAGAATGGAGGCCTGGTTATATAGGAATCCTCTCGATTCTGAATGAACAAGATTGACCAAAGATGGACAATTGAGTTTTATTCCAGACTAGCACAATCCATGTACAACTGATTCGATTGGTCAAGAGAATCAGTTAACTGAACTGGTTTGGTCAGTTATTTTGGAAACTTCTAAGGCTGAACTGAAGTTGCTAAATTGAAAGATGAGTTAACAGAGGTGGTTTCCTACTTAACTGGATTGTTTCCAAAATTATGTTTAGTTGACAGAATGATGACTCCATAAATGCATTTTTGGAATAATTAAATGATTTAATGCATTTTTCTCCAAATTTTGATGACATAATTAATTTAATTCCTTTTTCGTGATTAATTAACAATTCTTATTTATTTAATCAACATCCTAAGACATTAATTAAATAAATGGCATAAGGTTGATTTAATTGTCAACAACATTAGGATTTAGGAATTAATTAATTAAATAAGATCAAGTGCAATGGTTCGATGGGACCTAGAGTATAGGTCAAATAAAATTGATAAGTTGAATTGCCTTAGGTTAGGACTTAGGAGATTTAATCAAGATTATGGCTCTCTTGATGAACAATCAAGATTAGGGGCTTATGGTTTTGTTGACCATTTTTAGGTTTTACATTTTCCCCTCTTTGAATTGGTGTGTGATAAGTGCATTGATTCAAAGAACAGTTAGTGTTGAGACTAAGAATGGTTTGATGTAAAGTGATAAAACTACTCTCAAGTTGATTGATTCAAAGATATTGATTCTGAACTTGATTGGACTAGAACCGACGAGGATAGATCAGGATGGTTAGTTTGATGTGAAGTGATGAAAGTGAACACCTGATCAATTGATTGATAATGAAAAATAACCAATTTGATTCAAAACATTCCAAAATTGATTAATGTCAGAAAGACTCTTAAACCATTGGATTGGTTTGAATGAATAACTAGTTTGATGTGAAGCAATGCAACTAATTATCATTAAGAGATCGATAGAGAAATTGACTTGATTTGATGTGATGAAGCCAAATGGATTGACAAGCACAATATCAGTTTGATGTGAACTGATGAAAGTGATATGCCCCTAGAGATTCATTGATGATGAGGAATCTCAACTTGATGTGGTGCGATGAAGCTGAGATGCCCCTTGCGATGAGGTCTTATTTGATTTCATGATTAAAGATTCACAAGTTTCTTGATGTTTGATGATGTGATCACTGAATTATTGATGGCATGATCAAGACCCCTTAGGAGAAAAATTGAAATATGGCTAGGCGCCTTAGTGATCTAAAGTAATTTTGATTGATAAAATGATGCAGGAAGAGACTAATCTAATTTTGATGAGGTTGTAAGTGTGTAGGCCATATTATACACTTATTTTAGGTCATATCGACCAAGTTTGACCAAAATTTGGATAAGGTTTGATCAAGATTATGGCACTTTGATTTCTTGTGGACAAAATATTTTATTGGGATGGAGGACAGAGGATTGATTGCACAAGCGGTCAACTGCAATTGGAATAAAAGGTCAAATTATGATTTTGATAGGTCAAATAATCTCAGATTTTGATTTTGATCCTGAAAATAGAATCAAGACTGTTAAAGCTGAGGGTGCAATTTTCAATTCAATCGGAGCAAGTTGAAAATTAGGTCAAAAAACTATATAAAATCCAAAAGGGTCTTTTTTATTTCATTATCACACCTCCAATTTTAAAAACTCAAAACCTTCTTTGAGTGAAAAAATGGTGATTTTGATAGAAACCCATCAATTCAAGAAGCGGCGGGTCCACAACCAGATGCAAAACTATGGACCAACTATATGATGCTATATGGATGTACTTTCTATTGATGATTTTATGATATTTATGTAGATGTATATATGAATGAAAATGGTTATGTAATGAATATGCCATGGAGATGTAAATGAATATGCAATGGATTTAAATGGATTTATGAGATATGCCTATATATGTAATGAATTTATGAGATATTTTTATATATGCAACGGTTTCTAACATCTCTTGTAGGGAATCTTATTGTTGATACATAGGTACTCGATCATATCTCTGATGACACAATTGACCGCTTGATGAAAGAGGATGATGATCAGTTTGAACTCAGGCCTCACCTTCCACTCAAGAGATAATGTTGCAAAGTAGTGATGTTGTCTAAATGCGAAATGCAAAAATAACATGAATGCACACCCTAGGACTTACTCAATGGATTTTGATTTGAAAATTTTCATCATTGAGTGTTGTTGGGATACCAGAGTGTTGATACAACCCTTACAGGTACCACTGCAACTATAGGGATATGAATATTACATTTTTAGGATTATTTGTCAGAAATGGACATAAGAACCAAGGCATACAAAGCCAAGATGACTTGGATGTCATTTCCTTTTGATTTGGTAAGGAACCATAAGTATCAAGGTATAAGAGGCCAGGATGACCTGAATGGTTCTTGTGTATAGGCACGTAAAATAGAGCAATAAACAAGGATATGGGTCCAGTCCAAGAGTATTGGTTCCAATCCTAAAAACACTAAACAAAGAAAACATTATGCCCCCACTCCTTGCATTTCTATATTCACAGGGACATCCTTGAATTGCTCATGGGGGATAGCAATTGAAATCTAAATAAACATTCAACAAACAAACAAAGGTTTAACATAGCTCAAACAGTTTCAGTGTTTGGTTTATTGGACATGTTTTCACATTCAAGATTGGTTGGCAGTGACAAAATCCTAGGATAGTTAGAAGACAGACAATTGACTGACATCGGATGACCAAGGATGATGGACCTAGGAATGACTTGATGTAAACTGCTAGGACAAAGCCAATTTGATTGCCCCTAGACTATGACTCAATTAGTTTCAAGCCACGAGGGTTCTCAGAAGAACTAATGTGCCACAAAAGTGATTGAAAGCTATGTACAAACTAAAGCAAATGATGGGAAATCATGAAGGATGCCAAGACTCACATTGATAGATGGAGTGCTTGAGTATAAGAGGTGCTTGTTTACCAGGTTTTCACCTACTTGGCCGAGATTCTATTTTTGCTACCAAGGCACCTATTTACCAAGTTTTCACCGAGGCACTTTTTCTTTCTTTTTCATTTTTTTGTGTATTTTTTCCTCTTTTTTCTTCCTTTTTTTCGGGTGATTCACCAAGGCACTCGTTTACCAGGTTTTCATAAGGATGATGATTTTTTTTCAAGACTTTTTGCATTTTTTATGATTTTTTAGGACAATATAGATATGTACAAGTTGTTGGATATCAAGAATGCTTAGGCATAGAACTTCTTCAGGTGGAAAGTGTTGATGGACTCCCAAAGATGTTCTCCTTCTAGTGTAGAGAGATGATAGGTACCAAAGCCAAATGTTGTAGTAATGAGTATAGACCCAACTAGTTATGTTCAAACTTCCCCTTTTGTTCTTGATGTGACTGATTGCAGGGATTTTCTCTCAACACTAGGTCACTAACTTGAAGTTCTCATGGTTTGAACTTTTTATTGTATCCTTTCGACATTCTCTTTTGATGTGCTCTAAGGTGATCAAATACCACTTGCCGACGTTCATCCAATAGTTCTAGTTCTTCCAATCTGGATATTTGATGATCTTCATCTGGTATTAGTCAGTGTAAAGAAACCCTTAGAGATGGGATTTCTACTTCAATGGATAGGACCGCTTCTGTGTCATTTAATAGAGTGAAAGGTGTCACCCCAATAGGTGTTATAATGGTGGTATTGTAAGTCCACAATACAAGATTGATCTATAGGTGCCAATCCTTTCCCAACTTAATCACAATGCGATGCAATATTTTCAACAGATTCTTATTTGAGGCTTCATCCTGGGCATTTCCTTGTGGGTAGTAGATGGAAGAACAATGTTTTTTGATCTTGAATTTGTCACAGAGCTCATTTATATCACTATTCTTAAATTGTCCATACCAAAAGATGATATAATTCAGAATGAATAGAGCCACCTATTTTCCTGTTGCTTTGGTAAGTGGGACTCCTTCAACCCACTTGGTGAAGTATTATGTGGTTGTTATTATCATTAGCTTGTGTCCATTTGAAGATGACATATGTATCTGCCCAATGAGATCAAATGCACATTATTGAAAGGGCCAATGTTTGATAAGAGGAATAAGCTTCCTGGCTGGAGTGTGTATAAGATTTCCATGCAGCTGGAATTTCTTACAAGCTTTGGAGTACCTTGTTGCTTCTTTCTCCATTTCTGGCCAATAGTAGCCAACTCTCATCAATTTTTGAGCTAGAGTCAGATCATTAGAATGAGAACTAGAAATACCTTCATGGACCTTAGCTAATGCACATATGGATTCTTCCTTTTCTAAACACCTAAGAAAAGTACCATCTAGTCCATGTCTATACATGTCATTTTCTATGAGAACATATAGTGAGGCATTGCAGATCAAGTGTATTTTTTCATTGCAAGTTAGCTCATCAAGGATGACCTAATGATGTAGGTAAGAATTAAGATGATGGTAGTGGGATTATTCTTGTCCTACAATAGAACATACCATCTAGGATTCAGGGGAATCATATGTTGGGTAATGGAGTTCTTCTACCAAGAACTCATAGAATAAATCTTCTTCATGCTGGGGTAAGGAGGCCAGAGTAGCAATTGCATCAAAAAATTTGTTCTCTATTCTTGGGATTTGTTGGAATGTGATGAAGGTGAAGTATTTTTTGAAATCATCAACCATTCTTTTGTAAGGTATGATTTTATCATTGCTTATTTGATATACATCATTGATTTGATTAATCACTAGTTGAGAGTCATCATGGATATGCAATTCAGAGATGTTCCATTTGATAGCCAATTTCATTCCATTGAATATGGCTTCATGTTCAAAAATATTGTTTGTACAAGGAAAAAAGATAGTATACACCTTAGGAATAGAGTAGCTATGAGGAGTGATAAATAACACACCTACTCCTGGACCTTATTGAGTGAAAAAACCATCAAAGAACATCTTCTAGGTCCTGTGAGTGATGTGCATAATGGATCCATATGGGAAATCCATGTTGATAGGTTGATTTTCTTGTAGCAGAGTCTTATCCAATTGATCTACAATTGCTTTCCCTTTGATAGCTTTTCATTAACATATTCAATGTCAAACTCATTGAGGATCATGACCCATTTAGCTAACCTACCAGTCAAGGTAGCTTTGCTCAGGATATATTTGAGTGGGTCTATTTTAGCAATAAATTGTATGGAGTGTGCCATCATGTAATGTCTCAGTTTTTGTGATGCAAAGACCACTGCCAGACAAGCCTTCTCAATCACCAAGTAGTTCATTTCATACAAGACCAAAGTTCTACTGATGTAGTAGATAGCCCATTCCTTTTTGTTTTCATCTTGTTGTGCAAGGAGTGCCCCCAATGATGTTGTAGTTGTTGAGATGTATAGAATTAGTGGCTTGCCCCTGATAGGAGACATCAAAACTGGTGGATTTTCTAGATATTCTTTGATTTGATTGAAGTTCTTGGTATATGCTTTGTCCCATTGATATGCTACTCCTTTGCATAAAGGTTTTGTGAATAGTTGTGCTTTGTCAGCCGGTTGGGAGATGAATCTTCTGATTGATTGAATCCTCCCTTGAAGAGTTCACATTTGGCTAATGTTCTTTGGTGATTGCATCTCAAGAATGACTTTAATCTTTGTAGGATCCACCTCAATACCTTTTTTTGAGATAATATATCCCAACAATTTTTCAGATGTCACCTCGAATGCACATTTCTTTGGGTTCAATCTCAATTTGAACTACTCCATTCCGTCTATAATCTGGCCTAGATCTTTTAGATGTGTGGATCATTTCATGGATGATGGTTGTAACAGTTCTCTGGTAAGTTGCACCTACATTCTTCAAACCAAATGGCATGAAATTATAACAAAATGTTCTCCAAGCACAAGTGAATGTTGTTTTCTCTTGATCTTCTAGAGAAATTTTGATTTGGTTATGCCCAGAGAAGCCATCCATTAAGGAATACATTTTGTATCCATCTGTCATATCCACAATCATATTGATATTGGGAAGAGGGAAGTCAACCTTGGGACATGCCCTGTTAATATTCATGAAGTATGTGCACACTCGAATGGAATTATCTATTTTTGATACAAGTACAATATTGGAGATCCATTATGCATAAGAAATCACTCTAATGAACCCAACTTTGAGTAATTTTTCCAACTCAGCTTTGACTAGAGGGCCACATGAGGATGCATCTTTCAAAATTTTTGTTTAACTGGTTTAACTCCAAGTGAAATTGAGAGATGATGCATTATGAGATCTAGATCTAATCCCGACATGTCAGAGTAGGTCCATGCAAGTTGATCTTCTTTTCTTTGAATAACTAGATGAATTTTGCTAATTCCTTTGTTGATAATGATTGTGCCAGATGGGTCACCTATGGATACTCTTCAGTCCCAATGTTCATTGATTATGTTACTTCTATCAGTACTGATGGTCGTTCCTGGAAGTGTCTCAGTAGGATATCAAGTATCCCATCCTTTAGCACCTTGGGGAGGTTTTCATCCATGGATGCATCTTTTCTTTTTACTATTTTCTATTATGAAACCACCATAATGTGGTTTTCATCCTCAGAACATTTGTTTGTTTTCATTTTTATTTTATGCTTGAGGTACTTGATATGTACTTAAATCATGTTCATGCTAGGTTTGCTGGTGGAAGAGGTAATTGGTTCAACAACATTGAGGTGGTAGGCTAATGCATACTCATTGGGGAAGATGGGTATGTGTATGGGTTGTTCTTGCAAGGTCCAGTCAATGAGTTTAGAATGCATTAGTGGCAAAAAATTGACATGTTTGAGGGTATTCATAGTATGTTCATCATAGACTTGGATTGTTAAGTAGAGTCCTAGATTAGTATCATATCAATATGCATTCAAATTGGTGAGAGCCATAAGAACATCATCAAAGCCTATGTCAAGGATATGAGGATCTAACTCATCAGATCTATCCCCTGAGCTTTCACCTACCTTGAGTTGGGTTACGTATTGGTGCACCATGTCAATATCTTTGTCCATAGTCTCCTCAAACAAGCTATCAAACTCATACTCATGAGAGTCTATCTCATCTGGGTCCCCTATGCATGAAACATGAGTAAAGTCTACTCTTTGACCCCAATTTAGATGGATCCTTCCCAAAACTCTATTATGGTCATATCTTGTCCTTTTGTATCAAGATCTGACTAAGAGGTCAATGCCTCTTTTTGACTAGGAATCATTGGTTGTTCTTCTGGAACTTGTTGTTCAATAACATCGGCCTAGGGAATTTGTTCTAAGTCCTCATTGAGTAGAGATAGAACACATGGGGGGATAGAATAATGATATTCATGCCATTCGTCGAAGACACTTTTCTCATAAGTGGGTGTGTCTATGTTTCTCCTTTCCTAAGTTGATAAGAAGCCTAAGCCGATTGTATCTCTAAAAATCCTAAACTTGGATTCTATGGGTTCTACTAGCCCATTTGGTTTAGACCCAATAGGGACTTTCCCTGAATAACCCATGCGTTGAACTAACTCGTATCCCTTACCATACTTTTCAAGGGAGATATCACAATGTTTGACACCATTACCTTCAAGTTCTCTATATAGCCATTCCAAAATGGCTTTCTCTTCATTTTCATCTTCAAGAGGTATAGTTGCATGAATTAAACTACCATCGTAGATGACTTGAGCTAGTGCAGTTGATGGTTTCATTTCCTCTAAAGGTTTCCCATAAGATCTAGGGGATGTGGATAGTGATGTGAATGACTAAACAAACTCTATCATGTATCCACCCATCCATGTGTCTTTGATTTTTAGTTTATTCTCCATCTCTTTCATCATGTTTCTTCTAGACTTAGAGGTAGGAGATTATCTATTATGTGGGATAAGAATATCAACTGATTATTTTAGTGTGTAGCAAACATAATTGGAATTTGCAAGAACAGTAACTTCAACACTGTTGAAAGGGAACTTGATGCACTGGTGATAAGTGAATGGGACAACTTACATTTTGTGGATCCATGGCCATCCCAATAGAATGTTGTATGTGAGTGGGAGATCCAGTACCTGGCATATGACCTCTCTTTCAACAGGTCCCACTCTGATAGACAAACATATGAGACCTTTGGAAGATCTCTCTTGTTCATCATAGGATTTTATTGTTATCATCTTCTTTGGATCAATAGTAGATTTTGAAAAGCCCAACTGTTCTACCAATTTGTAGGTACATAAGTTCAACCCTATGCCTCCATCTATCAAAACTTGTTTGACTCGACAGGTGTGGATCATAACTTCAATGTGCAGGGGTAGATTATGTAGGTGACTCAAAAAATTATCATATTCTTTTGAAAATGATAGGTAGTGGGGTGAGGTCAAATGACCTACCATGGATTGAAATTGATCTAAGTCAAAGTCCTTAGGGACATTGGCAGTTGATAAGGCTTTATCCAAGATTTCTCTATGAGCTAGAGAGATTTTGAGCAATTCAAAAATTGATATTTGAGCATTCATCTTCTGTAATTGCTTGACAATGTTGTAGTTAGTAGAATATGATGAAACTAGTTGTTTGGAATTTGATGACTTAGACATGGTTGTAGATAGTTGTTTGTTTGATGTGGAGGGTTTTGACAATGCTAGTTGATTTCCATAGTTGGAAGGTCCTGCTCTTCCTAGGGCAACTTTTGCTTGTGCTCAGGTCATAACGTTAGTGGCTCTAGACTCTCTTTCTCTATTCTTGACAATAACAACGTTGCAATGTTCAGAAGGGATGGCCACACACATATGAATGTGTTACTATAACTGACAATGATGATGATGAAGACCAACTAAGATTAGAGGTATACAAGATTGTAGAATGATTAGATCAGTTCTTATCTTGTAATTGATGTCAAGCAATTAATTTCTTATTTAATTGAGTTGCCATATCATTCGAAGTATGATATAAGTTGAGTGAATTAAAGAAGAAGAGGAAGTGAAATGTTGGAAATTTGAAGAAGTTAATTGGGCAACTGATACATATCATACAATGTTATGGTTATGTTGATATAATGATTTTCTACCAAATATTTGATTATATCAAATTGGTAAAGAAGATTAGTCAACTCGGTAAGCAAAATAGTTTGGTTACTGAGCAGGAAGAAGTCATTTGGTAAAAGGAAAGTAACTTTCGGTAAAGAGAAAGGAACTCAAGGCACCAAGTAGAAGGTTTTAGTCACCGAGAAAAGTTAACCAAAATCTAGTTTGAAAGAAAAGAGTTAGCCATCGAGAAAGGAACATAAATTAAATACAAGGATCAGAATGACATTTAATGATGAGCTATGATGAACTGGAATATTATGATTATGAGCAAGAGTTAGTTAGAGAGATCTACGATTACAAAAATTTAAGGTGATGATAAAATGTTTAATCAAGATCTAAATTCATTGAATAAGTTTTTGAGGATGATCAGATAGATGAGATTAATCAAAAGAAAATGTAATAAATGAGATTAGGAGGAAAATAAAGTCTATATAAAGGATGAATTTGTATGAACAAAAGGCTGGCAAGTTGAAGGGTTGATGAGTCACCGAATGATACATTGAAGAAGGAAAAGGTTGAATTTTGAGTCAAAAAATAGAATGTGTTGAAATGTTGAAGCTAGTGGAAAGTGAAGGATTGAAGTGAAGACAAAGAGTGCACAAGGGATCTAATTATGCAAAAGAAAGATGTAGATTTACAGGTCAATTTATTCACTGTTGCTTATTAACATTTATAACAAAAAAATCTCTTAACCGAGTGGACCTAACAGTCATATTTGTAAATCCTTGTAAGAGGTACCATTATAAAAGAGTGTTTGAAGACCTTTAACCAGACCACTCCTAATAGGGTGAAGATCCTAACAGATCTAAGACAAATTGCCTAATAGGGTCACATTTAACAATGTGTATTGTAATCTTTAATCATATTGACTTTTAATCAAGCATACTTCAGAAGAGTATTCATTTAGTGGGTGACAATTAACATAGTGGTTTTTCCCAAATTGGGTTTCCACGTTAAATATTGGTGTTATACGTGTTGAATGTTTAGTGTGAATGTTATTATTGATTGATAAAGTTAATTTACTATTATTGGTTAATAGTGAAGTGTGTTTGACCGAGTTGAATCAGAGAAAGTTTTTAAGGTACAGAGAATCAAGGATTATTAATTCACCCTCCCTCTCCATAATCCAATAATTGGTACCAGAGCTGAGTAATCTAAAGGGATAAGTTTGAAAGACTTAAGTAAAAGATCCAAAAATGTATAGGAGAGAAGTACCTAAGCTGAACAAGGAGAGTTTTTCTACATGGAAATGCAGGATGAGGTTGTACCTATCTAGAATTGGAGAATCAACACTCAACCATTTGGATAATGACTACACTCCACTACCTCTTGGAGCTATGACACTTGATCAGATGAGAGAAAAGCATGAACACAACTTGGTAATGATTGAAATTGCTTCTTCCCTGACTGATGTTGAATTCAATGACATTACAGATTGTATTACTACAAAAGAGATGTGGGATAAGATTGAACTTGTTTATGGAGGTTATATGAATGTATAAAAAGATAAGGTTGATAGTCTCAGAGGTAAGATTGATGAGATGAGAATGAAAGATGAAGATAATATTGCACAATATAGTTTCAAAATTAAGGAAGTGGTAAGTGCCATCAGAGTTGTTGGTGGAAAATTAACTGGTGAAGAAATGGTAAGCAAAAT
The DNA here is from genome assembly GCA_027943335.1 of Chamaecyparis obtusa. NCBI lineage: Eukaryota > Viridiplantae > Streptophyta > Pinopsida > Cupressales > Cupressaceae > Chamaecyparis > Chamaecyparis obtusa. The sequence continues at coordinate 357,462 of BSBK01001747.1, forward strand.
TCTGATAACTCTTTCATCCAAGTATGCTAATCATGTCTCTTCTATTCAGGAATTGAGATCCATACCTGAATAGGTTAAAAATGGAGCCTTAATAATGCACCTAACATTCAACACTATTCATTTGTAATATTATTTGTTGTTTTTGAATTGGAATAGCATAAGTAAATCTGGAAATACTTGAAAATTAATTTGGTCAAGATACATACCTCATCATGAAATTTATTTAGAAATACCTATTTTTTGAAGTTTGTGTGAGGTTTCAGAAGATTCTGCAACCAGATCTGTGATCAGAAAGCTGAGATAGAGAAAACCTAGAAAAGTTTCATCTTTCCGGTAGCAGGTCGACTTTGAACCTCATAAAAGGTCAAAGACTACATTTTTATTCTGAAGGTCGATTCTGACTTTGTTCGCAGATCTCAAAAGTTCGTCGAAAAGGGTACTCAAATCTGTCCTCTGATTCTTGAAACAGCGACTGTAGATATTTGAAAAAGGGGTTTTTTGGGGTGGCTATATAGGGTTTTGCCTTAGTCAAACCCCCATTTTGGTGATCTCCACCTCCACAAATAGCTGATTGAAATAGAATGTGTGTGTGTATGTATTGAAAGTGTAATGCCAAGATCTAATCCTCTAGATCAAAACCCTAGCATGAATATGTATGAAACAACAATGCATAGATTTGAATGAGATTAAAAAAACATACCAAGCCCCCAAGGCTAAAGTACTTTTACCAAACTCACAATCCATAATTGTTACTCCATGATTGAATCTTTGAATGCTTGAAAGTTGATAATGGTGGATCAAGGAAGAAAGGATCTCTCTTGCTCCAAATATGTGTTCACAAAGATGCTTGATATCAATAATGGCTTGATCTTCTATATCATCCTCTTGCTATCTTGCATCTTCACCATTGCTTGCTTTCTTGAAATCTTGTTGCTCATGAAATTGAATCCTTGAGAGCACTTGATCATGAGAATGCTCAGTTGTACTTGGTGAAAATGAATCCAAATGAGAGTCTTTATATAGAGGTTTCAAGGTGAGGCTCCTAGACCAATGTGAGGACCCATAATTCAATTTTCACCTCGAATTAAGGTCCAATCAAAATAACCAACCAAGGAGGGAAAATAATTAAATGAATTTTGAATTAAAACCTTTTCACACTCGGATCCGAGGTCCTAACATTGATTTCAGGGCCCATCGGGACCAAATTTTGAAAGAGGGGCATAAATTCTGGAGGAGGTTAGAATCAAGGTTGTAACTGACCTAGTCAAGATCGAGCTTGATCCTGACCTGGTCAGGAACAAATTGATTTTGATCCTGTGGGCCGAGATCCAGCCAGAATCAGGACAGGAGGTTCTGGGGATGCCCAGAGACCTAGAAATGATACCAGAAAGGGATAGAATGCCAGGGATAGGCATAAAATCCTATGATGAAGGTTGGGAGGACCCATTTCTAAGTCCTACCTAGAAAATAGAGCCATGGGAAAAGGGAAATTAGGGAGAATCCTCAGGATCCTAACCCTAATTTAACCTAGAATGAAGAAGATAAGTGCAAAATGCATCCTAAATGCAAGTCTATCATGATAAATGTACTAAAAGATGGTGCTAAACCTATCAAGATGGAAGTGCTTCCATTTTAAGATAATACAATACCTAATAACATTGTTACTCTTGATGCCCTGATCAGTAAGCTGAATGCATTTGAGCTTAGTAATTATGATAATAGTCTATTGACTATTGAAACAACTTTCAAATCATCTTTAAGCATTGGTAATTCAAGAAGAGAGAGAATCATAATAGCTCATGTGGAAGTGACTATGACAATTTTCTAACCGAAGAGAAAGAACAAGAAGAGTTGGAAGCATTGCTGGCAAATAGGCCATCGAGAGGAAAAGGAAAGTATAAAGGTAAACTGCCTCTATAATGTTTTAATTGCAACAAAATTGGTCACATTGCATCTAGGTGTCCTGACAATGACAAGAATGATAAAAGTGACAAGAAGGAGAACCGATACCAAAGGTTTAGATATTTTAAGGACAAAGGAAAAAAGTCATGCTACCTAGCCAAGGAAGGAGTAACTGATGATGAATCTGATGACACTAAAGAAAGTGTGGAATTTGTTTATGTTTATATGAAGGATGATTCATAATAAGAGGGGTATGAAGATGAAAAAACCTTTATTTATCATGTTAGAAAAACTGACCCATGGATAATTGATAGTGGCTGCTCACATCATGTGACTGGTGACATTGATAAGTTTGAAAATTTAGAAGAATATGATGGAGGATTTGTTAGATTTGGGATTGATGCTCCATGTTCTGTAAAAGGAAGAGGATCCATTATACTAAATGAAAAGATCAGATGTGATGGTGCTTATTGGGTTCAAGGACTAAACTACAATTTGTTGAGTATTGCACAATTGAACAACACTGGTCACCGACTAGAGTTTCAAAATAGAAAAGTATAGATCTATGGTGTTGATGGAATTTTGATTGGAACCAGTGAGTAATCCAAAGGTAATCTATTCTACCTTGATACTGATACAAAACATTGCTTGTTTGTTAAAGTTGAGGATGTATTGCTGTGGCACAAAAGACTTTATCATGTAAATTTTGATAACATGATTAAGGTGAGAATAAAGAATAGAGTTAGAGGTCTACCAAGATTAAGAAAACCTAATAAGTGATGTGTAAGGAATGGAAGATTGGTAAGATGAAAAAATCAAGTTTCTCAAGAAAATATTACTCATCTAATGGTATTTTGGAATTATTTCATACTAATCTCTGTGGTCCTATGAGAATACAAAGTTATTATGGTGATCGCTATTTCATTTTGTTTGTTGATGCCTACTTAAGAATGATGTCGGTAATGTTTCTAAATGAAAAGTTTGATGCATTCCAAATGTTTAAATGGTATAAGGCAAGAGTTGAGAAGGAAATATGTAATAAACTAAAATGTATAAGATCAAATAAAGGAGGTGAATTTATCTCTGATGAATTTACTATCTTCTGCAATGAGAATGGAATCAAAAGGCAAGTATCTACACCGATGAATCCACACAAAAATGGAAAAGCTGAAAGAAGGAATAGATCAATAGTTGATTATGCTAGAACATTGTTGATTGAAAAAGAAATTGCACAAACATTCTAGAGAGAAACCATTAGTACCACTATCTACACTCTTAACCGAGTACAATTGAAGAAAGGTACCAATAAAACCCCTTATGAACTCTGGTATGGGCATACACCGAATGTTGGCTACTTTAAATTTTTTGGAAGTAGGTGTTATATACTGAAAGATGCTAGGAATGGAAAGTTTGATTCTAAAGGAGATGAAGGTATATTCTTAGGATACTCCACAAAGAGAAAAACTTATAAATGTTTGAATAAGGCTACTAGAAAAAATATGGAAAGTGCAAATGTGAGGATAGATGAATTTGCTGAAAGAAATGAAGAAGATAGTAAAAAGGAACCAAAAGATTATCAAAGATTTGTATATGTACATGAAGGAATTTTGGGTACTGTACATGAGTTGCAAGAAGAAACCAAGGAGCTAGTTGAGCCTCCACTGAGAGATGAAAATGTTGAAGAATAGTCTACCGAGCTTGTTTTAGAAAAATATGTGAGAAGACACCACTCACCGAGAAAAATTATTGGAGAAAAGAATGCAAGAGTCCCGATGAGAAGTAATTTGAAAGATAATACATGTTTGATTTCTAAATTTGAGCCTAGATTAGTCAAGGATGCACTTGGAAATGAAGATTGGGTTAATGCAATGAAAGAAGAGATTGATCAAATTGAAAAGAACAATATTTGGTCATTGGTACCGAGACCCAAGGAAAAGAATGTTATTGGTACAAAGTGGATTTTTAGTAATAAACTAAATGAGAATGGAGATTTGATCATAAATAAAGAAATATTGGTCTACAAAGGGTATACACAAGAAGAAGGCATTGACTATGGTGAGACATTTGCTTCTGTTGCTAGATTAGAAGATATAAGAATTTTACTTGCCTATGCTACCTATAAAGGATTCAAAGTTTATCAAATCAATGTTAAGTTTGCATTTTTGAATGGAATTTTTGAAGAAGAAGTTTACATTGAACAACCTGACATATTTGTTGAGAATTTTAACAAGGACATGGTATGAAAACTACACAAGGCACTATATGGCTTGAATCAAGCACCCCAAGCATGTTATGGAAGACTACACTCATACTTAATCGAGATTGGATTTCAAAGGACAAGTGACAACAATAATTTGTCTCTGAAATGTGATAGTACTGATAATATTTTGATTGCTAAAATTTTTGTTGATGATATTATATTTGGAGGAAATGAGTCAATGTCTAAATCATTTGCTGAAGAGATAAGAAAGGAATTTGAGATGTCCATGATAGGAGAGATAAAATTATTTATTGGACTACAAATTCAATAAGTCAAAGATGAGATATATATCACACAGTCAAAATATATCAAGGAGATCCCAAAGACATTCAATATGGAAGAGTCAAAATCGGTTGGTACATCAATGGCTACTAGTTGTAAATTGTCAAAGGAAGATGAGACAAAGGAAGTAAATGAAACACTCTACCGATCAATGATTGATAAGCTACAATATGTTGTACATAGTAGGTCTGATATTTCTCATAATTTTGGTATTATTGCAAGATTTTCTACCAATCCAAAGAAAACACACATGTTTGTAGTCAAAAGAATATTTAGATATCTGAAAGGAATTGAAGGTTTTGGTATACTATACAAGAAAGGAGAAGATTTTTATCTTAAGGTGTATACTGATGCTGATTGGGTTGGAAACATTGATGATATGAAAAGTACAAGTGTCGAAGCTTTCTTTTAAGGAGAAAGGTTAGTGACATGGTTAAGCAAGAAAAAGAGTTTTATTTCACAGTCTACTATCAAAGCCGAGTATGTTGCTCCAACTATAAATTGTTCAAACATTATGTGGATCAAATAATTTTACTTTAAGGTATAAAAGAAGAGATTACTGATCTAGTTACTATTTACTATGATAATACTACTACTATTAACATATCAAAGAATTTGGTGATGCATTCAAAGGCAAAGCACATTTCTATTAAGTATCATTACTTGAGAGAACAAATTCAAGATAAGCATGTGGTATTAGAGTATGTGAATTCAAAGGAACATAATGCTGATATATTCACCAAACCACTACCGAAAGATGTTTTTGAGTACCTTTGAGGTAAATTAGGGGTTCTTCCCCTATCCAATATTCACTAAGGCAAGATGCATGCTGCATCAATTCAGAGTTTCATTTGAATATCTATTTTGTGAGTTGATGCTAGTGTTCACTCTTTGGGAGACGCCTAAAGTTGTGAAAGATGTTAATGTATGCAATGAGAAATCAATACAGTTGAGGTATTATTCACTGTTTGAACAAAGTTTTCAGGAGTATGTGTCTTTGGAATTGTTGTCAAAGAGGGAGAATATGTAAATATTGCTAAGAGGGAGAAGATCTATTGAAGGAGAAGATTGTTATTGATGACTACAAATAATAGAGGGAGAATATGTACAAATTAAGATCAAGCAAAGAAGAGAGAAGATGATAAAGCTCAAAGGGAGTATGTTAGTAAGTGTTGTCATCATCAATTGACAGTAAGTATTTCCATCAATGCCAAAGAGGGATATGGTTACTATAACTGAGAGTGATTATAATAAAGACCAACTAAGATTAGAGGTATACACGATTGTAGAATGATTAGATCAGTTATTATCTTGTCACTAATGTCAAGCGATTGATTTTTGATTTATATTGATTTTCCATATCATTCGAAGTATGATATAAGTTGAGTGAGTTAAAGAAGAAGAGGAAGTGAAATGTTGTAAAATTGAAGAACTTAATTGGGCAACTGATATATATTAAACAATGTTAAGGTTATGTTGATATAATTGTTTTCTACCAAATATTTTATTATATAAAATTGGTAAAGCAAATTAGTCAAGTCAATGAGCAACATAGTTTGGTTACTGAGCATGAAAAGTCATTCGGTAAAAGGAAAGTAAGTTTCAGTAAAGAGAAAGGAACTCAAGGCACCAAGAAGAGGGTTTTAGTCACAAAGCGAAGTTAACCAAAATTCAGTTGAAAGAAAAGAGTTAACCATCGAGCAAGGAACATAAATTAAATACAAGGATCAAAATGACATTTAATGATGAGCTATGATAAGCTAGAAGATTATGATGATGAGGAAGAGTTAGTTAGAGAGATCTAAGATCAAGAAACTTCAAGGTGATGATCTATAGTATAGACCTAAGCGAAAAAAAGAGAAGGTACAAGTTCAAATAAAGTTCAAGTTATGAGGTGATGATAAAACATTTAACCGATATCTAAATTCATCGAATAAGTTTGTGAGGATGATCAAATGGTTGAGATTAATCAAAGAAAATTGTAATAAAGGTGATTAAGAGGCAAAAAAAATTCTATATAAATGATGAATTTGTATGAACAAAAGGGTAGCAACTTGAAGGGTTGATGAGTCATCGACTGATCCAATGAAGAAAGAAAAGGTTGAATTTTGAGTCAGAAAGTAGAATTTGTTGAAGTGTTGAAGCCAGTGGAAAGTGAAGAATTGAAATGAAGAAAAAGAGTGCACAAAAGATTCGATTATGCAAAAGAAAGTTGTAGATTTATAGGTCAATTTATTCACTATTGCTTATTAACATTTGTAAAAGAAAAATTTGTTAACGGAGTGGACCTAATAGTATTATTTGTAAATCCTTGCAAGAGGTAACATTCTAAAAGAGTGTTTGAAGAAATTTAACCAGGCCACTCCTAATAGGCTAAAGATCCTAACAGATCTAAGGCAAATTCCCTAATAGGGTCACATTTAAAAATATGTATTGTAATCTTTAACTAGATTGGATTTTAACCGAGCATACTTTAAAAGAGTATTTATTTAGTGGGTGACAATTCCCATAGTGATTTTTCCCAAATTGGGTTTCCACGTTAAATACTGGTGTTATATGTGTTGAATGTTTACTGTGAATGTTATTGCTGATTGATAAAGTTAATTTACTGTTATTGGTTAATAGTGAATTGTGTCTAGCTAAGTTGAATCAGATAAATTTTTTAAGGTATAGATAATCAAGGATTATAGATTCACCCCCTCTCCATAATCCAAGAATAGGTATTAGAGTTGAGTACTCTAAATGGATAAGTTTGAAAGACTTGAGTAAAAGATCCAAAGATGTATAGGAGAGAAGTACCTAAACTAAACAAGGAGATTTTCTCTACATGGAAAAGTAGGATGAGGTTGTACCTATCTAGAATTATAGAATCAACGCTCAACCATTTGGATAATGAATACACTCCACCACCTCTTGGAGCTATGACACTTGATCAGATGAGAGAAAAATAGGAACACAACTCAGTAATGATTGAAATTGCTTCTTCCTTGACTAATGTTGAATTGAATGACATTAAAGAATGTATTAATGAAAAAGAGATGTGGGATAAGATTGCACTTGTTTATGGAGGTGATTTGCATGTACAAAAAACTAAGGTTGACAGTCTTAGAGGTAAGTTTGATGAGATGAGAATGAAAGATGAAGAGAACATTGTATAATATAGTTTCAAAATTAAGGAAGTGGTAAGTGCCATAAGAAGTTCTGATAGAACATTCACTGGTGAAGAAGTGGTAAGAAAAATTCTGAGAACTCTTTCATCCAAGTATGCTATTCAAGTCTCTACTATTTAGGAATTGAGATCCATACCTAATAACATTATTACTCTTGATGCCTTGGTCAGTAAGATGATTGCATTTGAGATTAGTAATTATGATAACAGTCTATCGACTATTGAAACAACTTTCAAATCATCTTTAAGCATTGGTAATTCAAGAAGAGAGAGAGAGAATCACAATAGTTCATGTGTGGAAGTGACTATGATAGTATTCTAATTGAAGAGAAAGAACAAGAAGAGTCAGAAGCATTGTTGGAAAGAGGCTACCAAGAGGAAAATGAAAGTATAAAGGTGATAGTACTGATAAGATTTTGATTGCTAAATTTTTTGTTGATGATATTATATTTGGAGGAAATGAGTCAATGTCTAAATCATTTTCCGAAGAGATCAGGAAGGAATTTGATATGTCCATGATAGGAGAGATAAAATTCTTTATTGGACTACAAATTCAACAAGTCAAAGATGGGATCTACATCACACAGTCAAAATATATCAAGGTGATCTTAGAGACATTCAGTATAGAGGAGTCAAAACCAGTTGGTACATCAATGACTACTAGTTGTAAATTATCAAAGGAAGATGAGAAAACACTCTACCGATCAATGATTGGTAAGCTACAGTATGTTGTATATAGTAGGCCTGATACTGCTCATGCTATTGGTATTGTTCCAAGATTTTCTATCAATCCAAAGGAAACACACATGTCTGCAGTCAAAAGAATATTTAGATATCTGAAAGGGACTGAATGTTTTGGTATACTATATAAGAAAGGGTGAGATTTTGATCTTAAGGTGTATACTGATGCTGATTGGGCTAGAAACATTGATGATAGGAAAAGTAAAAGTGGTAGAGCTTTCTTTTTAGGAGAAAGGTTAGTGACATGGTTAAGCAAGAAATAAAGTTGTATTTCACAGTCTACTGCCGAAGCTGAGTATTTTGCTGCAACTATGAAATGTTCAAACATTGTATGGATCAAACAATTACTTGAAGGTATGCAAGAAGAGATTACTGATCCAGTTACTATTTACTGTGATAATACTAGTTCTATTAACATATCAAAGAATCTGGTGATCCATTCAAAGACAAAGCACATTTATATCAAATATCATTACTTGAAAGAACAAGTTCAAGACAAGCATGTGATATTGGAGTATGTGAATTCAAAGGAGCAGATAGCTGATATATTCACCAAACCACTACTAAAAGATGCTTTTGAGTATCTCCGAGTTAAATTAGGGGTTTTTCTGCTATCCAATATTGACTAAGGAAAGATGCATGTTGCATCAATTTAGAGTTTCATTTGAATATCTATTTTGTGAGTTGATGCTAATGTTCACTCTTTGGGTGATGCTTGAATGATGGGGAGGTTAGGATAGACTAGCTAGTCTGTGCTCTCTGATCCTCAACTAGGATCCCAGTGTACTCTTGACACCTGCTATGGTCTATAGGATTCCCATTCATTCTAGGATCCCCTGATCTAGCCCAACCTGACCACCAAGTTTAGTTTAGTCTTCTTGCAAATTTGTAAGCACATCTTCCTAGCACCATTCCCTTACTTAGGCTTATAAGGGTCTTCAAGGCTCAAACACCTTCCTAAGCTCTGACAAGGTTAGTGATGAGTTTCTAGATGTTTTTAGGTCATTTGAAGCAACTCTGAAGTATTTTTGAGGATGGGTTGATACTCGATTGCATAGTTCCTTCACAAATCAGGGCTACAAGGAAGAGCCCCAATTAGGCCTCCTTTCAGGTTTATAGGACTTTTGACCCTTTTTTCCCATAGAAACAAAGCTTGAGTTCTAAAGAAACCTCCACTCAATTGCACATCCATCAAGGATTTTTGAGGTTTTGGGTCACCAACTAGTCGTACAACACCTCCATCAGATTTGAGGGTTTCTAGGGCTTTTTGGGCCTCACAGAGTCACAGGGATTTTTTTCTTTATTCAACACCCTTATTGGATTGTTCAGGATTTCTACTTCACATAAAAGGACCTTTATACATGTCCCTTGTCTCCCTCAAAAGGGATAACCTTGAAACTCACACCCTTGTCTTCAAGAGCGTCATCTCTGCTGACCTCACCTAGCCAGGCACTGCCTTAGCTCGCCTAGGGCTTGGTCAAAGAATTGCTTGCACTTTCTTTCCAGAGCCCTAATGACACATATGTATAGGGTAGGGACTATACTACCAAATTCCAAAGAACCATGGTGTTTCCATGATAGGAATAGGAGCTACAGGCCCTACATCATAAGCCTCTCCAAACTGGCAGAGGACTGACAAATGCAAAGAAATGAACAAACACACACCAAAAATTGAAAGAACTAATCTAAACACACACAAATGAAAGAATAAACACTATTAAAAATATTCCATGCAAATATTTCACAAACTTCCTTTTATTCACTTCCAATCATACCAAATAGCAGTGACTGTCACACATTTTCATCGTTACATACTAGTTTTCCATACAGTAGTCATACACAATTAATGCCAACCCTTGCATTAGGGTTCCTCATGTCATTTATAGTCTTCTCCTTGGGATTAGTGTTAGGTTAGGGTTTTTAACCACTTAGGCAAGGTTAGAAACATCATAAGGAAATGTTGCTAGCAACTTTTGAGCAACTTTTTCTTGCTCGAGCAACTTTTGCTCACACACCACCAAAGACCATTTCTAAGTCTAACAAAGGCACACTTGTGCTCAAACCTTTCCCAAATTCCTATCATAAGAATTTTACTAACATAGTCAAATAGTGACCTCAGGATGACATCGTGCGCTGAGTCATTGTACCACTTTCACATGGAAAACCAACTGAAACTCTAGGACCTGTCCTAGGCCTAGACACACCAAGTGAGCTTAGCTCTTATTCTACTTACAAACTTCATTGAATAAGTGATGCTCACAAAAAAATTGAATGGTGGGAGCCCTTAGAAGGGTGCTCCTGCACCACTGAAGTTGTGAAAGATGTTAATAGATGCAATGAGAAATCAGTACATTTGAGGTATGATTCACTATTTGAACAACATTTTCAGGAGTATGTGTCTTTAGCATTGTTGTCAAAGAGGGAGAATATGTAAAGATTTCTAAGAGGGAGAATATCTATTGAAGGAGAATATTTCTATTGATGACTACAACTGATAGAGGGAGAATATGTACAAATGGAGATCAAGAAAAGAAGAGAGAAGAAGATAAAGCTTAGAGGGAGTATGTCAGTAAGTGTTGCCATACATGCCAAAGAAGGAGATTGTTACTATAACTGATGGTGATGATAATAAAGGCTGACTAAGATTAGAGGTATACAAGATTGTAGAATGATTAGATTAGTTATTATCTTGTCATTGATGTCAAGCAATTGATTTCTGATTTATATTGAGTTGCCATATCATTTGGAGTATGATATAAGTTGAGTGAGTTAAAGACTTGAAGAGGAAGTGAAATGTTGTAAAGTTGAAGAACTTAGTTGGGAAATTGATACAGATCAGACAATGTTAAGGTTATGTTGATATAATTGTTTTCTACCAAACATTTGATTATATCAAATTGGTAAAGAATATTAGTCAAGTTAGTAAGCAAAATAATTTGGTTACTGAGTAGGAAAAAGTCATTCGGTAAAAGGAAAGTAAGTTTTGGTAAAGAGAAAGGAACTTAAGGCACCAAGAAAAAGGTTTTAGTCACCGAGTGAAGTTAACTGAAATTCAGTTGAAAGAAAAGAGTTAACCACCAGGCAAGGAACATAAATAAAATACAAGGACCAGAATAATATTTAATGGTGAGCTATGATGAGCTGGAAGATTATGATGATGAAGAAGAGTTAGTTAGAGAGATCTACAATCATAAAAATTCAAGGTGATGATCCATGGTATAGATCTAAGTGGCAAAAAGAGAAGGTACTAGTTCCAAGAAAGCTCAAGCTCTAAGGTGATGATAAAATGTTTAGCCGAGATCTAAATTCATTGAATAAGTCTATGATGATGATCAGATGATTGAGATTAATCAAAGAACAAAGTAATAAAGGAGATTAAGAGGCAAAAAAAAGTTTATATAAATGATGAATTTGTATGAATAAAAGGCTGGTAAGTTGAAGGGTTAATGAGTCACTGACTGATACAATGAAGAAGGAAAAGGTTGAATTCTGAGTCAGAAAGCAGAATTTGTTGAAGTGTTGAAGCTAGTGGAAAGTAAAGGATTGAAGTGAAGACAAAGAGCACACAAGAGATCTGATTATGCAAAACAAAATTGCATATTTACAGGTTAATTTATTAACTGTTACTTATTAATATTTGTAACATAAAAATCTATTAACCGAGTGGACATAACAATCTTATTTGTAAATCCTTGCAAGAGGTAGCATTCTAAAAGAGTGTTTTAGGACCTTTAACTAGGCCACTCCTAATAGGGTGAAGATCCTAATATATCTAAGTCAAATCGCCTAACAGGGTCACATTTAACAATGTGTATTGTAATCTTTAACTAGATTGACTTTTAACCAAGCATACTTCAGAAGATTATTTCTTTAACTTGGGTGACAATTCCCAAATTGGGTTTCCACATTAAATACTGGCATTATATGTGTTGAATGTTTACTATGAATGTTATTTTTGATTGATAAAGTTAATTTACTATTATTGGTTAATAGTGAAGTGTGTTTGATCGAGTTAAATCAAAGAAAGTTTTTAAGGTACATAGAATCAACGGTTACTGATTCACCGCCCTGTCCCTAATCCAACAAAATGACATTGTTATCACTAGTGCCAAATGTGTGATTAATTCAGGCACCTTCCTTTGGTTTGAAACTTTCCCCTTTTTCATACTTGGGTATGGGGTCTTTAAATGCCTTTTGATCATTATTTATGGTGTGATTGTCAACTACAATTACCTTGTTGTCAATGAGATCTTGGATCTCATGCTTGAGTCACATGAAATTCTCAGTCTTATGTCCCTTTTTTACATGAAATTCTAAATAATCATTATCATTCTACCATTTTGATTTTACTTCAAGTTCATATGGTTTGGAATTATTTGGCAATATAATCAGTTGATTTTCTAGAAGAGTCTTGAGCGTTGATTTGTTTGACTCACCTAGAGGAGTGAAGTTACGCTTATGTTTGACCCAAGGTTTCTCTTTCAGAAGATTACTCACCCCTTTTGAAGAGGCCTTAGTGGTAGTATCAAAATCTTTTAGGTTGAAAATTACTCATTTTAATTGGGGAGCAACATGGTCAACCACCCCATCATTTACCACATTTTTATTCTTGTTCCAATACTTGTTCTTGTCTTTGGAACTAGAATTATATTTGATTTCTTTGTAAAGGGTGATTTCACCCTTTCTAACAAGAATGTCTTCTATTTTTAGTGCATTCTTCACTAACCTGTCAAAGGTATCTGGGTCTTGCAATTGGACGGGGAAAATAAACTCACGGATCAATGCACTAGTGAATATATCCATCTTCTCAGATTCAAGTATGAGACATGGATATCGAGAAAAAACTTTCCTCCATCACTGGAGAAATTTTAGAAAAGGATTTCCCATTTATTGCTCGATATTACATAAATCAATCATTGCCACAGGATGCTTGATGTTGTAAGAATACTATTGCAAAAACCGCTTGATTAGCTCGTCAAAAGTTTTGATTCTAGTGGGTAATTTTGAAAACCACTCGATAGCCTGACCACCTAAACTCTGGGGAAAGAGATGCATGAGATATGTCTTTTCATGCATAAAATCTATACACATGACACAAAATTCTTGAACGTGATCCTACGATCAAAATTTCCAAGGTACTTGTCAAATTTTGGGATCTCAACTCCACATGGGATTGAAGGTAAATACAAGTCCTTATCAAAAGGAAATGGACAAATGGAGTCTATGTAGTATTTTTGACTTCTCTTGGTTCTTCTTCCCCTCTTGCAACTCTATTTTCAAGGATTGTAATTGCTTGGTTACCTGGGTGAAATGAGTTTCTTCCTCTTTAGAAATGACGTCTTCATCTTTGTATTGAGGAGGAAGTTGTGCTCCTTGTTGCACTAATTCGTGAAAGTATTGCTCTTTCTCTCAAGCCATAATGGTTTTCATCATTTTGAGAAAGTCTTTGTCATCTTTACATCTAGCGATACTAGCCTCATCGGGTTTAGATTCGCTTGAGGAATCCTCTCTATCTGTAGCATGAACACTCACACCGTAATGTGTATGTTTAAAATCCTCGTGGTCTTTTCCTTTTCTAGACATCCTTGAGTTAGTGGATTTGTCTCGGTGATGGGTTGATCTCCCAGAGGTTTCTAGTTGTTCCACAAAAAGAGGATTTTATTTAAATGTAAGGGGTCTCTCCTCTTCTCCTAGAAATTGTCTGAGAGAGCTTCTAGTATGTATAAGCATAACTCAGATGGTTGTCAGATAGGTGTTGACGTAAAACAATTCATGTTGAACAAGTCCAAGGTAAATGATGATGCAAACAAGATAATGTCCAATCAAGAAGGAGATGCAAATAAATCAAATTCAAGTCAAGGTTAAGAAACCTAGATGATAATGCACTCATGACTCAAAGAAGGATAACTGATAAGGAAGATGGTGATAGAACTGATCAAAGGAATAGACCAACAAGACATACCTCATGATAGAAAAAACTAGAATGACCAAAGATTATGATAAATTACAATAAGCTCACAACCTTAGAGGTATACCTATGGAATAGAGGACAAATCTAACCAGATATTTGAAGAAAGACTAATGAGACTTTGATTTTTTGCCAACTATTTTTCAAAATATTTGGTAGGATTGTTCTTTCACTTCTTGTTTCGTGATTCAATTTTCAGTTTGTTTTGAATGTTTTGATATTAGGAACTTCAAGGTACATAAGCACAATAAGAACATGTGAAAATATTTAGAAAAAAATGGCAACACTTCCTAAGCCCTACAATCAATTGGCTAAGTGAGAAAATCCTTGTTCATTGACTTAGGTTCATACCCAATAGCTAATTAGAATATGACCACCACCAACCATGCAATGGGTATAATGATGTCATGTTACTAACTCCAAACGCTAATGGGGGCATGATATGATGAGTGTCTTGGGGGAGTTACTATATCCCTTGCACTTGGATTATCCCACTTTTAGGGGTGAACCAGGTAGGTTGCTAATATATGGAGTCTAGTAAGGGTCTCCATTCGAATACATTTTTTGTGTCCACGCAAGTGCGATTTAGGCTTATATCCCCACAAAGAACCTTTGTACCAATAGTCATGTAAACGTGATTGAGACCCTAAGTCCCTATTAGGTGGTCAGACGAGAGCTGAGTATAAGCTCAAATGGCATTTAACTTCTGAGGCTTTGGCCTCAAGGAAGCAATTTGTTTAACGTGAGTTGGAGTGGTGTGGCTTACACCTCATGATTATGTGGGCCATTTTCCAAGGTTGAGTACTTTTTCCCACATGGACAGGCCCATCTAAAAGAATGCAAAAATGAAAAAGAAGAGCTATGAGGGTCTGGATTTTTTTATTTTCCCTCAAGGGGAAAAGAGCACAATCTCCTACCTTTTCACTATTCCCAAACATACCAAAAAAATTTCTTTATAAGATTTCTTGCATGTGAGGTTCCTAAAAAAAATTTAATGCAAATAGAATATTTGGTTCTTTCCTTAATAGACAACCTACACAAAAAATGCATCAGTAGTCTTTTTGCTTTTGTCTTTTGATGTCGCCCAAACCCTTCAAAACAATAACTCTAAAAAATACACAACACAAAAGTTTACGAATGCCAGATTCTTCATTAAACTTCTCCAACTCTACTCTCCCTCTCCAATGCAAGAAAAACAACTACTTATTAAAATTTTGAAAATTACCATATTTGGCAAATTTTTGGGAAAAATAGATTTTTCCATTTTTGGTAAATTTCAAAACTCATCCTACGAATCCTAATTTTTCCCAAGAAAAGCCCCCAACTAAGGCAAGATGAATTGCCAACTAATCTACGAGATCAAGAATATGATTTCAAATTGATTACAAAAACAACTTTCTAAAAAACTAGGAAAAAACACAAAAATCCAATTTCAGAGGCCAAGATGATGTTTCAAGCTCCCGAAAAAATGTCAAAATGGCCACCAATCGAGTTGAGCTCATTGACAATCCAAATAGCTCCTCCTCATGCAACTGCCTGTAAAATTTTAGACAAAACCCACATCCGAGTCAAAAGTTATGACCCTCGGAAGTAAATCTCGACCGAAACCAACATTTGAGTCAGCAACCTTGATCCTCGATGCTCCTGTATCATTATCTGCTGCTTGAAGAGAACGCAGCTCCTGCAAGTTCTAGTTCTCAAATTGCTTCCATTTAGGCTCATCAAGCTTCTGCAAATCCCATTCTATAATCCAAGTGTTATCTATTGGTGCCAACCCTTCCTACTGCACAAGATATTTGTTGTAGTCACCCTGGCGAGTCTGAACAGTCTTCTTGTCTAGAATCTGTGCAACCTTTTCCCTTTTCTTGATGGGGACAGTGTGTGTCTAGTCTACCTCATCCTCATTTTCAACAGAGACATCATCACCATGGAAAGTATATAAATCAGAAATATTAAACACAAGAGATATATCAAGACCACTGGGGAGCTCTACCTCATAGGCATTATCATTAATCTTCTTCAGAATCTCATAGGGACCAATTTTCTTATATTTCAATTTATGATAAGTCCCGATAGGAAACCTCTCTTTTCTTAGATAAACCATCACTAGCTCACCCGCACTAAAAACCTGATACCTTCTAGTAGCATTTGTGGAAGCTTTGTATCACTCATTGTTGTCTTGTAACTTCTATCTCACATTCTCCTACAACTAGTGGAGCTGCTCGGCAAAGGCTTCTCCATCATCGTTGACTCTGTCACCCAAGGGAAGTTTCACCAAATCGAGAACACCCTGAGGATTATGACCATAAACAACTTGAAATAGTGACTTACCAGTTGACCTGTTCACAAAGCTGTTATAAGCAAATTTTGCCTGGGGAAATGCCAAATCCCATTGTTTGGGCTTCTCTCCAACAATACATCGCAACAAATTACCCAAACTACAATTAAAAACTTTTTTTTGTCCATCAGTTTGTGGATGATAAGCACCACTGAACTGTAACTTTGTCCCCATCTTCTTCCATAAGGTCCTCCAGAAATGACTCAAGAACTTAGTATCTCGATCAGAGGTGATCATTTTTAGAACCCCATGCAATCTGACTATTTCAGAAAAGAATAACTCAGCCACCCTAGTGGCATCACAAGTTTTCTTACAAGCAATGAAATGAGCCATTTTTGAGAATTTGTCCACAACTACAAAGATAGAGTCATTACCTCGTTGTGTATGTGGCAGTCCCAATACAAAATCCATACTCAAGTCTGTCCATAGTCCTACTAATATTGGTAAAGGCATGTACAATCCGGTGTTCTGGGAGTGCCCTTTGGCTACTTGACAAATTCGACACCTTTCCACAACCTGGTGATAGCTCGCTTCATCTTTGGCCAGTAGTACTTATCTGCTACCAAAGCTATTGTTTTATCCTTCCCAAAATGCCCAACCATAGCACTACTATGAAATTCTCTAATAATATTTTCCCGCATTTAGCCTACAAGAACACACAACTCCTTCCCCTTGAATAAATAACCATCTTGCATAAGATACTCACCTTGAATAGTGTCTGCGTGCCCAGTTACTGGATTCTTCAACTGATCAACAACTTCCCAAAAGTCACTATCAAATTCATACAAGTCTTTGATTGCATCAAAGCCAACCAATTCTATTTCCATGATGGTTAGAAGAACAAATTGTCTGCTCAAGGCATCTACAACTTGATTCTGTTTCCCTGATTTATGCTTAAGAACAAAAGTAAACCCTTGTAGGAAAGAGACCCATTTTGCATGTCTAGTGTTCAATTTCTTTTGTGTGTTCAAGTATTTCAGAGAAATATGGTCTGTAAACAACACAAATTCTTTGGCTAGAGATAATTCTTCCAGTGTCTCAAAGCTTGCACAATTGCATGGAATTCTATATCATATGTAGAATATTTCTTTCACACATCATTTAATTTTTCACTAAAAAAGGCAATGGGCCTACCTTCTTGATTGAGTACAACACCAATGCCCACATGTGAGGAATCACAGTCCACTTCAAACACTTTATCAAAATCTAGTAGGGCTAGTATTGGAGCTTCAGTGACCTTCTTTAGGTATTGGAAACTCTCTTTAGCCTCTTTGGTCCATGAAAACTCTCGACTCTTAGGGCAGTCTATCATAGGTGCTACAATACTACTAAAATTATGAATGAACTTTCTATAGAAAGTAGCCAAGCCATGAAAACTTCTCACCTCGGTGATACTATGTGGACTACACCATTCAAGAATGGCTCGAACTTTCTCTGGATCCATCTTGACACCATCTGCAGAAATGACAAACCCCAGAAAAACCAAGCTTGCTTGCATGAACCTACACTTATTCAAATTAGCATAGAGTTTCTCTCTTCTCAATACCCCTAATATGATCCTCAGGTGTTGCAGATGTTCTTCCCTTCCCTTACTAAAAATCAGTATATCATTAAAATAAACTACTACAAACTTACCAATGTAGGAACACAAGACAATGTTCATGAGTCTCATAAAAGTACTAGGTGTGTTTGATAAACCAAAAGGCATGACCTTCCATTCATACAAACCATCCCTAGTTTTGAAAGCAGTTTTCCACTCATCCCCCTATCGGATGCAGATCTGGTGGTACCCACTTCGCAGATCAATCTTAGAGAAATAATTTGCTCCAGCAAGAACATCCATCATGTCATCCAAACATGGGATAGGATAATGATACTTGATGGTTATACTATTGATGGCTTGACTATCTGTGCACATCCTCGACATGCCATCTTTCTTTGGGGTTAATAATGCTGGGATAGCACAGGGGCTCATGCTTTCCTATACTAAACCTTTTTGTATGAGCTTAGTCACTTGTTTGTCCAATTTTGCATGCTTTGTTAGACTCATTCTGTATGCCGCTTGATTGGGAAGACTTTCTCCTGGAATAAGATCAGTATGATGTTGGATATCTCATTTTGGGGGAAGTCCATCATGTAGCTCATCTAGAATAACATCTAAATATTCTTCCAACACTACAACTACTTCTGGTGGTATAGTCGCGTCTTCCTCTTTCCCCTTTTGCACTACCAATGTATAACAACACCCTGTTACTTTCATCTCCTTGACAAGTTCCTTTTCAAAGAGCATACTTTTAGCTTTTCGATCACCCCTGAGAGGTAACAAGATTACCTTAGATCCATCCTTCCAAAAGGTGTAAGTATTCTTTTCCCCATTATGAATAACCTTTCTGTCATATTGCCAGGGACGACCCAAGAGGACATGGCATGCGTCCATCGGAATCACATCACACCATAGATCATCCTTGTAGACCTTTCCTATGGAAAATTTAACAAGGCACCTCTTATATACTGTGACTTCATTTCTCTTTTTGAACCATGCAATCCAATAAGGACGATGGTGCTTTTCACACTAGAGATTTAGTTTCTCCACCATTTCTTTAGAAATCATATTCTCACAACTGCCTCCATCAACAATTACTTGACATACCTTTCCTCCTGAGGTACACCTTGTTCGAAATATGTTGGTTTCGAGCTAGGAATCATCAATGCCTTTCTCCTCTACATCCTCCTTGGCTAGAATAATCATTGTCCTCCTCATCATGATACTTTCTCCAATATCTGGAGACACTTCTTGTTCAGATCCTTCATTGTTAGCCTGGGCTAGGTTCACTCTGGATGGTCCTCCTTGATTTCTATCTTGCATGTTAAAATTGGAACATTCAAAGGCCCTGTCCTTCTTCTCCACACCTAAAATAGGTGAAATGCCTTCTTTGGTTTTCCCAGCCTGTTCCACTTCTATAGCCTCGACCTCTCTGAAACCCCCTTCCTCTTTCTTGATTTGGAGGATCTTGTCTAATGTCTATATTTTTTTCAAATCCTTGAAAAGACTCTCCCCGACCATTATTAGAACCTCCCAGAAATGGAGTTGAGGTACCCCTTTGACCACCTCTATTCCTTTGGATACATTGCCTATTCTACTTTTCTTCAACCTTTAGAGCTAATTGATAGGCTTCCTCCATACTGTTAAAATGATGCATGCTCAGTTCATCTTGGATGGAGAATTTTAGGCTATTCATATATCTAACAGCCACCTGCTCATTCTTTTCTTGATGCTCTATATGCATGGATAGCTTGTAGAATTCATTTGTAAAGTCTTGCACTGAAGACAAGTTTTGCTTCAAATTTTGGAACCTCCAAAAGAGGGTTTGTGAATAATCCATGGGTAAGAATTTTTCTTTGAGCTTTTTCTCCATCTTGCTCCATGTATTAATCTTTTCCTTTCCCTTTCTAGTTTGTTCCTTTTGGAGGTGATTCCACCATATCATTGCATGCCCTTTTAATTTTGTGCATGCAAACTTCATCTTCTTTTCTTCTGTCATAGGCTTCCATTCAAAAAATTTCCCCATCTCGTTTAGCCAATCTATTAGTTCGTCTCACTTAAGAATACCAGCATAGTCTAAAACATCAATTTTTATTGCTTCACTTCTTCCTTCTAGAGCCCTGAGAACTCTATCTTCATATCTCATTTCTTCCAACCTTTCTTCTATAATTTCTTCATATTGATCAGCACCTCTTCGATTTCCCTCTTCATCAGATTCATTCCCTCTTTCCATTCCTTGATTATCTAGTCACTCATTGAGTCATTCAATTTGCCTCTGCATATCCAACATCAATCTTTGCATCGGCGTGACACCTCCTCTTCCTCTTCCTCTCCCAGCCATCTTCCTGCTCTGATACCAAATGATGTAGCCCAAACCCTTCAAAATAATAACTCTGAAAAATACACAACACAAAAGTTTTAGAATGCCAGATCCTTCATTAAACTTCTCCAACTCTACTCTCCCTCTCCAATGTAAGAAAAATAACTACTTATCACAAATTTGAAAATTACCATATTTGGCAAATTTTCGGGAAAAAATGATTTTTGCATTTTTTGTAATTTTCAAAACCCATCCTATGAATCCTGATTATTCCCAAGAAAAGCCCCCAACTAAGGAAAGATGAATTGCCAACTAATCTACGAGATCAAGAATATGATTTCAGATTTATTACAAAAATAACTTTCTAAAAAATTGAGAAAAAACACAAAAATCCAATTTCAGAGGCCAAGATGATATTTCAGGCTCTCGAAAAAATGTCAAAATGGCCACCAATTGAGCGGAGCTCATCGGCAATCCAAATAGATCCTCCTCATGCAACTGCCTGTAAAATTTCAGCCAAAATCCACATCTGAGTCAAAAGTTATGACCCTTAGAAGTAAATCTTGACCAAAACCCACATTTGAGTCAGCAGCCTTGATCCTCAGATGCTCCTGCATCATTCTTCGCTGCTTGAAAAGAATGTAACACCTGCTTCTCAAACTGCTTCCATTTAGGCTCATCGAGCTTCTGCAAATCCCATTCTGTAATCTAGGTGCTATCTATCGGTGCCAACCCTTCCCACTGTAAAAGATATCTCTTGTAGTCACCCTAGCGAGTCTAAACAGTCTTCTTGTCTAGAATTTGTGCAACCTTTTCCCTTTTCTTGATGGGGATAGTGTGTGTCTAGTCTACCTCATCCTCATTTTCAATAGAGGCATCATTACCATGGAAAGTATATAAATCATAAATATTAAACACATGAGATATATCAAGACCACTGGGGGCTCTACCTCATAGGCATTATCATTAATCTTCTTCAGAATCTTGCAGGGACCAATTTTCTTATATTTCAATTTATGATAAGTCCCAGTAGGAAACCTCTCCTTTCTTAGATAAACCATCACTAGATCACCTGCACTAAAAACCTGATACCTTCAAGTAGCATCTGTGGAAGCTTTGTATCGCTCATTGTTGTCCTGGTAACTTCTTTCTCACATCTTCCTGCAACTAGTGGATCTACTCTGCAAAGGCTTCTCCATCATCACTGACTCTATCACCCAAGGGAAGTTGCACCAAATCAAGAGCACCCTGAGGATTATGACCATAAACAACTTGAAATGGTGACTTACCAGTTGACCTATTCACTGAGCTGTTATAAGCAAATTCTACCTGGGGCAATGGCAAATCCCATTATTTTGGCTTCTCTCCAACAATACATCGTAAAAAATTACCCAAACTACGATTGACAACTTTTATTTGTCCATCAGTTTGTGGATGATAAGCACTACTAAACTGTAACTTTGTCCCCATCTTCTTCCATAAGGTCCTCCAGATATGACTCAAGAACTTACTATCTCGATCAGAGGTGATCATTTTTGGAACCCCATGCACTCTGACTATTTCAAAAAAGAATAACTCGGCCACCCTAGTGGCATCACTAGTTTTTTTACAAGCAATGTAATGAGCCACTTTTGAGAATCTATCCACAACTACAAAGATAGAGTCATTACCTTGCTGTGTATGTGGCAGTCCCAATATAAAATCCATACTCAAGTCTATCCATGGACCTTCTGGTACTGCTAATGGCATGTACAGTCTGGTGTTCTGGGAGTGCCCTTTGGCTACTTGACAAATTCGACACCTTTCCACAAACCTGGTGATATCTCGCTTCATCTTTGGCCAGTAGTACTTTTTTTCTACCAAAGCTATTGTTTTATCCTTCCCAAAATGCCCAGCCATACCACTGCCATGAAATTCTCTAATAATATTTTCCCGCATTGAGCCTACAAGAATACACAGCTGCTTCACCTTGAATAAATAACCATCTTGCATAAGATACTCACCTTGAATACTGTCTACGTGCCCAGGTACTGGATTCTTCAACTGATCAACAACTTCCCAAAAGTCACTATTAGATTCATACAAGTCTTTGATTGCATCAAAGCTAACCACTTCTGTTTCCATGATGGTCAGAAGAACAACTCACTTGCTCAAGGCATCTGCAACTTGATTCTATTTCCCTGATTTATGCTTAAGAACAAAAGTAAACCCATGTAGGAAAGAGACCCATTTTGCATGTCTAGTGTTCAATTTATTTTGTATGTTCAAGTATTTCAAAGAAATATGGTCTGTAAACAACACAAATTCTTTGGCTATGAAATAATGCTTCGAGTGTCTCAAAGCTTGCACAATTGCACGAAATTCTATATCATATGTAGAATATTTCTTTCACACATCATTCAAATTTTCACTAAAAAAGGCAATGGGCCTACCTTCTTGACTGAGTACAACACCAATGCCCACATGTGAGGCATCACAGTCCACTTCAAACACTTTATCAAAATCTAGTAGGGCTAGTATTGGAGCTTCAGTGACCTTCTTCTTTAGGTATTGGAAACTCTCTTTAGCCTCTTTGGTCCATGAAAACTCCCGACCCTTAGTGCAGTCTATCATAGGTGCTACAATGCTACTGAAATTACGAATGAACTTTCTATAGAAAGTAGCCAAGCCATGAAAACTTCTCACCTTGGTGATACTACGTGGACTACACCATTCAAGAATGGCTCAAACTTTCTCTGGATCCATCTCGACACCATTTGCAGAAATGACAAACCCCAGAAAAACTAAGCTTGCTTGCATGAACCTACACTTCTTCAAATTAGCATAGAGTTTCTCTCTTCTCAGTACCCCCAATATGATCCTCAGGTGTTGTAGATGTTCTTCTCTTCCCTTACTAAAAAATAGTATATCATCAAAATAAACTACTACAAACTTACCAATGTAGGAACGCAAGACAGTGTTCATGAGTCTCATAAAAGTACTAGATGTGTTTGATAAACCAAAAGGTATGACCTTCCATTCATACAAACCATCCCTAGTTTTGAAAGCAGTTTTTGACTCATCCCCCTCTTGGATGCAGATTTGGTGGTACCCACTTCACAGATCAATCTTAGAGAAATACTTTGCTCCAGCAAGAACATCCATCATGTCATCCAAACGTGGGATAGGAAAATGATACCTGATGGTTATCCTATTGATGGCTCAAATATCTATGCACATCCTCCATGTTACATCTTTCTTTGGGGTTAATAATTCTGGGGCAACACAGGGGCTCATGCTTTCCTATACTAAACCTTTTTGTATGAGCTCAGTCACCTGTTTGTCCAGTTTTGCATGCTGTGTCAGACTCATTTTGTATGCCGCTTGATTGGGAAGACTTGCTCCTGGAATAAGATCAATATGATGTTGGATATCTCATTTTGGGGGAAGTCCATCAGGTAGCTCATCTGGAATAACATCTTTATATTCTTCCAACATTGCAGCTGCTTTTGGTGGTATAGTCGAGTCTTCTTCTTTCCCCTTTTGCACTACCGATGCATAACAACACCCTGTTACTTTCATCTCCTTGACAAGTTCCTTTTCAAATAGCATACTTTCAGCTTTTCCATCACCCTTGAGAGGTAACAAGATTACCTTAGATCCATCCTTCCAAAAGGTGTAAGTATTCTTTTCCCCATTATGAATAACCTTTCTGTCATACTGCCAGGGATGACCCAAGAGGCTATGGCATGCGTCCATCGGAATCACATCACACCATAGCTCATCCTTGTAGACCTTTCCTATGGAAAATTTAACAAGGCACCTCTTATCTACTGTGACTTCATTTCCCTTTTTGAACCATGCAATCCGATAAGGACGAGGGTGCTTTTTACACTGGCGATTTAGTTTCTCCACCATTTCTTTAGAAGCCATATTCTCACAACTTCCTCCATCAAAAATGACTTGACATACCTTTCCTCCTGAGGTACACCTTGTTCAGAATATGTTGTTTCTGAGTCGGGAATCATCAATGCCTTTCTCCTCTACATCCTCCTTGGCTGGAATAATCTTTGTCCTCCTCATCATGATACTTTCTCCAATATCTGGAGACATTTCTTGTTCAGATACTTCATTGTTAGCCTGGGCTAGGTTCACTCTAGATGGCCCTCTTGATTTCTATCTTGCATGTTACAATTTTAACACTCGAAGGCCTTGTGTCCTTCTTCTCCGCACCTAAAATAGGTGAAAGGCCTTCTCTAGTTTTCCCAGCCTCTTCCACTTCCGTAGCCTTGACCTCTTTGAAACCTCCTTCCTCTTTCTTGATTTGGAGGATCTTGCCTAGTGTCTATATTTTTTTCAAATCCTTGAAAAGACTCTCCCTGACCATTATTAGAACCTCACCGAAATGGAGGTGAGGTACCCCTTCGACCACCTCTATTCCTCTAGATATACTACCTATTCCGCTTTTCTTTAGCCTTTAGAGCTAATTGATAGGCTTCCTCCATACTGTTAACACGATGCATGCTCAGTTCATCTTGGATGGAGAATTTTAGGCCATTCATATAACTAGCAGCCATCTACTTATTATTTTCTTGATGCTGTATGTGTATGGATAGCTTGTAGAATTCATTTTTATAGTCTTTCACTGAAGACAAGTTTTGCTTCAAATTTTGGAACCTTCGAAAGAGGGTTTGTGAATAATCCATGGGTAGAATTTTTCTTGGAGATTTTTCTCTATCTTGCTCCATGTCTTAATCTTTTCCTTTCCCTTTTTAGTTCGTTCCTCTTGGAGGTGATCCCACCATATCATTGCATACCCTTTTAATTTTTTGCATGCAAACTTCATCTTCTTTTCTTCTGTCATAGGTTTCCATTCAAAAAATTTCCCCATCTCGTTTAGCCAGTCTATTAGTTCTTCTGGCTTAAGATTACGAGCATAGTCTGAAACATCAATTTTTATTGCTTCACTTCTTCCTTCTAGAGCCCCGAGAACTCTATCTTCATAGCTCATTTCTTCCAGCCTTTCTTCTATAATTTCTTCATCTTGATCAGCACCTCTTCGGTTTCCCTCTTCATCAGATGCATTCCCTCTTTCTATTCCTTGATTATCTAGTCACTCATTGAGTCATTCAATCTACCTCTACATATTCAGCATCAATCTTTGCATCGGCATGACACCTCTTCCTCTTCCTCTTCCTCTCCTAACCATCTTCCTACTCTAATACCAAATGATGTAGCCCAAACCCTTCAAAATGATAACTTTGAAAAATACACAACACATAAGTTTCAGAATGCCAGATTCTTCATTAAACTTCTCCAACTCTACTCTCCCTCTCCAATGCAAGAAAAACAACTACTTATTACAAATTTGAAAATTACCATATTTGGCATATTTTTCCATTTTTGGTAATTTTCAAAACCCATTCGACGAATCCTCATTTTTCCCAAGAAAAGCCCCCAACTAAGGCAAGATGAATTGGCAACTAATCTATGAGATCAAGAATATGATTTCAGATTTATTAGAAAAACAACTTTCTAAAATACTAGGAAAAAACACAAAAATCCAATTTCGGAGGCCAAGATGATATTTCAGGCTCCTAGAAAAATGTCGAAACGGCCACCAATAAAGCAGAGCTCATTGGCAATCCAAATAGCTCCTCGTCACACAAATGCATGTAAAATTTCAGCCAAAAACTACATCCGAGTCAAAAGTTATGACCCTCGGAAGTAAATCTCGACCAAAACCCACATCTAAGTCAGCAGCCTTGATCCTTGGATGCTCCTTCATCATCTTTGGCATGCGCCTTGCAAAAAACAAAGTCTAGACATTGTATAAATGTCTTCACCAAAACATTTTGCATAAATTTGTTAGGTTGCGAAATAAAACCACAGAAATAGAAAAGAGAACCAATTTGTTAGAATGAACATAACCAATTATAGAAATTAGAAAAAAAAGAAAATACTTTGTTGTTTTTAATAAAAAGCAAGGCATATTCTCGTATGAGAATCTACAGGGCCCATTACGAGAATCTATGCATCCTCATATGAGGTTTCATCTTGACTCGTATTGTCCCGTGAGAAAGTTCATATGAGAAAACAAAGCCAGAGTACGGACAAAATCTTGAGATTTTGCACAAATATGCAGTTGTGAAGATAGAAATTGATATTTTACCCCACGGTGGGTGCCATAAATGTTTGTAAAAAGTGGTTGCTAGATAACACTACACTTCAATGAGTCTTTATGTGATTTATTTAAACAATGAAAATAGAATAATCTAAGGCCAAAACCAACCTAGGTGACTCATTACCTTCTAGTAGACACGAGTATGAGTTTTTCTCTCAGGTCATTGCAAAACCCAGTGACTATAGATGTAATCTAAATGAAGGATTTTAAGCTAATATGCAAATGCAATGTTCATCCAATTAGCTAAGAGTTAATCCATATTAGGCAAACAAAATGAAGTGCTCCTAGATTTTATGGATGCAACAATGATGTAATTAAAATAAACTAACTATGCAATTAAGATAACTAACAATAATTTCAATGCATAAATAATAATGAACAAATTGACAGTGTTACTCTACTTAGAAAAAAAATCCTCTCTTTGTGAGAATGAAGGCTTGGTTATATAGGAATCCTCTTGAGAATGAATGGACAAGATTGACCAAAGACAAACGATTGAGATTTGTTCCAGACTAGCACAATCCATGTGCAACTGATTCGATTGGTCGAGAGAATCAGTTAACTGAACTAGTTTGGTTAGTTTTTTCGAAAACATCTAAGGCTGAATTGAAGTTGCTAAATTGAAAGATGAGTTAACAAAGGTGGTTTCCCAGTTAACTGGATTGTTTCCAAAATCATGTTCAGTTGACTGGATGATGACTCCATAAATACATTTTTGGAATAATTAAATGTTTTAATGCATTTTTCTCCAAATTGTGATGACATAATTAATTTAATTCCCTTTTGTGATTAATTAACAATTCTTATTTATATTTAATCAACATCCTAAGACATTAATTAAATAAATGGCATAAGGTTGATTTAATTGTCAACAACATTAGGATTTAGGAATTAATTAATTAAATAAGATCAAGTGTATTGGTTGAATGAGACCTAGAGTATAGGTCAAATCAGATTGATAAGTTGAATTGCCTTATGCTAGGACTTGGGGGATTTAATTAAGATTAGGGCTCTCTTGATGAACAATCGAGATTAGGGGCTTATTGTTTTGTTGATCATTTTTAGGTGATTATAGATATAAAAAAATCCATAGTTTGAAGGAGATTGGATTTCCTAAAATATTTGTGGGCTTAACTCTGGATGGCCTTATAGTTGAAGTCGTGGGTAATGTTGTGGATGGGGCTATAGATTTGATTGTCTAATACAAATATGATGAAGGTTGGATGGGCTAGGTAGCGAAGATTCCATTAAGGTTGAGCTAGAGATGGAGCCTGAGGACAAAGAAAATTTATCAGTTGCCGATGTGGAAATTTGACATGGTCCAAGCTCGGATGTCTCTAGCCCTTCATCCACCCCTACTTCCAGAGACAAAAGAAAGGCATTAGACAGTGCCTAAGCTACCCATGTTCTTCTTTGACAATATTTTCCATATCTTTATCGATATACTATGATGTATGGATCTTAGGAAGTCATAATAGTATCAAGGTAGTCACTAGTTTTTATTTCATGGAACCTCAAGTTGTTGGAGGTCTTTTTGTATTTAGGAATTTTGTGATAGGTTAGGCATAAATTTTGTAATAGGTTTGAACATTGAACCATGCTCGGTCGCCTAATATGTCAATCTAATATTTCCTTTTAATTTTAATATATATCCTCATAGCTCTGTACATTTTACTGATTAAAAAAATAATATTAAAAAAATTAAAATACTTTATTTGAATTATTCTTATATATTATAGTTTATATAGTTTACAAAAATTAATAAAATGGTTCATAAAATATAAAAAGTTTTTATAATCTAAAATTCATGAGAATGAATAGAACACTTAGCACTAATTGCATCTAGGCAATGCTCATAGAGGTGATGCAAATGGGGTTGCAAGAAAAGTTGGCTTAACGTTGGAGGAAAATTTGCGGTTAAGCATACTTGAGTTGGAGTAGTACTAGAATGAGTGACCTCCCGAGAAGTCTCGGTGCTTCACTTCTATGAGCATCACCTAGATGCAATGAGTGCTAAGTGTTCCATTTGTTTTTATGAAAGATAGGATCTTATGAACCACTACTTGTGAAACATGACTTTCACTCAAAAACTACATAGTTTCACTCAAAAACTCATATATATCCCCGTTTGCAAGCTATATTTGCACAAAATATCTCTAACAAGATTTCAATGTGGGTGTGTTGTGTCCTCCCTAGAGATTATGTCTTCCAATAATGTCTTTAATCGCCTTTCTCATCTCTCCATCCACTTCTTTGTTAAAATTCTGACGTAGTTGCATCTTTGTGCATCCTCACACTTACATTTGAATCCAAAATATTTACCACCTGCTATTTATTCTACCATTATCCTTTGTGATAGAACTATATATAGATTATATTGAAAGAAAAGATCCATAGTCATACATTTGTCTATTCTTCAACACTTGTTATGGTAATTGAGCATGCCTTACTCAACTACCCACCTTCTAATTCTTCATCAGTCCATTCCATCATTCTTAGTGCCATGCGTATGAGACAAGCTACAGATCTTGTGCTCATACTCAGAGCTCAATGTCGCATGTAGGATATATGTTTGTAGACTGTTCCTTTCACAATGTCTTTGACTTGCCCAAACCATACGTTGGAAGCAATAATTGTCATGAGATATTTGTATTCTATACAATGGGAATCCACCATCACTGCACTAAACTAAGCACATCCAAAGTCACGAATAAGAAAAATCAAGAAGATCAGCCAGTCCATTTCTATATGGTACCACCGACCAGCAAGTGCACCTGGGGCTAAATTTGAATAGCCACTGTGTAAAGAGATATCACTTGTTACAATATCCATGTTGAATGCATGATACATGGCACAATCGCCTTTTAAGGAAAATTTATTAATAAAACCTTCTTATTCTTTTGAGAACGTCTTCTTATGGCCCAACACCATCCATCTTTGTTAGAGTGAAAGTCGTGGGATGTTATTAGTCGATAAGTTTTTAATTGTGGGCTTTCTCTTGTACTTTTATATCAGAAAACTTGTGTCGCATTTTAAAACTATCCAAAAAATCCACAAAATAAGTTTTCCTAAACCATCAAACCTCTTCACGACAATTGGCAAACCTCTTTATGGCAAAGCTATCCATTGGTTTGTTTTATTTGTTCTTTATTTAGTCATCGGACTTTAAAAACTCATACATCTATTTTATTTTTTAAAATTATATATAAGAAAAAGAATATTAAAAAAAAAAAAATAGCTTTATTCTAATTCTTCTTCCTTTTAAAGAATTATTTTTTATTAATTTTAAAATTTATTTTATTGTTTATGTATTCTTATAAAATTATAAATAATAATACAATATATCAAACTTATTTTTTATTGATATTGTAATTATTATAAAACAAAATTACATATTTATATTAAAATCTATCTCTTTAAAAGCAAATGAGACATACTTTATGACAACCATAAAAAAATTAAAAAGAAAAAAATAGCTTTATTCTAATTCTTCTTCCTTTTAAAGGATTATTTTTTATTAATTTTAAAATTAATTTTATTATTTATGTATTCTTATAAAATTATAAATGATAATTAAATATATTAGACTTATTTTTTTCTTAATATTTTAATTATTATAGAATAAAACTACATATTTATATTAAAATCCCTCTTTACAAGTAAATGAGACACACTTTATGACAACGATCCCCTGATACATAGTGTATTATAAAAATCTAGCACTTGATCCTGCAATTATCTCCTTCCATATCGCGTCGTCATTAGTTGCTTGCAACCTCATCAAATTATATAGATTTATATTACATTATGCAATATAAAATATATTAAAATTCTACATAGAATTTCCTATAGGCTTATCCCTTGAACCTCCTCTAGGTGCAAGTGCTAGTATTATATTATTGTCAAAAATTGATCAACCCTTCACATAATCATGAGTATTATTGATATTTCTACCATTATCAAATTTCACATTGTGATTATTTTTATTGTTTCAGTCGCCGAGTAATAGTAAATCCATTGATCCAACACCAAATTAGGTAAGGCAAAGAAGAAAAATAAGTTTTTAATCAATTTGTTCTTTCGTTAAAACCATACTAGAATCAGGTCAAATCTTTGTGTCTAAGTCAACAATTAGGTTCTCCACTTGCTCAATGTCATGGTTTTCCTGCCTATCTATTGCCATGTTAGCTTTACGATAGACATGCGATATAGAGAAATCACCCAATTTTTCCTAGTGCTTCCATGCTAGGTTTACCAAACTCTTCAACCTCTAGTTAGGCATTTCTTTTTATTTATTAAAGTTTGAATGCACAGTTGAGAGTCACCTTCTATGTCTATATTTAAAATAAAATATTTTGCACAAACCTAAAACTAAAACCAAAGCTTCAATTTCCACGTCATTATTGGTAGCTATTTTTAGGGGTCTTCAAGAGAGTCTAGATGTAGTCCCAATTACTATCTCTAATTATACAACCTACTCTAATTAATCCTAGGTTACCTCTCTCAGCCCCATCAAAGTTGAGTTTCTATCTTCCTAGATTTGGTTTGATCCATCTTGCTTCCTTTTGTCCTAACTTTATTATTAATTTTGGACCTTGGGTATTTGAGCTCCTTCCAAGTGTTATGTATCTCCTCACTCACCTATTAAATATTGCCTCTGAGTTCACTATACACTTCACATTAGCCACCTCATAGATGCTTTCTTGAATGAGCTTGTTACTTTCTCCACTTTCATGCTTGAATAATTAAAAACTCTCATGTTTCTTTCTTTCCATGTGTGTCACACAAGTAAAGAAAGCATGATTGACCAAACCATAATGCTTTGTGTTTGATTTTTGGCCAACTAACCTCCATAATGTCCACCTATTATGACCAAAACCACCTTAATGATGGTTGTAGCTACTTCCAACAAGAAATTGCAAATGGGTAGTGCGACAAAAGATGATTAATTGCCTATGCATTCTTTCTGTAGAGTGAACATCTTGAAGGATCATTGAGCCCGATACCACAAAGTATTTCAGCTATTAAAATTCTCTTGTGCATCATTGTCGAAAGAAAGGCCCCAACTTCAAGAAATGCCTAGGAATGCCAATACAACGATAAAGGATAATTTTTATCCACCTAGATTGCATTTTGTATTGTACACATTCTACCTTAATAGAGTATTCACTTGTTTTCAAACTACACCAAATTATCTCATATTTTTTCTTTGTTATTATAACCTTTTTTTGGTTTGGTTCTATTTGCAGAGCTCACCTAGATGCTTTAGGTAGAGGTAAGGAATCCACATATACCTGTGTGTGTGAAAATTGTACCTGATCTGTAGACACAACACTCAGTAAAACATTAGAGGTTAGTGATAATCAAAATCGTGCAAAATTGAAAGCTATCTAACCAAGCAATTTACTGCCTTCTAATAGGTGCAAGATTAATGTTCTCAGATTGTAATCGAGATCAGTGACCTAGACGACACCTAAATGAAGGATTTGAATGCAAAAGATGGATATGAAATTGAATGCAATTAATCTATATTTTTGATATTTTCTATGCAATAAGAATGATAAAATGATATGCTATGAATGCTATTGAAAACTGATATGAAATGAATGCTAAATGATCTAACAATGATATGAAATATATGAAATTCTATGCTAAGATATAAAAACTATGCAATTGAAATTGATCTCACAAAGCTTTGAATTCGCAAGTTGATTCCTCAGTTCCAATTCTCTAGCGTGATTGTGCAAAATATGAGATGATTTGTGAAGAGCTAAAGCCTTAATTTATAGAAATCCAGGGCTTTGGAGGTGCATGGGAAAAAGCCATAAATCACTCAAATAACTCAACTTGATTTTTGAGTTATTTTTAAATAAAAGATAATTAACTCACAAAAACATGCAAAAGCTAAGTTTTAACTCAAAATAGAGTTTAGCTTTAATTGATAATTGATAGTTGTCTGCTTTTATGATTGTGCATGTTTTATTTATGAATTAATTTAATAATAAAGTGATTTATTTCCAACTTAACTGCTTTTAAAAATAAAACAATTGATTTATGGGTTAATCAATTATTTAATCAAACTTTTATTAAAAACTATATTATTAAATAATGACAACTTGCTTTAATTAATTAAATAAGAATTTAATCAATTATTCATATGATATTAGATTTATTGTCAAAATTAAATAATACAATTAATAATAGATATAATTAAATTTAATTACACAATTAAGTGGCAAATATTAAATCTAATT
This sequence comes from Chamaecyparis obtusa, assembly GCA_027943335.1. NCBI lineage: Eukaryota > Viridiplantae > Streptophyta > Pinopsida > Cupressales > Cupressaceae > Chamaecyparis > Chamaecyparis obtusa. The sequence goes on from BSBK01001747.1 coordinate 390,402, forward strand.
AATTAAATATGAAAATATTCAATTAATCAAACTTTAGGATAAATGTGATTTATTGCCAAATAATTATAAAATTAAAGATAATGAAGATAATTAGGAATATTACTAGGAATATTCCTCGATGCAAAATTTAAGATAATCAATTAGATTTGATGATGTTTAGATGTGCCTTAGGTTAGGACTTTGATGTCGATTTTGTTCGATTTGTCGATGTAGGAGGTTAATGAACTTATAGCCCATTTTTGGGGTGTTACAATACCCAAGCATGGAATTTGTGTGTTCCATTATATACTGTAGATAGATAATCTACTACCATACTACCAATAGATGCTTTCATGGACTCCACATGGTCTAAAATCGTATCAATTTTGATCGAAGGTTTATGTACATTCCATGAATTGACCTAGAAGTCTACTCTTTTCCCATTATTGATTTTCCACACGAGGTGCTATGTTACAAGTTCCTTTTTGTTTAACAACAATTTCAATTTTGATGAGCCACCACCCAATTTACTAATTGTTTATATCTTAGTAGATTTGAAAGTTGTCATTTGTTTTTTTTTTTTGGAAAAAATTACACCAAGGTGGTGAGACCCCCTATACATTTTCCAGGTATTTTTTCTCTCCTAGAGAAAAATTATGAGCCTTTATTCTTCTAAGACCAGCACCCCCAACCATCATATTAAACATGCCTTCTCCCAATTTATAAGCATAATTATATTGTCCTTTTTGGAAACTTCCCATAATTATTTTTAAAGATTTCAAGATTGGAATCAACATCGTGTGTTAGCTGATAACAAGACATTACATACATTGGAACAATCGAAAGGATTAACCTAATCTTGATGATTATTTTTGCCAAGGTAAGCTATTTTCTCTTTGAGGTGGCAACTTTGTTCTTGCATTTTTCCACAACTTCTTCCTAATGGAAAGAGCGATAAAGACCTACAAAGAGGGGATCTTCCATGTGTTTGGCCAACGAATGAGGCAATTGAGAACCCAGAAAATTTATCAGTTCTCCTTTAGATAGCTTTCGTTGCGTTGACAAAGAAATTTCTTATTTTTCTCTATTCATAGTTTAACAATGTCCAACTTTTCTTAATTCATAGTTTGACCTAATGGTTTTGAATATTCATCTAAAGCATTCTTTATTAGTTTTTCTTCCTTCATGTTAGCCTCCCCAAATAGAATTGTGTCATTGATAAATTGAGCATGTGAAATAGAACCAACATTTTAATAAATTTTATTCCTTTCCATAGTTTGCATTCCCTTATTCTTTTAAAAGACCCACCCAATCTTTATCTGTGATTATGAATAGAAATAGTGAGATGGGATTTACCTTGTTGAATTTTATTTGTAGCCTCAAAAAAACCACATAAGGAGTCATTTACTAAAATTGAGTTTTGGGTGGTTGAGATACAATAACTTATCATTTCCAATTATTGACCATTAAACCCAGTTTTCTTCATTACTGCCTTTAAAATATCCTAGTCAACCTTATCATCGACCTTACTACCATTGGGCTTAATCATCATTTCTCTGACTTTTTTGATACCATAGTGTGGATAGTTTCATTGGAACCAATAATGTTGTCCATTATTTCCCTACTTGGAATAGATCCATTTAGTTCTTCTAAAGTAATTATGTCTAAAATCTTTTGATGTAGTTGGCTAGCACTTTTGTTATTTTATAAATCAAGTTGTGAAGCTATGTCAGTTTATAGTCATTGAAGGAGTCACATAAATTCTTCCTTGCAATTTTTGTATTACTAATACCTCTAAAAAATATTTTTTTGACTCTGAAGTCCTCAACTAGACAACAAATTTCTAGGTCAATGAAAGATCAACACTTCTAGTAGAAACCAGGTTTGGGGAGCCTTCCAAAACCTCACTTTAGTTGTGAGATCCAAGACAAAACCCATGATTGTTTGGGTATCCTTCCAAAAGCCCATAATTTTAGCTGGTTTTTCGATGATCAATTCTTTAAGGAAGCTATTGATGATGGTTTGGGGAGCTAAGTTAAAACCCTTCAAAACACAATTAATCTCCTTGATTGCAAGACTCGTCCAGATGGTTTGGGGAGCCTTTCAAAACCCCCTAGTTTTTGTTAGATTGATGGTTTTGGGAGCCATTTTAAAACCCAACATAGTTGTGGGAACCAAGTCAATACCCATAGTGGTTTGGGGAGCCTTTCAAAACACCATTATTTCAGCTGGTTTTTTGATAAATATTAATATTTTGAGGCAGTTCCAGTGTTGATGGTTTTGGGAGCCATGGTAAAACCTAATGTTAAGGTTCATGGAGCCTATCAAAACCCTATGGGTCTCTTGTTTGGGAGATTTCGTCATTGATTTGAGGATTTGGCCTGTTGTGCTAAGTCTTTGGGCAACTAGTACTTTGTATGACTCTTGTATGTTAGTTGTTGTCAGTTTGCTAGCTTTGGGTTATTGTTTTGATATGTTTTGTCTTTTGAAATGTTCCACCTAAGAGGGGTTCCAAATCCCTATCCAGATCTATTTGTAAAGGGTTTCGGGGCCCCTTCAAAACCCATTTTTCCCCTACTCAAAAATACTTCTAGTAGAAATTTGTAGGGAATCCATTTGGTCCCAATGACTTATTAGGATGAAATTAGAATGTGGCATTTTTAACTTCCTCCAAATTCATTAGAGCATTGAGCATAAAATTGTCCATTTCCAAGATTAGTATTGGAATGTAGTCAATTACCGTCGAATAATCACTACCATCACCCATCACCCTATTTCCTTAAAGAATCTAGAAAAAATAAATGGATGCATCTTAATGTTTGTCTTCTCACTTATAGTCGAGCCATCTACCTTTTTCACATCCTCAATTTTTTTATGTACTCTCCTAATTTTGGAAGAGATGTACAAAACTATTGTGTTGGAATATCCTACTCTCAACCTAACCTCCTTAGTTTATCCTGCCAAAATATTTCCTCTTGAGCCAAAACATCTTTCTATTCTTGTTTAAGTGTCTTTTATAGTTTGTAGTCCTCTGTAAATATTTTATAATGATTTTATTAATGAGGTCCTCTCATTCTTGTTTAATCCCCATTTTATATTCATAAATTTTCTTAAAAACTTCCTTGTTCCATCTTTCCAATTTTATCTTTAGGTATTGTAGTCTCTTCATGAATTTGAAACTAATTGTGTGATATTATGTCCTATAGTTTATAAAAAAACATTTAAAACTAATAAATATATCTAAGAAAATAATAGAAATATAAAGGCAAAATAAATAACACAACAAATTATAGTGGTTCACCAAATATGGCTACATCCACTCTCAAAGCAGAGAATACCTTTATTAACATGTTTCCAAATACTACACCATTCATGGTCTACACACATCTATTTATAAAAATATGTAGAGAAATGAAATGAAGAAACAAGAATAGGAAAAGTCATTTGACTATTGGGCTTCACATTCCCAGTAATCTCCCACTTGAAGTCCAATTTACACAACCATGAATAGTAACGTCTGTGCATTCTACTCTTAATGTCACATCATAATCAGGCCCATAGAAGATATTAATTTTGTCAAAGACTATTCAAGGACACTATGAATGAGTCTTTTCCAAGTTATATTTGACTCAATAAAATCTAACAGTTGCACATCTTCTTTTATAACTTTTACAAATGCAAACTCACCCATAAATTTGTGATAAAAAACACCACTCTATGCATATTCCAAATACATTCCTTCATCCATAGAAAAACTATTGAACATACACACAACATCATCACCTATAATTGTGCTCGCCTTTCACTAAATAGATTAGTTATTTCTAAAACCTAAACATAACATTCTTTCTTTAAAAGTTGTCTCTCTGACTATTTAGAACCACTTCAAAAAATGGCAAACCATCTCATATTATCTCAGGAGTTATCCTAGTTACTTTGACTTCCTCAAAAAATGTATCACATAGCAGATCTATGTCTCTATTGGGCACAATGTGTAGCCTCGATGTTTCCCTCATGACCAGTCTATGCAATGACACAACTCCTTCTGAGAATTCCTCATACTCCATTGCTCCTTGCTTCAACTCCCTTTCCAAATTACTCCTCTCGTAGACCTCATCTGCTATCACCACTAGGATAGGTTCTCAAAACCTAATCTTTACAAGGATTAAACCTAACACATCCTTTAATGCACCAATATATTTTCTGATCTGGAGTACTTTCTTTATCATAAATGACACCATTCATATCTTTAAACTAATGTTGACACAATTCACCATGCCTCCTGCCACAACCATAATGTTTGTCTCTTTTAACTTTTTTGACCATCAAATATGATTCCCCGTGATACAAAACATAAGAGTTTCATCCTCACTCTCATGTCTATACATCTTGGATCGTGTCTATTCATTTGCATGTCCACTCAATTAGCATGCTCTATAGGATCTTTTTTGTCCATTAGTTCTGAAGGCTCAACTTTGGCATTCCAAACTCCAACATGGAGCTAGTTGCTCTCATATCTCTCATCTTGTCAACTTCTCTAAGGAGTCATGCACACTTCAATAATAAAAGGCCTTCCTCTATAGTCTTGAGAGCTATAATAAGCTCCTCTCACACCATGAAAATCTTAGACTTGACATGGTCTTCTTCTAGGGCTTCATTCAAGACAACTCTCAACTAGTCTACCTCCTTCATGGGTGAACCCGAATAGTCCAAGTTTGAACCAAGAGTATGATAAGTTTTCAAAATAATATCAGACTTACAATATCCCTTACCTTCCCTATCATTTCGATCACTATGATATAAATAAACCTTCAACTTTCCTGGTTTAGTGTGTTCCTCAAGACAAGTAACCCAGTTGGAAATCACTAAAGAGGTGTAGACAACAATAGTTGCCTTGGATAAAAAAAATTTAAAATTGAAAATGGTGAGCGTACAGACAAGGGAATAGCGAGGGCAGCAAGGGAAGTTTCAGGCTTAGGGGACTAGCCAGGAGTGACATTAACATGTAATCCAGGTTCAAGAAAGGAAGGGTCAACGATATCATACATGACATTCTGAAAAACATCAACAAATATGTGGCTCGCATTTTGACTCAGACCTCTTCAAAATATTTTAAGGCCCTCCAATTGTGCAGCCAGCCAGGCATCACGAACAAAGACATAATACCAAGGGCTTTTAGACTTGTCCTTTTGTGCATAAAAATGCCCATCATACTATGAAAGATATGCTGAATCAAGAAGATAAGGATCATGCTTTGAATATTTTCAATGGTAAAGCTATAGTTTAGCCAGCGAAGCCCTTTTTCGTCAACCCTAGGTTCCATTTCAAGACATCCATGCATCCAAAAGATATGTGAAAGAGTAATCTGCCATTACAACAGCATGGGGATTCCTCAAAGATCACAACAAACCCACCAAGGTTCCAAGGATATTCCAATTATGAGCATGGAGAATCTGTGAGACAAGCGGCCATGAAGCCTAGGGCTTCTTATAAGCAAGCACAACCTAGATCAAATACAGATCATTTCAAAAATATGTCTGGGTGGGAAATTTTTTTAAATTATAATCACCCCCCTTTGATAAAATTAGGTCATCCCACTAGGCACGATAGGAGTGGAGATCCAAGGATAAGGAAGAAACAACCGATTTTTGATATTTGCGAAGGAACTCCTAGTTCTCTAGTGCATATTGGGAACCCTTTTGGCTCCATCTTGGAAAAGAATGAGTCTAGTAAGGGAAACCAAAACCTAAATGTATATTCTAGAGTCGAGATCCATCAAACTGTGCAGACTAGAGCGTCCTTCAATCCAAAAAAAGTTAAAAAAGTTTGGCAACCTAAGCAAACACAAGTCCCTCCACACCATTGGAAGAAAATAATGGATGCAACTCAGACTCATCATGACTCTCAAAACATGGTGAATATTACACTTCTAGAGCACATGTTGCAGGATCATATTGGATTTCTTCGGTGATCAACACTTATTGGTAAGCTTTTAAGTAATGCATTATTATTTTTAGACATTAGGGCCTGGGCTTTTCAATCTTGGGATGGGTTGAAGGATATTTTTCTTTTGGACCCCGATTCAGGGTTTTTTGTTGCAATATTTGGGTCAGTAGATAAGAGGGATGTTGTTCATAAGCATAAAGGGTGGTTTTGTAAAGGTTTGGGTTTGTTTACCATGGTATGGACTCCAAATTTTAAACCGGACAAGAAGACCTGTATTTTTTCCCTCACTGGATTACATTTCCATTGTTTCCTTTGGAATATAAAGACACAGAGATTGTGAAAATCATTGCTAACAAAATTGGTATTTTTATTAAACATGATCTCATCCCCTTTGAGTTCCCACATCGTGATATTAGGGTTTGTGTACTTATTAACTCATCAAAGGTTCTGCCAAGTCAGATTAAAATCAAATCGAAATGGGGTGTATGGGATCATAGTATTTTTATATAGATTGAAGATATTATTCATAAGTAACAACATAAACTGGGACATTTTAATTCACAATGCAAGAAGATGGCTCAGGCAAAGATGTTGGTATGTGAAGATCATTGTACATATCCTGCAATTTGTTCGATTTGGGGGTCTATCTAGGGTAACAATGAGGGTTTCATTCAAGATCTGTCAGCTCTATCTCCATGCACATTCCTTGTAGAAATTGAGATCATTTATCATTTGTTTAAAGTGTTCAACTATTTTGTTTACACATTAAGAATCATGTTCACGCTCATGCACTTTAAAAATACAAATTTTCAAGTCAGTCCTAAAGTTGCAAGAACTATAGAGTGGGAAAAATCTTCTTCCACCCAGGAGCTAAATAGCATTATACAACATCTAATATTCCATGACTATCCGATAAATATGACAAGTATGCATGAAGTGTTCAGTAAACTTGTTGTAGTTGAACTAAAAGCACAGATGCTTTCTGATCAGATGTTAATAGAGTTAGCCACTAAAATGATCTATGAAATTGCAGTAGAGGAGGGAGTGTTTTTTGAAGAAGTTCAAATCCCCCACTAGTACAAAAATAGCAAAATTAGACTAAAAAAACTACTAAAAATCACATATAGATGACCAATTTTGATCACATGACCAGTAATAGTTTATTGCCAGTCATTTGTAACACCACCAAATTTGTGACTAAACAAATTTTAGTCATTTGTTGGTTGTTTTGAATGATCAATTTGGTAGTATTTTTACTCATTAATTTAGTCATTTGTTGTTGTTAATTGGTCATTCATTTAATCTTGATAGTCATTTATTTAATCATTAAAATCATTAATTTGTGTCAATTGGTAATATATTTAATCATTTGTATCAACTAATTTCCATCCATTGGTAGTATATTTGATCATTTTAATCATTAATTTAGTCAATGTTGTTAATAATTAGTCATTTATTTAATCACGTTAACACTTAATTGATATCGATTGGTAATATATATAGTCATTTGTATCAACTAATTTCCATCCATTGGTAGTATATTTGATCATTTTAATCATTAATTTAGTCAACGTTGTTAATAATTAGTCATTTATTTAATCACGATAACAATTAATTGATATCGATTGGTAATATATTTAGTCATTGTCACTCTTATGTTTCCATCTACTAATAGTATATTTAATCACTATTATATTTTGGTTCTCATTAATTGGTATTGAATTTAGTTGTGATATAAATAATGCATTAAATTACATAAATTTAATAATGCAAAAAAGGCATATATTAAACTTGAAGTAAACCATAAAAGAAATTAAAAATATATTAACATATACAAACAATATTCAACATCATGAGAAAGAAAGGTAATCTGCAATTTAAAAATATAATATGTATCAAGTAATAAAATGTCAACGTTGAGAGTATACATAATTATATCTAAAAATATCAAAGTTATTAAGAGTTTCCAACTCATTAAATACACCATGAATGTCTGGTATCTAGTGCATGATAAACATCAACTAATTCATTTTCTCCAAAAAAATTATTGGCCACCATGCAAAGGATCCTTCTTTCTCTTTTAGACGGATCGCTCCATCTAGTTTGTCTTCATAAACAAGTGGTACGTTACTTGTGACCCTCACAAGTTCTACATTTGCATCACTCGTTCCTTTCAAGTTTTCTCCATGTATGATAGATAGTGAATGGATCCGCCCAACACCAACAGCAGCACTATCAAATGGATCCAACACTCTGACTTTATCTCCTTCTTGGAGTTCATGAATATTTTTCTGCAAATACAAAAAGTGCATAGGTAATTATGTGACTTATTAACATAATAATTATCACATAGGTAAACATTTGACTTATTAACATAATAAAACAACCATTACTTGCTCAAATAGTACTTGCATGTGTTAAAACAAATACCATGAAATACACAACAATAAATAAAACTCACCTTGCTTTTAACATGAAGTCTTCTTTGAATATCATATAGATCCTCAGCCAGTTCAACTTGTTCACTATCAACATCCTTCTCAAATTGTGGAGCTTTATAGATAGGTCTATTGAGAGTGTCTTTTCCTGTATGCACAGTAGACTGAAGATAAAACAAGTACAAGTCATATGCTGGAAGAGGGTATGATATGTAAACCTTGGCAAGAAATAAGTACAATTCTAAATTGTGCAATGAAGATAGCTAATAAATATTGTGACAAATTAACTTACATTTGGAAAAATGCAAAATCTATAATTATTTGTTTAAAATAACATTTCAAGCATGAAGATTAGGATAGATAATTGACAACTATTACATTACCTCAACTTTACCACAACTATAACTGTGTTGATCCACATTCATGTCCACTAATTCATCGCAATCGCTGTCAATATCAGCAGCTTTGTTGGCATCAAAGCATTTTTGTGCAGCTTTGATAGAATTGCTCTGCACGTGGTTAAATTGTTAGTAGATAGATCAATGCAATGGTAGATTAAATGCAATGGTGGTATTTTCTTCCATGTCCTACCCTATAGGCATATATAAAATAAAATCATTGAAAATAGAAATCATTCCTTCATAATGATATTAAACCATGTTTGTTACAGCATGATAAGTTGTAACAACTCCAAAATATAGGCATACACTAAAATAACATTATAATTAAAGCATAAATGGCTTAGAAGATAAGCATACCTTAGTATTGAATATCTAGTTATTAGTTGCCTTATTAACACCTATATTTGGAGATAAGTGAAAGCAAGTGCATTAAAAAGAGATTCCAAATATCTATTAAATTGAGTGATAAGCATATATAATAATTCAAATATAATAAGATAGTGAGAAATGACCTGTGGGGTCTTGTTTCTTCTTAACCGTAACATTCTCTTTAATTCCTTGACCATCTTTTCCCAAGCCTTCACCTTCTTTCCAAACCTTGCAAAGAACAAGCGGAGGGGAAAAAATGAGAAACATAAGACATACAAAAAACAATATGTACTTACCTTTTAGAACCCATAACATAAACTTAAGTTCAAATATAGACAACAACATAATAGAAGATGGTCAGAGTCATGGGTTTCCTGAAGTCGTAGATTACTCATCTCAATATGAAGTTATAGAGATTACTTAGATTACTTGTCTCAATATAAAGTTGTAGAGGGATGTTGTTGTTTAGAAGTCGAGAAAGCAATTCAAACATACTAGTAGTAGACATACTAATAGACAAAAAGAGGATGAATCTTCTTTGCTTACCCATAATCTTCTTTGCCTATGAGCTCAGCCTTTGACACAACACAATAGAGAATGCTATTGATATGCAATGAAAGATGGAAAATGAAGGTACTTTAAACCTCAAATGAGTAATCTACAACTCAGAATGGGTATCAACCTTTGTAATCAAACATATGTTTTTAACTCAAATAATTTAAAAAGTTTCTCTGAGGTCCTCTAATATGACATGGTTCTCCAAGGTTTTGAATTTTTTATCTTGAAAAACATGTGATGCTTTCATCAAGATGCAAAATAATGATTAAATCCCTAGATTTATGATTGAACACACAAGTTTGTGTTGCCTGACTTTTAGTCACCCATTTTTTTGGCAATATTGGTGTCATATGGTCATGTCAAGTCGGTCTTTTCAAGTCTGGTGTCTAGGTCTAAGTCTTCCCTAGGACAGGAAGTCTTTGCCGGGTCCCCCTTCATTTGCCATCTTGTTTAGCTAGGTGGGTTGTTATCAGAGTTTCATTACTTTGGGTAGGTTGTAGATCCCAACCCGACAGAGATTTGTGCTCCAATGGATGTTCTTTCTCAGGCAAAATATTCAGATGTTGCAAAGAATTAGAAATAGGGATCTTTATTTGGATAGTATAGTGCCAGAGCTGATGTAGAACATTCAAAGAAGTTTATTCTCATATATCAATGTATAGAAGGTTGATTTCTTGCATAAATGACCATTGAAGGTTTGATATCTCAAAGTATTCAATAAGGAAACAGAGGTACTCTTGAAAGTCTTCAGAATACATTGAATTTAATAACAATATAGAGATTTACTCTTTCTCTATTACATGTGGAAGGTTTGAAAGGTGTAATAGCATCAATTGAATAAAGTTTTGACTTTCCATGTGCTATGGTTTGTTATATGGAATATCTTTGCTAATGGAGGCTAAACCTTCCTTACATGAAGTCATGGTTGATTGAACTATATTGAAGATTGAAGTATGTAGCTACTGATCGGCATAGAAATATCATTGAGCTAGAGTTATAAGTCATATCATGTAATGATGAAACGTATATCAAATACAATGACTGTGCTTAAAAAGATCATAATTCTGAGCTTGGGCTTTTATTCTTGTTCGAGTTTGAATGTATATTCTGATCTTCAGATCGATCATCATGATGGCATAAAGGTCAAATGAATCTCAGTGATGTGATTGGTCAATATGTGATAGAGAGTTGCAGAATGCGCCATTGCCCAAGTAACAGTCAAAGTATAGAGCCTCGGCTTATTTCATTTTTGGAAAGATTTTGGTCATTCTTGGTTCGGTTGCAATCAATAACGGTGTCTAAAGTGTCTAGAGATGCAATTTGAAAAGTTATAATGTGATTTCAAAGAAGAAAAGACTGCTAAAGGATACAACAGAACCGAGTTAAGACACCTCTGACACATATTTTTTACAGTCATTGAAGCCTATGATCTTCATCATTTAGGTTCTTCTCTTGATTCTTTGAAGTAAAATGAAGCTATTGAAGAAAATGGCAGGAGATTTGATTAAGAAACAAAAGAGATTTCTCGAGGTGGGTTTTTCATTTCCGGCTACGCCATACCAGTTTTGCACCAATGAGAAGAGCGGTCGCATGATCACATGGAATAAAATAATGCTATGCGATCATGTGACAATGGAGTTCGGGTAGGTGAATGCACTCTATTGGGACCCATGTATGCTAACAGTGCAGATGCGATAATGAAAAGTTATAAGTCCGAGCCCGACGAGGATAGTATTAAATTTTATTTCATGTGCCAATGATAAAGTGGTCGCATGATCGCGTGAATAAAATAACACTCTTGCGATCATGCGACAATGGAAGACCAGGTGGGACCCGAGTCAATGGACTTACCTATGGTGGAATAAAGGAACGCATTCGACGGTCCTCACAAAATTGTGACCCCTACCAAATGCTTTTACGAACTTGCGAGATTCATCCATGTGTCAGGTGGGGCCAAGAAAAGTTTGTCCGCCTGATAAGAAGCTGTCAGGTGGGACCCGAGACTTAAGGAAAATAAAGAAATTAAAAAGTCAATGTAATCCAACGGAGTTTGTTTTCTCACTTAAAAAAAGATCAAAAGATAGGATTTTCAATTGTCATAAATAAATAAGTCAAAGGTGACTAAGAACCGAAGGGGATATTGATGATAGATCTCTCGAATGAGGTCACGGGTAGGAAAAGAATGAAGAATATAATCCTAACAATAGAACTTTTTCTGGTCACACCACTCACCCAACTCTCAAACCATTAAACCCTTGTTCCTAGGGTCATAAATCTAGGGCTTTGTGGCAAATGTCCTTCCCGACAACACACAAAGTCAAATATGGTTCAAAAAATCTCCAATACATCCACCTAGTCATATTATAACATCACATTCTTACTCCAGCCATCAGATCACTCCTGTCCACCATTTGGTGCTTTTCCAATACACCTTACCACTGTGCATTCACGAGTCCCTTACTGTTCCTTCTCTTCCTTCACTTTCCCTGCAAACAAGCATCAATCCCATGACATCTATATTACAACATCTGACTTCTCCCACCAATCAAAAAAGCCACATTGGTGGGAGAGTCATTTCACTTGGTGAAAGACAACTCAACTCGCTGTTTACAGTGGTAAATCTGAACACTGTTGATACACCAGTCAATGTTGACTTGATCTAAAACCAAAACAAAAAAAAGTTGAGGGCATAAAAATGTAGCAATAATACTAGTTAATGTATCACATTTCCCTTTAACCAACTTCACATTAGTATTAAACTATAATAAACTTCAAATATCTTGGCTGTCTGCTGTGACCAGTCTCTGTTCCTATACCAGAGAGTTCCTGGTATTACCAGTGATAGAACAATGCAAAGGCAATACAAAACAAGTGAAATAAAACAAAATGAAATGTCTCAACCCAAAGCAATCCTTATTTTCATTGTCACCAAACACAACAGTTTACTGTTGTTGACTGTACCCGTAAGGACAGTGAGACACAAAGTTGCAGGAAATTTAATTCTTATTCATCATGAACTCATTTCTCCATTTCATATTACATATCAGATCATACTCCCTCCTCTCTCCCCTTGGATCTACCACCAAATAAACATAAATCTCCCGAATAAACTGACAACAACCTTGTAACTATCCCTAACTGTCATCATAACTGACTCTTAATAGTGTAAACAAGAAAAATGTTGTCAAGTTGTCAACTCGACACCATAAACATATAGTGCTAAAAATTAAAACTTCTAAAGGTTTTAATGATAACCTTTATCACCTTATAACCTCTACTAACCCAACTAGCCCCATTAAGCCCATTTGGCTTATATTGCCAACATTGGCAATTTTTACAAATATTGCACTTTTAGTGCCTATGACAATATTTAGAGGCTTTAATAGCCTTGTTACATATTTTAAGACCCCTATAGATCATTTTCAACAACCACTAACCTAGGATCAACCATGAGAATTCTTATTACATGTTTTAATGACCCTTGAAGGCCATTTGTCTTCAACACCTCCCAGGGATCCATTAGTGACCCCATTGCTCTTCCTACCTCTTGGATTTGACCTTGGTGCTCCTACACCAAGACCCTAGAGGGGTGCCCATTCCATCTAGCATAATCCTGAAAATCCAAACTAGAGATAACTATCATCCAAATGGACTCAATCATACTAGAAACTCTTCCCTATTCATAATGTATGACTGTGCACTGCACTTTCCTGCAAAAATAGAAAGTCTCTATTCTATCTCTAACAAGCATTGAAATCATAGATCAACCAAAGATCAAAACAACATTAGAAGTAGAGATATACTAAAGCCAGAGTACTTCTTTTAAAACTATTAATACTTATGGTAAACTGAAATGTGATGACAAACCTGTAAAAAATTGTTAAAATTAAGCAGGCAAGCATTTTTTATTTTATTTTAAAATATATGTTGGATTCTTTTATTACCGTAACAACATACTAGTTGACAATGCTAAAAAATTCAAAATAGAATTAAATGAATAGAGCCGCTTACCTGATTTGAATCCATAAAATTATGGACATTCCATGTAGAAACTATAGGCTTAATAGAAGTGGCCAACTGTGATACTGTCTCAGCCAGTCCATCCATACGCGCAGCAGAGGCAGCCAACTGGGATACTTTCTCAGTGAGTCCATGTATGCAATTCATTGTTTGTTCATACCCATCATTTGAGCTAAAATGATCTACAGAGGCTATTACATGACGTGCAACAGATGGCTGTGAGATCTCATTTGATGGACTAGATTTCCAACTCATATTGTTGTTCGATCTAGGATCCAATGTTTCCATATAATTAACAATTTCTTCTACACTTGCTTCTTTGTTATTATTTTCCATCTACAATACAACATTAATATCAACAAATAGTTAGTTCAATAAATAATTCCAATAAATATTCACATAAATTGAACCAAAAAATTAGGCACTTACTCCAAATTTGTCCTTTTTAGCCTGCAACTTGCCTCGGCCAAATGTGTATCCAGCTGTTACATTATCTCTTGCTCTCTTGCCTCTACAACTTTTAATCAAATATTCTTCAGAACTCATGCTTTCTTTCAATGCCTCCCATTGTCTAGGAGATAGAGTAGATTGTAACCTGTCTTTCCCATCCATGATAGTTTTTCTGCAAGTGTATCTAAAATTATTCATCAAAATTCTCATTTTTTTCTTGTAATATCTTCGAGAGATTTTTCCACCAGTAGTCTTGAAATTATTTTCCATCTTTTGTATGACAATTTCCACATTTCGTGGATCTTGATCTGCAAAGTTTGCCTTGCAAATATCCAAATGGGTTCTACATCGCATGCCCAACTCAGAGGCCCACCTTGCAATATTTTTCCCAATGGGCTTGCCATCTCTTGATACCTCAACCAAGAATGGCTTCTTGCCTTCTAATTTTCTCTGTTTTGCATCCCTCTTTGTAGATCTATATAAATTTTGACTCAATCTTCTCCTTTTGACAAAAGTAGGCACATCTTCCATATTTAAACCGCTGCCAATATTTTTTTCTGATTTATTAGTTCCATCAGAAGATGTAATAGGTACATTGGATGCAAGCAATATCTCTTCATTCCTTTCAGCAACCCGAAGTTCACCATTTTTACCCACATTAAGTGTGTCATGAGTAGTTATATCACTACCTATCTTTGTAGACTTTTCCTCAAAGACATCCTTTATCACTCTTGCAAAAAGTTTTTGCATATTTTCTGTTCCTTGACTCCCATGTTTTTCAATAATCTCTTTGAGACTTTGTGTTAAAAGATCTTCGTGATGTTGTGCATCACCATGTTCTATATCTAATTGTGCATCACCATGTAATTTATTAAGATGCACATCACTATGCATTATACCTGGCTGCACATCATCACAACTATTGTTTCCACCATGTGCATGTGTTGTTGAATCACAAATTCGTTGGCTTCTATGAGTTGTCGACACTCTATCTTTGATTTCCTTTTTTTTTCCTTTTTCATTTCCTATGTAGTTTGTTTCTTTCCTATATAACCAAAAACATCATATTATATCTTGTATACGTAAAGCTCAAGCCTATAAATTTTCAGTAAACACTATTAAACAATAACATACTACTCATTGGATTTACAACTTACCTGTTTGTTAATCCAAGCTGTGACAAATATTCATTATTCCTTGCCACACATTTTCTATGAAACTTCTTGTACTCTGTCAATAGAATTTTAGCATTCTCACCACTATCATCTAATTTGGGCCTCACATTCTTTCTCCTCATTTCCTGAAATCCAAATAAGTGATAATATATAAATCAGCAACTTGAATCAAAATGTAAACAAAGACAAATTTCAACAACTAAATGCTTGACAAGATTCTCAAAAAGAGCTTTGTTTGACATGATCTAAATAGTCTACATAAGGACAGTCAGCCTTATAAGGATAGTCAAATAGTAGAATAAATCTAAACTTCCATCTCCTCAAGCCCATGGCCCTGATGTCCATCAATTTATGGATAAAGCCCATATTTACTGACTACAACAGTTCAAATATTTCATGTAACTGTTCAGTCACATTAATGGCTTAAAGTCACATGCCAAACATTGCATGAGACCTTGAAACCTCATGGTACAGTTAATGTACACCATCTCCTTCATCCTTGTCTAAGAGAGGAGGTTATTCATGCATGCAAAATGAAAGGGATCACATTTTGTGTGCTCACTACTTTCCCTAAGGAGGGTTTGAATCAGTTTTAATCAAATGAAGATAACTTTTTCTATACTCAATCAAATGAACTCCTTCAAAGCCCAAATTACTCTAGATTAAAAATATTAACATGTCCAAATAGAAAAGTTTCAAAACAAATCCATTAAGCCCATTGTAATCATATTCAAAGTTGACTGTTGCAGAAAAAGAACATGAAAATGTAGAACCTGAACACTTTTATTTGATTCACACTCCAAAATCCTGACCACCTACATTTCTTGGGCTATCCCCCATACAAATAGGCCTCTTTCAATGTTTAAAAGACTGGCCAACTACCTGTAACTTCCTACTAAACCAACTACAATCAGTTGGAACCGTCAGTACTCAGCGATTACAAAGGTTTTAAAATGTTGTCAACTCGACAACCATATATCTAATGACTCCATATACTTGCAAATGACTTTAGAACCAAATAAAATCTTTACTACCACCCCTAAGACAATTAATTCTTATTAGATCTTATCCCCTATGATCTTTCTTAATCATATAATGGCCATCAACAATATTTTATGATGCTTGATTCCACTATCTACTACTGTTGATGTAATGGCCTCCTTTAAACCATAATAACCAGTCAAAGTTAGTTTTCATAGGTCATTTTAATAGATTCATAGCCTCATGGATTGTTATTACAAGTATCTTTAAGTCTCTTCAATGCCCTATTTTCTCTTTTTCATGGTCCCTTCCAATTAGGGTCCTCTTCTCACCCACCATAATCTTGAGGCCAAAATTGATGGTGCTACCATTATTGATGGTTTGACAATTTCATAGGTAGTCATTACTGGAATGAATAAGGAAATGAAGGAAATGGTCTTAAATTTCCATTTTATGCAATGGCTTCCTGAATGCAAACAAGAGATATTTTAGTATTATATGACACTATCAAAGAATATAGATTATTGTTCTTATGAATTCATAGAACTTTTTAGATCATCAGTGAAAATTATCTGTAAATATCTATTACAGGCAGGGATTAGTGAATTCACACATCTTGTCATGAGACCATTTATCTTATACACTTTGGGACATTAGGAGGCATCAAACATCTATTACAATACTTTCCATCCACTTGGAATCACAATACTGGCTTCTCACTTCAATGAGGGTAACTAAGCCTACTAGCCCTATCTACCCAGGTTTAGGAATTCAACATCCAATAACAGAATTTGGAGACCCAAAAAAAACCATATGGGATACCTTTTGAGATTTTATAATTCATATTCAAAGATGACACCAAGAGCAATTGAGACCTCTGATCACAAACTAACTGTTGCAAGGCTTTTAAGGCCTAATTAGGCCACTATTGCACAACAACTACCCCCAAATTACACCATACAACCAAACCAACACCATGGAGAGGTGGAAAGGAACTTTAAAAAAAGGAATCCATGGGTTTATAGTGCCTAAACACCTCAGGATTACACCAGGTTTAGAAAATGCACTCACAGTCATGAAAACTAGTCATTTTCCACCCCAAATTAGACCTAGGGCATCAAACCATTGTCACCAATCATCAAATCTCACTTCAAAACCTCCAGAATAAGATAGAGGACACCTAGAACTTCCAATTCTCCCATTTTGGCAATTTTCCAATGGTGAATTTAGGAAATATGAAAGATTTTCTGTCAAAAACCTTGTTGAAGAGGGTTTTCAGACTGTTTTCACTAAAATTCTTCTAAATTTCTACTCTCTTCACAAATTCGCCTCAAACCACCTGCACACAAAATTTAACTCATCCCTATTTCAATATATGTAGGGCTTCAGGTGAGATAATGTATGGCCAATTAACAGAAATTGAATGAACAGTGAGTTTTTAGTCTAAAAATAGAAAATCAGAAAATCAACATATTTTATATATTGAAAATCAGAATAATTCCCTATTAATATTTGATTGACATTATTATTCTATTATAGATACCAGAGATTGAGAAATGAGGTTCCTTAATTTATAATAGGCTCAACAGACAAGCAACCTGTTTTAGAAACTCCAGGGGAGGTAAAGCACCAACATTTTCTATAAATCATGTTTTACTTAAATTTTATTTAAAGGATAAAGAATTTCAGGCCCTAAAGCTTCTCTAGTCTATTGGGAAAGAGTATTCAACATTGTACCCAATACACATTTCCGTTAAAATAATTAAAACGTAAAGAAATACTATTGTTGCTAAGATGTATTATGTTTTCATGCTTCCAGGTGTTTGCGTTGAGGAAACTGCTTCCTACAACATCTACTTATGATTTTAATATACATGTAAGTCCCACTGTAACTGGCTCCTTGATAAATCTCTAGATCCTTTGATAAGTTTTATTTTTTTGTATTATTTTCTTTTACATTATTTTTTACAATGCAAAGTAAGAGAAACCCAAATTATTGGATCCTTAGTTTCTGAATTCTAGCATCCTTGAAAACAAAATGAAGCTTAGATCATCAGAATTAGATGCCTAATTACTAATTAGAAAAGTAGTACATGATTCAACAACAAAACCTACCATATACAGCTCAATGAAGCAGAACAAGTCTCACAGGAAATCCCTGATAGAAGAGTAGTGACTGGGTAACATTTTCAATGGAACCAAAGAAAGAGTTTTTTGGACATTGACTATTGATGAGAAATTTTTCATTCTTGGCTTGAGTATCATTATGAAAATGGACTAAATCAATGTGTAAAGTTATTATAGAATTAAATGCTCCATCCCCATGGTGAAGTTATTGTAGAATTAAATGGTTTTCACAGATTTTCATGGAGGATAGTGGTCATAGTATTAATAAGAAGGTCCATGTTCTCAAAACATAAACACAGTTTTAAAACAACTTAAAAGACTTTAATAATAGTTCATGAAATGGGGCTCATCAATAATCATCTGCACTGCCAGCAAGGTCCAATTCTTGATCACTCATGTCTGCATCTACTAGATCTTCTTTGTCATCATCATCTATGGCATGCAATACATTCTCTCTTACAGTCTCTTCACTAGTAATCAAAATATCTTCTTGAAACAGTCCATCATCATCTTCATCCACTTCTTCGAATGTTTCTTGTAGATTAATATATTGCCCATCAGGAATTAAATCAACAACTTCCATGAATTTCCATTTTGAACGAGACTCTGTTTGAATGACATATGACCATCCTGGGCTTCTTACATCATCAATTAGAAATGATTGGTTGATTTGAAAAGGGAAAACATATGGCTCATCCATCTCTGATAAGAATTGCCCTATATTAGCACGTATAAATCCATACTCATCAAATTGTATTGCGGATGGTCGAATCCACTTACATTTTAACAATATAGGACTATTTTCACCAAAATCTACTTGAATAATTTCTTGGATGAATCCAACATAGAATTTCTTCTCGGTTTCATGATGAAACTCAGCACTAACAACACAATCACAATTTATCTTTCCTTTGTCTTTTTGCTCTACCCTTAAATGACTACCATAGGCCCACATGCCATTAAATCGCATAGCCCATAAATGTGGAGATTGTGAAAGCTCACTTTCCTCTAATGTTATATGTTGACCTTCTTCTTTTGCATCATGAACAACATTGGCAATCCATTCTTCAAATTTTGGAAAAGTATCACCTCCAACCAAACTATGATGTTTGCGCTTTTGAGGTCGATGTTGCAAGAAACTTTGATTTTCTTCCTCATATTTTCTACATACAACATTAATGACATAGTAAGATTAATAATATAAATGTGTAATACATATGAGTAAATAAACAACTGTGTAGAATGTTTTACCTATGCCATGTATCAAATGAAGATGTGTTTTGAAGAATAAATGCATGCAATGTACTTCTTTCCTGATGTGATAGCTTGAAGCGGCATCCATTGCCCTCTAATACTTTGCCTGCAACTCTCTCATCTTCATCATCATTCCATACACGTCGATTCACATTTTCAAAATCCTTCATATATTCTGTACAAAATCCCATGACCTCTTGCATTGAATATCCCTCAGCCATGCTGCCTTCTGGTTTTGCCCTAGTATGAATAAATTGTTTCAAAACCTTCATATATCGTTCTATAGGATACATCCATCTTGTTCTTACTGGACCGCAATGCTATAGTTCATATTCTAGATGTATCAAAAGATGCATAGAGATGTTAAAGATTGTTGGTGGAAATTCCCGTTCTAGAAGACAAAGAACTTCAACAACCTCCTCCCTCAAACTGTCAAAGTTTGATGGATCTGCTACATGTGAACTCATTCTCTTAAGTATTAGCCCCAACCTTATGATTGCCAATCTTGGCCCTTTTTCCAAACCCAATATATTAACCACAATTGGTAAAATGTTCTCGATTATCACATGATAATCATGGGTCTTTAGGCCTCTTAAGCTATTAATGTCAATTTGGCTTCTAATGGCAGTACTTACATATCCTGTAGGAAAGTGAGTCTGAGACATCAACTGTAAGAATTGTGCACGTTGTTCTTTTGTCCAAACATAGGGAGCACTAGGTTTTCCATATTTTTCACCATCATATTTTTCAACCCAAAGATTTTGATGAATCTTTAAATCTCAAAAGTCTTCACGTGATGAAATAGTATCAAAAGCACCAAAAAGAGTTTCTATAATAGCATAGGCTATATTTTTCTCTGTATGCATAAAGTCAAAAGTGTGCCTGATGGTTATATCCTTGAAGTATGAAAAATTATAGAATATGCACAACCTTTTTACACCGCTTTGATTACATGGATCATATCTGCTACTAGGAACACCACCATTTGTAATAAATGACATTCTTTTTTTTCCATTGTCAACAATGTAATCACCTGTTATTGCCAAAGGTGCTTCACAATTCTCTTCTTCACCATTGAAACGTGTTTTTTGTTGACGATATGGATGATCCACTTTTAGATAAGCATGATGTCCATAATAAATACACTTACGCAAACTTCTTGAGTGCCTCACAAAATCCTTAAAGTTACAAGCTGGACAACCATGATATCCATGAATAGTGAGACCAGACAATGTACCATATGCAGGAAGATCATGAATTGTAACCAATAAGGAAGCTCTTAAAGTGAATTTGATTGAATGACCATCCCTTAAATATTGAATTGCTTCAACTCTTGTCCACAATTCCATTAGCTCATCATATAGTGGCTCTAGATAAGCATCTATTGTATCTGAAGTCACACTTTTCTTTCCTGGTATAATCAATGATAACATCAAGAAAAATGGTTTCGTTACTAGCCATGGAGGCAAATTATAATTTAATAAAAAAAATAGGCCAAGTTGACCATTTTGTACTTTGATCTGAGAATGGGTTCACTCCATCTAGAGTCAAACCCAACCTTATGTTACGAGGATCTTGAGAAAAATTGGGCCATTTGTTATCAAACTCCATCCACATATTAGAATCAGGCACATGTCATTGTTTCCCATCAGTGCTCTTATTTAGAGCATGCCACTGCATAAGTTGAGCAATGTCTCTACATTGATACATTCGTAGTAATCACGGGATTATTGAAAAGTGGTGAAGAACTTTTCTAGGGACCACAGCTGATTTCAATCCTTTCCTGTACCTTGCTTCATGACATTTTGGACATTCAATATCATTTGCAATATTTTTGTGAAATAATACGCAACCATTCACACATGTGTGGATATTATCATACCCCAATCTGAGCTTACTAATTTGCCTTTTACATTGACTTTGTTTTGTTGGCAATGTGGAGTCAGCAGGTAACAATGAACATAATAATGCCAACAACTGATCTACACTCTCATTTGTCCAACCATGCACCACTTGCAAGTTAAGAATTTGAAGGATTGTTGTCAAATGACTTAACTTGCAATCAGCATACACAGGCTTTAAATCATCCTCCATTGCCTTGGCCCAATCATCATCTAAACCCTTGTTCAACATTCTATTAACTTCAAACCCTTCGTCTAGCTTTATTGTGCCTTCATCTATGTTTGGTGCCACTTCATCTATGTTTGGTGCCACTTCATCTATGTTTTCTCTCTCTTCACCTCTCACATTTTGCAATTCTATCATATCTTTGTAATAGTTATAAGCCCAAGGGCTTATACCACTATGCCCATGTCTTATCATATGTCGATAAATAACATTTCTATTTTTCATTTTTCCACCAAGACAGTTATTACATGGACATGGATATTTTTCCACATCCCTCTCATCAACTACTCTCTCATCATATGCATGATATTGATTTGTAGTCAACCTTCTTTGCTGATCCATTTGTAATATTTTGCATTCTAGTATTAAATTAGAATCTGATTTCAAGATAGCGAAAAATAAATCTAAAAACAAAATCAAATAAAGCATAAAAAATAGAGATAAAGTATGTTTCAAAGCATAAAAAGCAGCAAAGTTTTGAATTACCTTTGAATTAATTGCAGAAGGCATCCCCAAATTTGACCTTTCTTCAAAGAGGCCTGATGACATCAATTTTTTTATGAACAGTGAATTCTTTGCCTATCTTTCAATAAGTCTCTGAGTCCTCTCCAAACAAGCTTTATCACCCATGCAAGTAGTCACTACAGTTATATGCACCTAAAATAAATTTTTTCAAATACACACATCAGAAAATTAAAGACACTATAACCTATTAAAAAAACAACATAAATAAGAAGTTGAACAAAAGAAATTTTATGGTTATTAATATATATATATATATATATATATATATATATATATATATATATATATATATATATATATATATATATATATATATATATATATATCACTAAACCATGTCAAGGATCGTGATAAGTGTTCTCCATGATTTTGGCATGGGGTCTGTTGGTTCTCCATGATTTTGGGATCCGGGTTACTATGGTTATTAGCAAACTTATGCTCCTCAAGTCAATGTGACATGTGTGTCTTTGGATGATATTCTTTAGCTTGATGATCTCTTCTATGTTTCTACTTTCTAGTTTAATTAGTAGTTTTTTTTCTTTCAGTTTCTTGCATGGCTGAGATACAGTGTATCATTGAGTTTGATGATCAGCAAGTGATCATTACAAAAATTAGTCTTGAATGAAGAAATATTAGGAGGTTGCCTTTATAGGCTACTTGCTGATCCAGTTGAGCAAACATTACAAGATGCCATGATAGAGCATCCTTCCAACTTTGCGGGGATAGTTTTCAAAACCTACTATGGAAGCAGCAATCAATTCTATGCATGGAACTGATAGGAAAATTGAAGGATACACTGACAAATTTATTGTTTAAGATTGAGGAATATCCCAAAAATTTTATATAACACTGAAAGAGGGAGTTCACCTAAATGATTTGTTGGTTAACAGTTTGTCCTCTTCTAAGATTTTCAATCTTTGACTCCCAAATCACCCAAGGTAAGAGAACAAAAGGATGTTACCAACAATTGGGTCAGTGTATATCTTCAATCACTGCCCTCTGAATTAATAGGTATAGCTCCCTGATTGTGTATGGTGTTCAATGAATATGTTTTTAAACTGATCACCAGGTTGTCTCTCATGTGTTTTAACTGAATTGCTCATAGACACAAACAATTCAAGCAAGGGCATATATTCTATCTCCTAACTTTAATCTAACTACTCTAATCATGCAAATTCTACTTAGAGAGAACAGGAGCAGAATCATATACGAACAGCAAATGGAATTGCCCTCACTGCAACCTTTGACATGAAATGGAATCCAAGTGAAAATCACAGCTTCATACACAATTGTACTTTCTATCCAGAATGAATCTAACAAACAGGATGAATAGGAGAAGAGTTACATATGACAAGCAAATGGAATTACTTACTGCAACCAAAGACATGAAATGAAATTCAATATGTAATCACAGCTTCATACATAACTGTCCTTTCTATTCAAATGCAGATGATTAACTAAAATGGAACAAAACCAAAAATAAAGCTCAGTAAATGGAATCAC
This sequence comes from Chamaecyparis obtusa, assembly GCA_027943335.1. Classification (NCBI taxonomy): domain Eukaryota; kingdom Viridiplantae; phylum Streptophyta; class Pinopsida; order Cupressales; family Cupressaceae; genus Chamaecyparis; species Chamaecyparis obtusa. Next base: position 414,255 of record BSBK01001747.1, read on the forward strand.
TTTTGCTCCAATATCCAGTTTGCACCCCCCCCACACACCGAGTTTCTTTATAGAATATATATGTTTTACAATACATCAGGCTCATAGGAGCCAATGATCTTCCCTCTCCTTTGAATACAAAGAGACAAAGCATTAAGAAATAGACTCTTCCAATCTGAGAACTTGAAAGGTCACTATGGAATCTGAAACTCTTCATCTCCAACTGGCATTTGTTGAGCTGAATCCATTGGGCTTCTGGAGTCGAATCATCTTCCAACAACAGTCAATCGGTTATACCACTGCATCCAACCTTTTTCAAACAGTTTAGAAATACTTAGCACAACCTTATCTGACATAAGGGCTTTATCATCACTACCACCTGTGGCAACCCTTGGCGCATCTACTGGGCCTCGAGCTACAGCATACAAATTTTTTAGCATTTTATTCTTCCTTCTTTTCCTACCCATGACTTTAGTCGACAGGTCGATAACATTGTGTCGATAATCCACTGTTCTCACCTTCAATGTTCCATTGGATTATATTATCTTTATTCCCTTTAAGTCTCGGGTCCCACTTGACAAGTTTCTCATCAGATGGTGATTCTTGACCAATCAAAAGCCTCCAACTGTGCACCCCTATCAATGGACTCATGTTGTCGCATGATTGCATGGCAATATTTCAACTCTTGCGATCATGCAACTGCTCTATCCTTATCACATCTGCATTGTTAGCGTATATAGGTTCTCTTTTTTTCCTTGTCGCATGATTGCATGAGGAAAGAATATTCCTCGTGATCATGCACCAGCTGTAGATCCCCTGCATCTGACAGAACTCAACACTAGCTGGGCCCACAGGACAAATGGCAGTCGGTCATAATCCTTTTGCACTTTATCATGTCCAAAAACTTAGAATATCGGCCCCACCTAACAGATTCTCATCGGATGGTGGGCATATGATCTGATGGGCTCACAAGATTCTATGAGATCATACGCCATCCATAGATTTGGAATCTTAGCCGATGCCATAAAAATATGACCCCACCTAAATACATGGCAAGATCCTGTTAACCCGCTAAGCAAAGGTGACGTAATAAAGACAAAATGGGAATCATAGATTTTGCATCTCAAAAGATTACTACCGCAAGTGACTTTCCTCAGACCCACAGGGACACGCGTACGCATCTCACAAATTCACAAAGCATCTTCCTTCCCATAGCGACTAAGTGACTACCATTGATTCGACATCGCAAGCAAACCCTTTCCAGACCCACCAGGCTACGTGTCTTCATCCCGCCAAGCATGATGACTTACGTTGTCGCATGATCGCATGGTATTATTTTAATCTATGCGATCATGCGACCGCTTTATCATTGGTGCATGAAATGATATTTAATACTATCTTCATCAGGCTCAGACTTATAACTTTTCACTATCACATCTGCGCTGTTAGCATATGTGGGTCCCAGTAGAGCGCATTCACCTGCCCAAACTCCATTGTCGCATGATCGCATAGCAATATTTTAATCTATGTGATCATGCGACCGCTCTAGGATTGGCACACATGGATTCTCGCTATGTCACGACTCAGGTCTCACTGAGAAACAGGGCCCACTAATCTGCACTTTTTTTTTACTTTCCGCATGATCGCATAGCTATTTTTAAATTCATGCGATCATGCGACTGCTCTATTATTGGCGCACGTGGTTGCCACTAGAGCACCATCTGTTTCCAGTCTTCATGAAATTAGGTCTTTATGCTCAGGTCTGTGTTGAATGGAACTTATGTCTTATTTTATCATACTCAAATCATGTGCCAATCAGTAGATATGTGCTCTGAGCATAGTCCTTGGGTTGAAGATGATTTTGAGAGATGTCTGCGTCTTCAATCTCTACATGGTCGGGCTTGAATATACTTATCTTCTTGTTTCACCTTCCAAGGCTTTCTTCATCACATGATTGCATGGCACTTTTCTACTTCATGCGATCATGTGACAAGTCCACAAGTAGAGCATCTTCCTTGAATTCAAAGAATTGAATCCTTGATCTCGCACATTATTTTTATTGCATTCCATGAAGCACTTTAAAAAAAACTGACTGTGCATAATCCGAGAATGGCCACATGATGTTTCCAGATGAATCCATATGATTTCCACCACCATCCTACTTGAAAAATATCATTAATTGGAGCACCAAGTCTTTGCTAGGTTAGGATCTACAACCTACCCAGAATGAAGAGATTTTAACACAACCCACCCGGCTTGAAGCAAGGAGAAATTGCAGGGATACCGAGCAAAGACCTCCTATCCTAGAGAGAAACTAGACCTAGATACCAGACTAGACAAGACCACATGACTCCAAAATTGCCAAAAAATGGGTGACTGAAAGTCAGACAACATGATTCTAATTAACCTAAGAAGATATCCTTAAATATGAGTTCTAGACATACAATTGATTACGTTGGCATGCAAACTAATAGTTAACAATCACATTCTCAAATGTTTGCTAGTCATTTGGGGGAGTTGGAGCTGGCAAGGGCCCAGGACTGCAAGATTTTCTATTGTGGTTGTGGTGTCTACAGGGTATGAAACTTATATAAACAAGTTGATTTTCTTCCTAGAATAATAAATTCTGAATATTATTTTTCCTGGCAACAGCAATAAGTGTTATTCCTTCTCTAGTTGTTGTGTGTAATTTGAGTCCAAACACTCAAACCCTTTCCTATGATAGCATTTCTATTCAAAAGGATACCAATATAAAAAGAGGGAAAATCATTGAAATCTCCAGAAATTCAGAATATCAAACATTTTAGAAATAGTCTATTCGCTAGACCCTAGTCAAAGATTAAAAGCTTACACTCAATCTATTGAGAGTCTTTCATCACTAACATGACATTAACATAGCATATGACATGTTTTAGCCCAATAAATTCTAGGTTCTTAGCTAAACCTACTAACCCCACTAGCATGGAAGGGCATGCACATTTAGGAACATGGCAAAATTGTACCCTTGCAACCTCTATCTCCATATAAGCTTGTCATAAGTTTAACAAGTTCAAAAAAATTCACTTAGCATCCATAATGTGCAAGGTCAACAATTGTTCATATACGATTCCTTAGTTTTTATTCAAAACTGCCTACTAGGTCAATAAGCCCAATTAGCCCTCTACTTGCTATTTTTCACCATTTTCTCTTAAAATGCCTTAATGACCCCCAAAAATAACTTGGTTTAGGGATACGCTTTTGGATTCTCTGTAAGATTTTGTTGGTCTTGATTCCTCAATTGGACCGTACGAGCCAATGCACAAAATTAGGGTTTGTAGTCTATAACAGAGATAGTGACAAAATCAACTCCCACATGTGCAAATCAACTAGGAACCTCAAGATGAGTGTTTGAACATATCAAATACTACTCATCCTGCAACTTTCCTTCACACTCTAAGGACCCACGTGCTCAAACTCACAATCTACTAGTGCGTTTGGAGCTCACTTTTACAGTTATGCATACACAACCAGGAGCTAGGGCTTGCTATTAAAAATAGGAGGTATTGTACGGCTCTGCAGCCACATGTTTTGGAAAGCTAAATGAGTGTACTTTATGATTCTAAAACCTATTTACAATTCCTTGGGTCATTTTTTAAGCGATAAGCAATTTAACACTAGACAGTCACTTCCAGAACAACAAGTAGGTCATTTTAAGATCATTTTTATAGCTCACTCAAATGAACCCAAATCCTGAAACCCAAAACTAGAAAGATTTATCAAATGACTAATACTTCAAATTTCATGCATCACAGTTGCAGGAATGCTTCTATTTTCACATGTGCAAGAGAAAAACATCAAAATTTCACTCCAAACACACAGCCATAACTTTCTATTCACTTCTCATCCATACAATGATGTTGCTCAAAGCTTCATAACACTAAAAGCAAGCTTTCCTATCAATTTGGGTCATTAATGAGCCATTGAGAGCTCATGGAGGACAAATGCTATGAAAGTTGCACAATTTTTGCAAAAAGTTGCAACTATGTAACTTTTGTTGCATATTTCTCTCCACCCATGAAACTGAAGCATCTAATGAATGCCCTCGACCCAAAATGATAGAAGACAACTTATTTACTCACAACTACTTTAACCAACTAGGGATCATAAAGACACCTTATCACACTTAACTTTACAAGTGACCCTAGTGTACCTAGGTGCCCACTTGGAGTTCAAACTCACTTTATTGACTCCTTGGTGTAGAGCACCTAGCAAACAGGAATGAATTTGATTGGTTTGTGAGCAAACATGTCATTTTGTGTTGTTGTGATGTCATGTTCATAGATTGAAGCCATCGGGATGCCTGTAAGGTCCAAATTGCCCAAGAGTCAAAGGAAGTCAACGGTTTGTCAAAATAGGTCAAACTCATGTAGAAGGGGTTTATTATGTTTAATTAGTCATTTCATGCATATTGGAATTGATTTGGGGTCATACAAGTAGTCCTTGAGCAAAAATGCAACTTGGTGCAAAAGTTGCAAAAGTTGCATTTTGCAACATTTTCTTGCAACTTTGAAATTGAATTGGTTATGGCATGTAACCAATCCCAAATTGCTACATGAGCAATTGGAAACATTTTTCAGATGGTTAATGAAGTAATTGAAGGATTTTTGCAATTACCCTGCTGTTGTACGAATTGTAACTATGTTAATTCTCTGATGGTACAGCTCTGTATGGCTTGTATGGATTGGGAGTGATGTTTTGATCTTATAGTTATATAGAGTTTTTTTTTCTCTTTCAAGTGCACTTTGAATCATTATCTAACTCTAGATACTTTGCAAGTTATACCAGTTTTAAGGTCACTGCCTGGCAATCAATAGGCTTTAGACCTGATAGAGGGAAAATGCTTGGAACTGTGGAATCCACCAGTGGATCTTGATGAAACTTTGGGGATTCCTAGTTCCATGGTAGTCCTAAATAATTGTATAGTTTTTATTCCATTTTCAAAGGTCCTTCTAATTTTAAAATGAAGCCCTAGGTTGGCTAAGTGAGGAACAGTGAGCCAGGGTCAGACAGACAGTTAATTTCTTGGCCACATTCACGATTGATTTCATGAAACTAATGATATGGTTGGATAGGGTGTTGAAATACCTTTCTAATGGTATATGGTGCAGGTGTGTTGGTGATGTTTTGACAGGCCTTTGAAGTGGAAAATTGTTTGCAGGTCTGAAGCGTTGGAGACAAACCCTCAACTAGGGCCTAGTAGTTTTGTACGTTGTGAGTGTGGCAAAGAACTGAAACTTTGGCATTTGGAAGACCAAAAGGAGTGGTTTAAGATTTCCCAATTTTTTTATGGAGTTGTTTGAGAGTTATGAGAAATAAAACTTAAAGTTGGTGAAATTGTCATAGGAAAACCCTTGTTTCACTGCCCTCAACTAGGGCTTGATGGTAGAGAGGGCTAGGGGTGTGATAGAAGTTTATAATTTTGGATTTGGGGAGGAAAGACATAGTACTTGAAGATTCCAACACATGTTGGTGAGGTCATTAAGGGTAATTAGAGACTAAGACCCAAAAATAGTCATACTACCAGTTAGGAAACCTGTTAGTGTTTACAATGTTTGGAATAGTATCAAGGGTACTTAATGTCTGCATGTACTTGCTAGAGAAGATGTCAGAGGTGGATTTGGGGATCAGTGAAAGGTGTTAGGGGTCTTATGGGTAACTTGGAAGTATAAACATAGCAGGGGGTAAAGGTACTTGAAGAAGGGTTGTAGAGTCCTTAGTAAAGAAGGGCTAGTTGATGAGATTGGGGTAAGAATCCACATTAAAGAAGTCATCATACCTTGGAGGTAGGTGATAGGGTGGGACTTAGGAAGTCCTTGGGTGGATGAATAAGGGATCCATTGGATGGACCTAGGAAGATTAGATAACAAAGTGTGAAAGGTAACCCTTGTACCTAGGACCCTTTGCATCACTCCTATTGACAACTAAGGTCCTAATCCACATGGATTGACCCTTAACAACACCTACACACACTTGTATCAATCAACCATCAGTTTCACCCCATTAGGTTCCCCCCATTTCTTGGCTTGGCTCGTTTAATACTGTGCTTCTACTTAATATTTAGGTTGTAGTTTTTGTTGAATCTTATTTTTGCTCCTCCATACTACTTCTGCTGGCTATACTAAATCTAGTTGACCTACTATGGTAATCTATGGACAAGATTATATGTTTTCTCTAAATATAAAAATATTCCACCTTTAGTGTTGTACATTTCTACTCATTGCGTCAGTATTTTTCAGCACATAATTCTTATTAACAGAAACCTTACCCGTATTCCTCAAATTTCTAAAGATTATCATATCTGATTACAGATTTCACTTCACTTGCTACTACTTTCTTATTTAAAATATTGAGTAATCCATGAATAATATCCAATATCTTCTTCCTTTTTTTTCCTAGACTTAATTTTTCTTTTCTAGTGCATATATCATCATTAAGGACAACTTCTCTTGTTTAAGAAATAGACATAAAAAGTGAATACTTGATACTCAGACGAATCCACTGAGTTACAAGCTTGAAGCAACTAACCATGTGGCTTTGCAAAACTCATTATATTCAAGGAAAACCAACAAAATCTATAACATAAAAAGCCAATGAAGAAATTTAAAAATCAAGGGTAAAAATGACTTCAAGAGACAAAACATGCACAGTATTAGTCATCAATGCTTTCATATCTACTACTTCAAAATAACTGAATCCGTTAGATCATATATGAAGCAAAAGTGCAGATTAGAGATACCAACACATATACTAAAGAAGCATATAGGGGAGCACATGGTTAACAAGGTGAGAGACTGAAAAATGAGCAGAGAAAATATGTTTACATTTTCGGGTCCAAAACTGCTACATTGTCAGAAGAATTGTTTTCCTCGTGTCCAGCACTGCAAGAAGTTTTGACTGGTACCAAAATAGATTATACAGATGATCATTCTCAATAGAATTAGCAAAATAACACACTTTTTGGTCTCACAACCCTTTTTATTTTCATATATATTATTATCTACCAATCTAATTGATTTTTAAATTTATCAAATCTCATTACACTCATTAACCTTAGTTATTTATTAATGACTTTAAACTAATATTCTTTAATAATGGCATATATTTCTGTGTTTTCCTTGAGAGGTGAGGAGATGGGCATTAGAGTAGGAATCTTTTTGGTTTATCATTTTTAGTGAGATTAATATCAGATTAAGGATCGCGACTCTGCCATGGATTGGGAAATTGTTTATGGAGAAGGGAGAAAGTGTGTGTAGTCCTAATTTTTTACATAGAGGTAATTCAGAGATATCAATGGGAGTGTCAAAGATATCTGTAAAAAGGATCTGCAGATCAATATAGTGTCAAAGATACCTATACAAAGGAGAGCAAGAATGTCACAAAATCAAATTAGAAGGACAAGCACCAAGCAAATAAAAGCGGTAATTTAAAGAGAAGATAGTTGAATTGGTTCTCATTTCTTAAGTCTCTAAGATTTTCAGAACAAAAAGCCTCCAAATTGGGGAGGTGTATCCAAATTGGATAACAAAAGTGAGTATAACAAATATTCATTGAACATACCTTCAATGCAGAGTTCTCTTGCGCCCAAAATTGATCCTTCAATAAAAACTTCTTAGAGCTCTCTTGCACCCAGAATTGATCCTTCGAGAAAAACTTCCTAATGTGCAGGAATTGCTATTTCTGTGGACACCGAATGGATTTGGAGATTTTATTACCAAATTTGGTGGTTTCCCTTTTGGTTTCTTCCCGCTCTCCTGTGCCCAAAATGCATGCCTGCCTTCTACACGCGAATTGAAACTGAACCTATTCGAAAATGGATAAGAAGAAATGTTATAAAGCTGCATTATATGTTTGTTTGTTATTAACATTATTGTTTAATGTGCTGAAAATTTTCTATTCATAATTAATTTGATGTTTAGATTTAAGTGGTAAATAAATTAATAATAAATAAATATATTTGTTTTTGGAAGTAAATTTAGATTTTTAGGGTATTTAAATAGATTACTTTTAAAATATTTATATAATTTGAATTTTAATCAATAATGTTCCAAATATTTTATGATAAAATATTGTTGTCTATTCGTATTTTGTAAAATAGGCATTTTATCTTTTATCTATTTTCTTTAGTATCTATTTCAAAACTCAAATGATGAGAACCAGTTCATAGTTGATCAACTATCATAGTAAATAAATTTATAAACAAATAAATATATTAAAATAATAAAAAGTCAAGGAGATAGATAATTAGGAGGCCTAATATTTCTATATAGTTACATCTTAATTTGAGATATTCTAATTTTTTATGAAATTTATATACATTTTTTTTTTTTAGTGATTTAAGCCTTGATGGGTTCCATCTAATTAAGGGTCTTAACCTTCTTACCCTTCTAGTCTTAAATCATATTCAATGTAGATTGATTTTAATGTAATTAGAACTATTTTTTGTCAAAACCTGTACAACTAGACTGCACTCGATTTTAATAATGTTAGAACTATTATTTGTGATCAAGACTTGTACAGCTAATTTTGTTTACTTATAATAATTATAATTTGGCTATTCTTTTTTATAATAATACTATCTCTAAATCTTGTTTATCAATCGGTTTTGAAATCTCCAAAAACCCAGATTTAGGGCATGAGAAGGGTGTACATATAAGATTGCTTGCGCAATACGCCTATTGATGAGAAAGCATTATTGGTGAGTTGGAATTTCCAACTCTTTGATATTATATTCAAATGTTATAATTATAAATGAGGTATAATCATGCATTTAGTCATTTTGTTTAGGAGACTAATTATGTAGTCATTAATTTAATCTTTTATTTAGTAAGTTTTGTTTCAGTAACTAATTATTAGTGACTAATTCTTTAATCATTTAATTAGTCATTTATTTGATCATCTATTTAGTCATTTTTATTTGACTACACTTGTGATTTTACCTTATGATTTTACCTTATGTACAAAACATTAGTAGAATATGATCAATTTTAGTCATGTGACTAAAATTTTTAGTCATGTAGTCACATATTTGCCAAAATGTACTAGTGCTTAGTGGTATGCATCTCACTGATAATGGATCCCTTCAGACTGTCAGGGCCCATCATCCTTGCAATGGTTCATATCTCCATAATGTTTCTAGAGTCAACAATAATCCACTCTTCAAGAGTTAGTATAGTATCAAAGATACTCCCTTAGAGATGCAAAATGATGTTGAGGTAGAGGTGGCCAAAAATATGTCTTCTATTCAAGTTCTACAAGGATGTATTAGGAAAGACATAAATATTAATCAAGAAGTTCAAGTGGATTGGTTGATCCCTCACAATCTCAATTATGACAATTTCATGGATCAAAATTATCAGGGTGTAGGAGATACTGTAGCAGATCCATTTGGGGAAGTTCTTACGAAATTTGGGAAGGTGGAAAAGAGCAATATTTTTTCCCAAATCTAAATGGAGAAAGAGGCTTCCCATGATAAGGATGAGGTTGATCAATATATTGACAAGGATTCACATAATTTAGAGCTAATCAGTTCACTAGGGGGTTATGATCACAATTTAGTTTTATCCATTGAAAAAACTCCTAATCAAAAGATGCATGGAAAATTGACACCTAATGAGAGGGGGAGAAATCCAAAGGGTTCAAAGATTAAGGCATAAATTGCAGTAGGTATTCAGACAACGTTGGATGGTAAGTTTACATCGTCTAAAAGAGTGATAAGGAGAACTAAGGGTTCTCCTTTTCAGCAATGAGGATAGCCTCATGGAATATCAGAGGTCTCAATGCCTCTAAAAAAAGATGCAGAATCAAGCAAGAGATGGATTCTTTGAGGGTTGATATCATCTTGTTACAAGAAACTAAGATGTCACAAGAAACTTTTGACAAAACAATAAGAAAATGGGAAAATTGGAAATCAGTTCACAAACAGGGGAATGGAGCTTCAAGTGGTATAGCTATTTTATGGGACCCCAAATTAGTGCAAGGGAAGCTCTTAGATAAGAATGATAATTGACAATTATTAAAACTCAATATATTTGATCTATCCTTCACCTTGATTAATGTGTATGGCCCGATGACAACACACGACAAACAAAGAATGTGGCAAAATCTGACCCGCATCATCCAAATTCAAACTAATCAACATCTAATAATGGGTGGAGATTTTAACGCTATTCTTAAGTTATAAGAAAATAATGGGGGTATCTACCCTCTGTTGAAAACTATTCAAGATTTTTTGTACTTTATAGAGGATAATAATCTAATGGATGTTAAACCTAATAATGGCTCTTCTACATGGAATAATAAGAGGGCTAACTTTTCTCAGATTGCAGTCAGATTGGACAAGTTTCTTATTTCACAGGAGTGGAAGCTTTCAAATATCACATTCCACTCAAAATTTTTGGCTCGGCCAGGCTCAAATCATTTTCCCATTTCTCTACAAGTAGATCTTCCATTAGCTAGCCAAGGGTTCCAGCATCAATTGTCTTTTAAATTTGAAAGGATGTGGCTTCATCATCCTCATTTTTTCCTCTTATTGAGCAATGGTGGGTAAGTTCCCCAAACTATGTTGGATCTAAAATGCATCAATTTTCATCTAAAATGAAGTATATTAAGAAGCATATTAAAAAATGGAACGAGTTGGTATTCAAAATTTTTTTTAAAGAAAAAGAGAACGTTAAACAATAGTTGGTAGAAATTTTTGATAAGACCATTAATTAGGGTATGGATAATGACAATTACGAGAGACAAAAAACTCTACAAATGGAATGGGAAGAATTGTGTAATAGAGAGGAGGTATAATGGAGTGAAAAATCTCAGGAAATTTGGTTAAGAGAGGGTGACAAGAACACAAAATTCTTCCATGCATTTGCAAACTAGAAGAGAGCTGCTAATCATATCTTTTCTATCAATAATATAGACTCAGGAAACCTAATAACTGATGCTCATGGCATTCAAGAGGAAGGGGTAAGGTTTTTCAAAAAGTTCCTTGCTCCATCGAACTTGGAAGCACCAGTTGGATTCCATTTGCAAGATCTTCTTAATGCTATTCCTTGATTTATGATAGATTCTGATAATGTAGCATTAATGGATCCTTTCACAATTCATGAACTGAGGAGAGTGGTATATTCTTTCCCCCCAAATAAATCACGTCATCCAATTAGTTTCACAACTCTATTCTTTCAAGCTTATTGGGATTTCATTGGGTGGGACTTGCTGGGTGTTATTCAAGAATATAGGAAAAGCAAAGCTATGATAAAATATTACAATACAACTAACATAGCCATCATCCCAAAGGTCAAGTCTCCCAAAACTTTCTCATATTTCAGGTCGATTTCATTATGCAACACAATATGTAAAATTATAACGAAGGCAATTTAGTTAATAATGCAATATTTGATACCAAATCTTGTATCACAAGATCAAGGAGGCTTTGTGCCTGGTAGGGAAACTATGGAAGAGGTCTTAGTTGGCCACAAAGTCCTGCATTCAATTAATAGTAGCAAGTCTTCCAATTTCATATTTAAACTTGACATGATGAAGGCTTATGATAGTTTTTTCTAGGATTTCCTCTTCAAAGTATTACAAAAATTTGGGTTTTCTAAAGTGTGGTGCAAATGGATTAGACCTTGTATTTTGAGTGCATTGTTTTCAGTTTTAATTAATGGGGTGCCAATGATGAGGTTTTTTTCATCAACACAAGGGATTCGACAAGGTGACCCTTTATCCCCAATTCTGTTTATATTAATAGCTGAAACATTCAGTAGGTACATTCAAAATAAGCATGCTCTTGGTGATTGGAAAGGTACAAAAATTGGTGGTATAGATATATTGGTCACACACTCCTTATTTGCTGATGACACTTCTTTTCGGGGCTGCCAATGTTAAGGAAGCCAAATAGATTAAACAAACTTTGGAATTATATACTTCAGCCTTGGGACAAAAAATCAATGCCCACAAATAAAAAATTTATATGTTCAATACTAATCATATTATTTCTAATAGAATTATCAATATCTTGGGGTTTTCAGTTGATTTCCTTCCGTCTATGTACCTTGGCATTCCTTTTTTCATGGGGGCTAACAAAATAAAATATTGGTTGCCTATTATTGATAGAATAAAAGCTAGGATAGTGTTGGCAAGTTGACTATACTAGTGTATATGACTAAGATTTAGTGTTGTCATTATGGAAACAAAGTCATATAGAGTTTTGGAGTCAACGCACAACTTAGAAGATCAGAAAAATGGCTAAGTATGGAAGACAGGATAGTTAGTGAAGCACCCAAGGAACATAGCATCAGTGCACATGTGAATGACTGAGTTATGGCATGAACCCTTGAAGATAAGCTTTTGAATATGTTATTAAGCTATGGTTAAGACCGCATGATCAGATGTGATAGTATGAAGACGATACATCCAGTTGAAGTGTCATAGACGGTGAGAGGCAGAACAAAACAAAGCATGGAGCTAACTATTAGTATTTTGGTTACCATGTATAATATTGTTTTGTAAAGGCTATGGACCTATTGTATTTATGTTATAGACATGTTAATATAATTATATGTAAACACACTTGAGCCAATTCATTTGGAAGTGTTGTATGTAATAGGTTATAGGCCGACCTAGTGAATAGTTTTGTTTGCACCTATAAATAAGACACGTGTCTTTGTATTTGAGAATGGATGAGATATAGAGTTGATAGAAGAAGAGAAGAAGTATGTGAGGAGTAGTCAGTATGATATAGGGATTTACAAGAGGTTAAAGCATCAATGCACAAAAGGAACTAATCAGACAAGTAGTGTCATAGCAGCAGTTCATCATTACAGATATAGTGTGTATCTGATATTCAGGAGGTTGTAGCCTTCTCTATTGAGAAGTGAGCTCTGGCAGTGAGCCAACCACCCCTAACAGGGTCCAAACCTTGACAAGGTCATTGTACTTAAGCATTGTAATGACAGCTCCTAATAGGGCTAAGGAACATTAACAGGTTCATAATATATAAGTACAATTATTAGTGGGTAATAATTCCCACTAGGGTTTTTCCTTTGGCCAAGGTTTCCTCATAATCATATCCGGTGTTATGTGTTATGGTTGTTTACTTTACTTACATTGTTAATCAATTTAGTACTTATAAACTTCAAGATATCGGAAATGAATATTGTAGAACATTGATTCACCCCCCCTCTCAGTGTTCCCATTCCTAACAAATAGTGGCTTAGAAAGCTAGATGGATTTCACTTGCTGGTAAGATTCTTCTTATTAAAACAGTGTTGTCAACTATTCCTAATTATTATCTTTCAGTGTTAAAAGTTCCTACTTCAGTGATTCTGACAATTCAAAATTTGCTTAGAGATTTCTTATGGTCTGGGAATATAAATGGTGAAAAGAAAATTCCACTTGTTTCATTGCAAGACATGGCACAGGTCAAATCCATGGGAGGAGCAGGTGTTCATGATTTGGCAAAACACAATAAAGCATTTGGAGGTAAGCTAGTATGGAAAATGTACTCCAAGACATACAATAAGTGGTGCCAAATTTTGCAATAGAAGTATCTTGATAATTATTTCCCTTCAAGAGTATTTTCTATTCTAGAACCCCCTAAAGGATCAATTATTTGGGATTTTATGATGGCATCTCAAGATATTGTGGTTAAGTATATTTCTTGAGAAGTGAACAATGGTGAGAAAGTTAATATTTGGAGAGATTCTTGGAATGGTACTGTTGCCATATTTTTGTTCATTCCTATATTGAAGACCTAATTACTAAGTGATGCTACAATAACCTAGTTTGTGTTATTAGGTGATCTTCTTTAAGTTTGTGTTCATTTCATTGCAAAGTACATGAAAGTAAAGTAAAGGAAATGAACTGCATCTAAAGCTACACATGCAAACATGTATACTGTACAAAGGAGAAAGAACTGAAAGGAAGAGCATCTATCTGAGCTCACATAGGCCGTGAGCATAGCCGTTACCAGAATTTAATGGATGAGTATAGATATACATAAAGAAATAATTAATACTAGGGTACCAAACATTGCCTGGTTTTAATGTCCGGATCCGGTCCTGTCCAGTGAGCTCCTGAGATCCAGAACCTTCAAGAAGAAGTGAGGGGAGATGGGTTAGATCCAATAGATCTATGCAATGGCTGGTATCACAATATCTACAGAATGCATATATACACTCAGCCATGCACCTCTAATAAAGTCTATGCTCAGGGCATGTGCATAAGGCTCTAGGAACAAAAGAGACACCATGTTTTCACTAATGTGTTTGTTTCATGTGCAGATACAGGAGGAGCTGATCCAACAATGAATTCAATGAATGATCTGGGCCCTTGATGCAGATCATGATAGAAAAACCTCAAGTTTTTTGTCGATGATCGCATCAAGGGCCAAGAGCACACATTGTACAAAGCAAGGTACATCCAGAGGAAGCAACATCAATGAGGATCGATGAAGAATGGTCAACCAGAATGCAGAGGAGAGTTTGCAGGGTGCATCATATCAATATCAAACAAAGAAGTAAATACTCAAATATGCACAATATCATTCTCAGATGGCATGAAATATACTCAAAACAGAACATTGGCAGTCTCAAGGTGGTACATCATATAATGGACACATGTAGAGCTGCATCATAGACCAAATTCAAGAGGGTTTTCAGTGGATAGAATGACAGTGTGCCATGAGGATAAGCATATAATATCAAATAAATCTCATCAAGCACAATGATCACTGTCAAAACAGAGAAGTGAGAATACAAAGTCTATTTACTAAGGAAGGGTACACTACAACATGAATGTATCACAATATGCATTCAATACATTAGTGCCATGATAGAAACATGTTAAATCTATTTGATGAACCAAAGCCAAGGTCTACAGTTGTTTTAACAGTAACACAATGTGCATGCCATCATATGGAGCAGTGAGCTTGATCGAGAAAATACATATGCCCTCCTAGTATGAAGATGATCACAATAAGTAAAGAGCATGCCACTAAATATCCAAGAAATCATATGAATATATGCCCTCAAGACATTATCAATGGTTAGTTTCAATTTCAATGTAACAGTGATCTCAAATCGATAAGTGCAAAACACTCTGGCTTCATAATGTTCACGGTTCACAACATGAAGAAATATATACAAGCAGTGTGTATCATAGAGAGGGAATCGTAGTTTCAAACCCCAATCGAGAGCACCAATTGTCAATGACAACAGACATATTGCCATAATAGTGAAGCCAATGAGTACCTAGGATCTCAGAAAATAAACAAACATCAAAACAAAGGCTCATGGGTTTTAAGCACCCAAGCATCATATTATCAAGTTGACATAGTGGAAACCACTCAGTCTGCCATGAAATGAATCAAGTTGGCTTCGCCAGCATAACAGTAAGCCATAGTGTTGTTCACGGGCCACATGGAAGATGAAGCATGGTAACAAAATGAATAACATAGCAATGTCATTTGTTGTGCCCTCAAAAATATCAGAGGGGGTTAGACAATATGCCCAGGCCTGTGCTTTGAAGAGAGGAAATCAATAACGACTTCAAGCACAGGAGCATCATGTCCTAGCATGCTCAGGCCACTTAGCATCTAACACATGCTTCAACAATATAAACAAAGGTGGATGACAATGGTGATTCAAAAACATGATTCCCTAGCCATGTTGCTCACGGGCTATATTGGGATCAATAGACATAGCAGTGCCCTACTTGTGGGTCACAAGGCCTCTTAATGAATGACAACAAATAGCAGGTCCAACATACATTACATGAAACCAGTAAACACAATCAAAATGTGTCGTGCTCTAGTTTGTCTCGAGCTCATGCCAGTAGGTGTGAATGCACAACACCCTCTAGATACATTTGAATCAAGGATGCTGGTGGATCACATACTGCATGCTATTATCACAAACACATGCCCAAGCTCGGTGACTCAAGGCCATTATGTTGGCATGGAGCAGTAAATCCCTAACTACCCCATATAACACAGATGCTACAAAATCAATAACAACAGGCTCAGGCTCATAAGATGTATTCGATGCTAGTGAGTAGTAACAGTCCCGAGAGCATCAAATAAAATACAAACCATGCCTTAGCCCGTGGGCCTGCACATCTAGTAGGAGACTATGTAATAATGATCTAGGGTTTCGAAGGCCACACTCACTGGCATCAAATACACAGGAAACAGTGATATCAATACAGAGTATTCATGTGCAAAATAACAAATAGATAAACATGTTGCCCTCGAAAGTGAATTAGCATCAGCCCACTGTTATGAAAGAATACAGAGATGTCATTATCTAAGGAAATTAAATGCAGAAATAAGATTGCCATCATTCATATATTCTCTCCAAAACCTATAAAGGCTGAGATGCATCACAAATGTACAGAGACATTCAAACATGAAAGCACGAATGCAGGTGCATTATTGAACACAATACATAGAACAATATCAAGAAATTATAATGCTGAGAATGTAGAGAAATAATGTGATATCGACAGCCATGAAACAACAGTGGCCTCAAGATGAATGTTCAAAATGAAAAGATCAACCAGTGCTTACCTCGATAACACAATGCCGAGAGCTTGGGGCTGCTGTTTCTAATTCCAAGCTATAGTGTTGTGCCAGTGGAGATGGCAACTTGCCATATGTCAGATGAAGGGGTCTGCAGTGTCAGTGACATTGGGTTATTTTTGAATTATGATCATTATTTTCCTTCCTTCTCCCCTTTTAGGGTCGAGATTCTTTGGCATCTTTTGCTATGTTCTTAGACTTGGTGGGTTTTTGGTGGGATTCTAAATCCTTTAAGCTTTATGCTATGTATTGAGTTTTTTTAATTAGCATGGGTCATCAAATGTGCTTTCCCCTTAATTGGGTTGAGAGCCTTTTGTTTGACTTAGGGTTTAGATCTTTTTTTTGTGGCATAGGTGGGTCTTTAGAAATATAATTGTTTTTTTAAAATGCATTTCCCCATTTTTTGGGTTGAAATCATTTAAAACTTTTAGATCCACTTTTGTCATAGCGGGATAGGTTTTAATGCTAAGTCATGGTTCATTCCTTATTGTAAGATATCAACAAGTGGTGTTTTTATAAACCATTTTCAGATTATCAGTTATAGACATGACTTAGTGGATAGAACGGTCTTGGTTTGACTATCCATTTTTAGGTCCCACTTTCCTCGCCCCTAGGAATCTAGGAATCTGGCATTTGAACCATGATGTAGCCTCATGGGTCCATTTTATGACTTTACTATTCTTAGGAGGTAGTGGAGTTTGAATGCAGATTCCTAGTTTCAGTTTATATACCTCTCACTTTTGGTGATTGAGGTTAGCTCTTCATTCTTTCTCTCTAACATGAGTGTTGTAGCTCTGAGAGACACAATTGTACTTGTTTCTTTTTAGCAATAAAATTGATCCTTCTTGTTCTCCTATAATTTCAGGTTTTCTTTTGAAGCCATATGCTAGATTATTGTGATGTTTCTATATCCTTAATCTGCATTTTGAATTCAAGTTAGTGTCAAGGGATTTATCTTGATTTAGTAGTGTGATTTGTGTGCAAACAAGAATATCAGATTTGTGAAGTTTTCTTCCTTTTTTGCATTCTAGGTACCTTATTTCACTAAGAGTTAAGAAGGTGGGATTGAGTTTTGAGTTAGTTTGTCTTGCTGTTGGAGTAAACATATTTTTAGTTGTGGATCTTCTTAATTTTGGTGGATCACCTTTATTTCATTTCAGTTGCAGTTGCTCATTTTCATGCATTTTCTCTCCCTTTTCCCTCCAAGTTTAGATAAGTTTCAAGTGATCCAAAGGGAAGCCGACCCTTAATCTAGAGGTCTATTCTTAGATAGGTTACCCACAACTTGAGAATAGTCCCATGTTTCACAGGATTGCTAGGTTCAATACTTAGCAAAATAGGGTGCAATCCTTAGTGACAACAAGTACACCTCCTCAAATTAACTTGGAGCCATTGGATGACATGGTTGCATCCTTAGAAAACATTTGGGGTTGCTACTTGGTAGATTATGTTTCAATAGTATGTTTATTTTCTAGAAGAGTGATTTGGAAGGATTCAAAGGAGTTACCTATTTTAGCTTAGGATAGAGTTAGATTATCCAAAATATTTTTAGATCAAGTGGTTTACTTGTCAGGTAAGGAGGATAAGTTATTTTGGGATCCTAATAAAGATTGTACATATTCTATTAAAGAAGGCTACATGATCATTCAACAACATGAGTCAATTAAGGTTCCTTGTCGTGCATTCTCATTCTGTTGGAATCATGTAACTCTTCCTAAGATAGGATGTTTTGCTTAGATTGGTTGAAAAAAAGGGCCCTAACAAGTGATAGACTTAGTAAATGTCACATTTCGCAACCATTCAACTATTTGCTTTGTGAACAAGAACTTGAAGATGTGGACCATTTATTCTTGAACTGCCCCTTTGCGCAATAATGTTGGCTGTTTGTTCTTGGTAAATTACAATATTCCACTCCTCTTCCTAATAATCTATGGGATATTTTTCAGTCTTGGCCAAAATTGTATACTAATTCCCTCTTTTCTAGTTTGTGGAAATGTATCCCAATTTTAGTGGTGTGGGCATTATGGTGGGAACACAATAAAATAATATTCCAGCATAGTCCTTCAATTGAAATTTTTCTCACATGTATTGAAAGATCAATATCTAAAGTGGTTAATGCTAGCCATTCAAAATTAAGATGTAATCCAGTTAGTCTAATTGGGATAGTGCTATCATCCGTGAATGGGAAGGTATACATGTGCGAATTGGATGGTGTCACCAAGCCCAGCCAAAAACCTCACAAAGTAGAGATTCAGTTCATTGGCATCCCCCTATCTTTGGGCTTGGTAAAATAAATTTTGATGGTTCTTCTCAGGGTAATCTCAGAAGGTCAAGTGCATGAGTATGTATTAGAGATCATCAAGGTGAAGTGCTTTCTATTAAAGCGTCGCCCCTGCCTTAAGGAACAAACAATATGGCAGAAGCCCATGCTCTGTTTGTTGGATTAGTATTGGAAAAACATGGTGGTTTTCAGAACATTCAGGTGGAAGGTGATTCTATGGTTATTATAAATACTTGTATAAAAAGAGATTCACACAATTGGAAGTTAGCTTATATTCTTCAGCGAATTTGAAATCTCCTAGACTCTTTTGAAGAGGTTTATATATCTCACACTCTGCGTAAAGGTAATGCTCTGGTAGATTATATAGAAAATTTGGGATGTGATGGTTTGGACCTAATTTCTCTAAACCCAGTTGATTATATTATTAAGGATACTGAGATGCAAAGATTGATCAAAATTGATAAAAAATTATGAATGGGGGAAGTATGAGTTCATGTTGTTGAATGCATTGGGGGATGACGTTCTTTATGGCAGGTGAGTGGCATAACATTGATGTATGCGGCATTACAATCACCATGATGTTTATGATTTGAGATGAGTTCCCATATGTGTTGTCATCACTTCCCTTTGATGTGTATGGGTTAATACAATTTTAAAATGCCACTAGCCCAGCTCACACCACGCGATGGCACCTTGTAGTAGTGTATGAGTGTAATTAAGTTTAATTTGCAACTAGTTCAGTTCACATCACACACTGACACCTCAACAAGGAAATAAATCATATGTATGCAACCGCCACTTATATTTCCATGAGGTTTGATGCCACCCAGATCTATCAGCTTTGTGCTTTTTATTGATTTGATATATGGAGCTCTAGATTTAAAATTGAAAATGTGCAAAGTAGATTGTGCCTTGATATTAGATACAATCTTAATGAAAGATGGAGATTAGATGGGACTCCTGGCATGCCCTGTTATGATTGTAGCACTATGTGGGCAGAATATAAATATGCTACTATTTCAGATTCAATTCAGTGTGATGTGTGAGTAAGTAGTATGACGCTCAACCCATTCTTCTACTCGCACCGTGATTCTTATGGATTACTTCACGATGAATTGCTACCATGAAACTATAGAATTCTTCTAATTTTGGGGGAAGCCGAGATGCCATTTCCTGCTCAGGTAGATGATGTTCTAGTTGACTCTATTTTAATATGCCATTCTCAGGTGATTCATAGAGCTATTCACAAGGGGAACATGTGCTATGTTTGAGGTCAAAGCAATTTCTCTTCCCATCATAGATGATTTCAATTTTTCTTTCCAATTCAATGGATTTGTTGCATTTTGTGGATTTACAGGTATTAATTACAAACAAGGTGGTTCACCCACAATTCATCACGGGCAACAAGTTAATGTTGGCTATTCATAAGTAATACTTGTGGATGGGGTGTGCCTTCATTGGTGGTTTTTTTTCTCATCATTTACTTCTGGCCAAACATGAACATATGATGATGTATGACAACATCAAGCGGACATTGGAGAGGCATAACTATCAGATTGTCAAATCTATTCTATAAGTGGTGGAGAAGTCTCTAGGTACTGAACTTGAGGCTAACATTAGAAGGATTGTCAATGCCATGCTTGACCTTTTGAGCATTCCAAATATCTCCCCGCGGCCACTTCCCCAGGTAATGGCTCCTGAAAATAGTCTAGTTGCACCTCAGATTCTGTTGACAATACCAAATTTGAACTTGTCTTCATGTGTGGGCACTCTTCCAGTTGAAAGTCACGGTCTGCAAGTAGATTTTTCCATTCAGACTCCAGATCCCTGGAAGATTGATTATGATGGCTGGGTTATAGATATGCCTAATGCTCCTCTAGTCAGTTGGGGGGATGCTTGGGGTTTATCCCAATGATATTTAGATCTTCAACATGTCGATTCAGTAGATATGGAGGAATGATTTTCTAATAGTTGGGTTTTGAAATTTTGAATTTTTCTACCTGTTAATCTTGGGGTTGCTTGTGATTAGGTTCATGTTTCTCCTTTGGGCTCATTGTTCGAGCATTGGAGTTTTTGGCTTCCAAGGTTTAAATTTGTGGGTCCAATGGTATTGGGTCATAATGTTAATATGATGTATATGTTATACATCTTTGTAATCACTTGTAACTTCACTTTAGGCAGGTTAGCTTTGTATTTACATATGTATCTGACAAGGATTCTGGATTTTCTTTTCTGGTTCTTTCCCGGTTGAGTCTTTGAACCAGATTATAAATAACATATATAGTGGCTAGTCCACTTTTGTCTTTAAAAAAACAATAGTTTCCTTGGTCTTACGAAGATCTAGTGGTTCAAATTCACATTCCTTCAAATTCCTCCATTGGATTCAAACCTTAGGCAAGCACTTTCTTGTTTGCATATAGCCAAGGGACAATCCTTAAAATTTTTTTGGGTTGCAAGTTTATTCAATGAGAGAACAAATAATTTATACTCTATTATACCAATTTGTTCACATTCACTCTTAGCAAATATGACTTGTAAAGGACTTGCACCCCCACGTAATGTGTTTCGATTATGAAAAGCACCGATGGCTATCTCTACCTCTACAACAGTTGCATACATAATGAAACAAAAACTGTGTTGCTAGCAAATATTTGATCTCTAACCATAGAAAGATCAAGAACATTCCCATGTTGTACAAATAATTAATGTACATAATCTTCTATTGTAGTTTTGGGTATATGTCCCATAAATAATTTGATAAAGGCAATACTGTCAACAAAATCTTGAGAACCTCGGTGTCCAACATTGAGTTTTCTACTATCTATGCTACTATCTTTTGAACCTAGAATTTGAAAACAAATAGACTAGTTCTGTATCATATTTTCTCTCTCTAGCCAAGAAATACATTTTTTCTCATAATCCTTCAAATTGTGTTTTTCATGTTCCTTTCAATGGGATATATTTTTCATGGGATTTAAATTTTTTTTTGGATATTGTGTACGAATTTTAGCATTCTTGTTCACAATTAAACCCTCTTTAAACTTTTCTTCCACCACAACCAACTTAAGAACTTCAGTGGTGAAATATTCATTAAGAACTTTGTCTATTTCTATCAATGTAATTTCAGATTTAATAACAACAACAACTCTTTTTTCACCAAGAACTTCATTTTTTCCATTGGTGTAATTTTAGATTCAACAATGAAAACAACTCTTTCCTCACGGGACACTATTTCTTTTAGTTTTAGAATTGAGATTATTATCTACTTCCTAATTTCTCATCTTACATTTCTTATGCCCTTTTTTCACTTCTTGTTGCTGAGGATTTTGAGAAATCTTATGCAAAGCTTTGTGCCCTTGCTACAAATAGCACCCACTTCATTGTGACTATCTAACAAATATGAAGTACCTAATTTTTTTTTCCTTTTGCGATCTCTAGGGACCCTTTCATCACCTTCCATTTTTTGATTGAAACCTAACATTACATCCTTTAGAGATCATTTGCCAAACTGAAATTGATTTATTTTTAAGTTGAGTAACATACTAAAGATCTGGTAGAAATCATGTATTTTCATTCATTAGTTTCAACAAAAAATCTCCCTTTCCAACACTATTAAGACATTTATCATTTGCAATAATGATTACCGAAATTGCCACTATGAAAAGTTTTGAAAAATTCTGTGCAAAGTAATATGAAATGATTCTTCTGTATTGAGCACCCGATCATTTGCTGCAATTTCTTTTGTAGTCAAAATAAGAGATTCACCATCTTCCATATTTGTCTAATTTCTTCACAACATTCCCTTGGTTCTAACCAAGCTCTGATACCAATTGTAAGTTATAAATCATTAGATAAAATTAATAAACACATCTAAGACAACAAAAGACATATAAATGTAAAACACATAACACAACAAATTATAGTGGTTCACCAAATATGGCTACATCTACTCTCAAAGCAAGGAATATATTTATTAATGTGTTACCAAATACTACACCATTCATGGTCTACACACATCTATTTACACAAACATATAAAGCAATCAAATGAAGAGACAAGGATAGGAAAAGTCATGTGACCATTGGGCTTCACATTCCCAACATGTCCATCATCATTCTAGGTTATTAAGCTCATCTTTTCGTCCCTCCACCAAATGTTCTTAAACTTGAAGGATGAACGAGTGGTTTTTTATTCCATCTTTAAATTCAACTTAATTGGAAAATGGTTTGACATCAACAAGGGGAGAATCTTTGATTCTATGTGCAACTTGCCATTAAGTCAGTCTAGAGAGATTAACAATCTATCAAATCTCTTTGATATACTTGTTAACCCAAGTCTTTTGTTTGTCCAAGTGAAGACTCTATTCATAGTAGGGCAATAGATCATCCCCACTTCCTCCACAAAATCTCTAAAATCTTGAATTGAATTGTTAGTTTTTATTAGACCTTTACTCTTCTCATCAAGATCCAAAATGGTGTCAAAGTCTTCACCAAGGACAAAGGGTTTTCCATTTAATTCCTTAATATTTTTGTTATTAGTTCCCAAGTAGCCAACTTGTCTTTTGTTTTGATAGGACCATAGATATTAAATAGGAAATAAAATTAAGATTTATACTAAATACGTAACTCATCAACCAGTTCTCTTGAGATTCCACTTGCTTGACTGATACACATTTTTCTTTCCATAGGATACCTAGACCTCCTGCTGAACCAGTTGCCTCTGAAACAACCCAAACCAAGACTTGTAGTAGTTAACAATTTTGTTTGCCTCTGAGTTTTCAATTTTGGTTTCTTAAAACATGACTTTATCTAATGAAAGCATTTCCAAGTGATGTTACATCAAACATTGTTTGTCAGGGGCATACAAGCCCCCAATACTCCATGATACTATCTCCATTATTGTCCAAGGGAGGACTCTACTCCCTTGGATTTTGTCATATTTTCCTTATACTAGTGAATCCTTTTTCAACTACTTCTTTCTTTCCTTTTTGTTTTTAAGATTTTATTCCTTTACCTTTCCTAGGTTTTGCAATAAAAAGAATTCAAAAATTGTCTGATTAATAAATTTGTGATCTATGATTCCTAGCTTATCGTAACTAGGCACATTCCATTTGTCTAAATCAGCCTCTTTTTCTTTTATTCTAATATCATCCATATGATTGTGTTTACTCCCAGTAGGGACTACCTTTCATTCAATCTTGATTGTATTTTTTGATTGCATAGTGGGTCTATCTTTGTTGCTTTATCTTCTGGATACAAATGCAATTTGGTTTGTTCTTAGGAGTATAATGACATCAATAGTTACCTCTGAAGCCTTTGTACTTTCTTGTTTTGTTGATTTTTCCTTTGGTTTATAGGCATCAACTTCACCACACGTATCCCTTGTCTTTGCTAGTGGTAGGTCCTCTACAAATGAATTATGATTTACACCCCATGTATATGTCTTTACATTTTTTTCATAAAACTTTTGTGTTGACTTTTTATTTAAGTCTTAAATTTTATAAAATGTAATATAAGTAAAAATAACTTCTTCATCATTAAAATTTTATCAATGTTTGTACTAAAATTAATTTGTAGTATAAAATTAATTAATTAATTAATTAATAAAATGTATCTATAAAAATATAACCTTTGCTAGTTTGGGCTTCATATCATAACAAATTATTTAAATTTAGACCTATAATTTCAATATTTTTCATCTTCACTTCATTCTAAGATCCTAACATCAACTACAACCAGTCCACCTCCATTGATACGTAGGCTCTAATTGTCTCTTTCAAAATTTGATGTCCAAATTGGCACTCTTCTTTCTCATGGATGCATTATAATCTAATGACATTAGAATGAATGCAACCTAGGGTCCAATTTTGGGAGCATTGGTAACATATCATGTTCTTGTGCTAGGATCGAATCCCAATCCAACGACTATGTCATCCAATTTTTTTAATTATCCTTCATTTCCACTATGGCATAATTAAGGACTCAAACATAGTGCTAATATCTTCCTTGGATTCACTTGAATATAAAAAATAGTAATAGACACTAAAACATGTTTGTATTCACATTATGTCAATGTATTGAGGATAGGAAAGTTCACCCCAACATCAATTGAATTGCACATGGCATACTAATGTTTTTTTCTTGTTCAAATATTTTTTATCAAATTGCATAGAGCACTAATATTTTTTTCTTGAAACTATGTTTTAACCTATCATCTAAAAATTTCCCATATGAAGGTAATTTTCTATTTATTAGCTCTTAGGTACACCATGGTATCCATTTTTCCTCTGAATATCTTGTAATTTACAACAATATGGTTTTTAATATTCCCCCAACATGAGCTTTATGCAACCATCTATTCAACACATCCCAAGGTGGGGGAAGTGAATTAGTATTTATTGTACACTTATAATGTGTTCAATCATAATCAATTAACATTAACTAACTTAGTAGCAAATAAATATAAAGAAATACACATTAGAATACCAAATTTACATTGGAAACCCAAGAAGAGAAAAACCACAGTGAGATCCAACTCACACTATATGAAAGAGATATATAATAATTATTTTAGGCTCATAGCCAAGGAAGCTTACTACCACCTGACTTGTAGGCTAATGTGTGATTCCTTAGGAAAATATACAAAGGACTTGTAGACCGAGACACACAACCAAAGGGCAAGATACAAAAATACCAAGAAGGACTCACTGTGTTCCAACAATATATGAACATTATGAATCAAGATGAACAAGCCTTCAACATACTGCATTCAATAAATCTCCAAGAAAGAAGTTATCCTTGAATTATTGTCTGAAGCAAGAAAATCCAAGTCAATCACCACAAACACACACATTTATTGTCTCAATACTGATATACCAATTGATATGATCATGAAGGCACACTATAGAAATTGATCTTCACATTTATATTTAACACATATTTGTGCAATACTTTTTCCACGCACTATTCAACACATACAAAAATGATCTTTAATATGTATCGAATTCTTCATCAAACCCTGAATTAGGGTGGCCAAAACATATGACATACATAAGTCCTATCAAGTCAACACAAAATAAAATTATGATGATTTTAGTCCGCTCTAGGAGATAAGAGGACCTAAAAACATCATAAGACATTTTTCTAAGTAACTCCAAATGATTCACACAGAAGAACAGATCCTCTAAATTTGGCAACAAAGGTAATGTGTAGATAGACTATGAGCACATAACTAGTCAACCAAAACATAAATTCTACTGAAAATAATTCAATGTTGATCTCCACAAGCCATGGTAGGGCCCAAACTATGTCTTAACTCAACTTCCAACATAAGTCCGAACCAAAAGAATAGGCACAAATAGAAGAAGAACCCTAGTAGGCTAGAGAGACACAACAAACCAAGAAAGTCAACCTCAAGCATAACGAAACACCAATGGAGCACATAGAGACATTCCTAGTGTAATATCATTCCTTATGTCGTTGTTTTGGTATCATGTGTATGTTCTCGTGATGTGATTCTTGATTAAAATATATTTTTAATTAATTATTTTAATTTCCCTAATAAAATATAATAAATGAAGGTTAAAATATATATTTCAAAATATTGAACATTGACTAATTAATATTGTCAATGTTAATTTAATATAAACTAGCTATTGATTAAATTATGGTAAAGATGAAATTTGTTTATATTATGATTATTTTATGTTACAAATTAAACATAAGTTTAATAATTAAGATGTTTGTGATATTTTGTAAAAATATTAAATATTGATAAAAACAATTTAATCAATGTTAATTTTATCTGATTTAATTTTAGTTTGACATGTTCCATTATACACAAGTAACCTTGCATTTAAAACTATAACAGACCATTTATATTCTCTATTTTATGGCCATCATGGTTACCTGAGATTGGAAATCTTACTTTTATTTCTCCTTAAATGATTTCCTTTCTAATTCTAATGTTTTTCCTCAACTTAGCATGTTATGTGTCTAGTGCTCATTAGGATATCATTTATTCCTTTTCTTTAATGGATGTTACTTGTATATGTATAATTGTGCGCTATCACTGCATCATACATTATTGCTAGGTTAGGCACATTTGTGGCATTATCTTCTATCTGGAATGATTATTACTTATGTCTTTCTATGTTATTTGTCGACATGGATCTTTGATATTTGGAAACCTACAAATGAAACACATTTTTCCATGGTTTGGGAACCATTTCATAAAATTCAATTTTGACTACATCTATGAGTTAGACATCTCTTTTTCAAGGATTGGCTGGGAATGTTATGTTTGGTGTGTATGCCTTAGCTGCTGCATAAAACTTGGAGGGATCCAATCCTTGTAACATACGTCAACCAAGGCAAGAACTGCGATTGGTTTTGTACCTCCATCCAATCATTAGAAAGACATGGATTGAATCTTGAGACTTCAAATCAAAGTTTTTTTTATTTTGCAGATTGTAAAAATTCTATTATAGCTACAGATTATTAATCTCCTAACTTATATAGATTATTTGATTGCCGAAAATTAATTCATAGCAAATATTGAAAAATATCCCAATTGCAACTTCAAAAATAAAATCACAGATGCAAAATCTGCAACAGAAAGAACACGATATTTTTGGACAAATTGTCCCTGGAAAAACCCTAAAGGGAAAACCAGTACTATAGATGAGGAATTATATTAAACTTCAACAAATTAGGAGAGATACATAAACTGCTTGCCTCTTACTGGTAGACCTCCGACAATATTGTCCTTTGAAAATTCTTCTGCCAATTTCTCATGTTGAGATTCTACTACTGTTGTCTCCAATGCTATCACCATGACCTTGCTATCACTGCAAATTCATTTTCTATCACTACAAATGATTCTCAAGTGTTTCCTCTCCAAATTCTCAATTACCCCTTTTATAATACTCTCATTGGAAACCAACGGTTGAAGAATACCAACAAGAACCTAGTGAATGATGGAGTGGTAGAAGCTAACAATATCAATTCCAAACCATTGAATCTTACTACCAGTTTTGATAATCAAGCTAACAACGTCAATTCATCCAACAATAATAATGAAAATCAAAGGAACAATAAATCAAAGACACATTTCAATATACCTCAATTCAATTCATCAAGAAGGAAATTCGCCCCATTGGGTGAACCCCTTGATGCAACCTTGAAGACTCTCCTTGCAAACAAAATCATCACTTTACCTGAGTCTAGACCATATGAACCACAAGTTAAACCATCATGGTGGAATGACTCTTATCATTATGCTTATCATCAAAATAATGGACATATAAATAATAATTGTATGAAGTTGAAACATGTCATTCAAGACCTTATTGATGATGGTACCATTGAAGTGGATGGACCTAAAAATAACGAAGATCACACAGTTTTCAAAACACCCTTTATAAACCATGAAAAGGGTGAATCTTCCAATGCTAACCAAAACAACAAGAAGGGTAATGACAAAGTGAAAATTTCCCACACTTATAACAACACTATAAGTTCTTTACCCAGTTTTGAGAATACCATTAATGTCATAGTGGTGAAAGACAAACAAAGTAAATAACTCGCCAATGTTGTTTTGCAAGCATCAAAGGTCACCCTACAAGGGGCAACCAACAAGACTAACTCAAACAATTTTTCCTTAAACCCCTCAAACCAATAAAAATTGGTAGAGAAACTTCAAAATAATCCTACTCAAATTTCAATATTGGAGTTGTTAAAACTTTCACCATCCCACAAAGAAATTTTAGAAAAACCCTTGGTAGATAAGTCATTACCTAACAATTTGGATGAGGAACAATTTCAAACTATGGTTGGTCACCTTATTGCACCTCATTGCTTATCATTTTCCAAGAAAGATGATATGTTTTTGAATCATCCCCAAAATCTACCCTTGCATATTAAAGTCCTAATCCACAAGCATAGGGTCAAAAGAGTCTTGATAGATTGAGGTGCCGGTTTGAACATATGCACTTTGAACCCTGTTAAAGCATTGGGTTATTCTAAAAATGTCTTAGACGCAAAGAGGAAAATAACAATTAAAGCCTATGATGATGAAGAGAGATCCTCTAAAGGCATGTTTATCTTACCGATTTGAGTTGAACCCATTGAAAATGAGATAATTTTCCAAGTACTAGAGCTTAATTTGACCTCCAAAATTTTGTTGGGTAGACTATGGATACATGAAATGCAAGCCGTGCCTTCTAATTATCATCAATGTGTAAAGATTCCTTATCATGGACAAGAAATAACAATTAGTGGAGATCTTAACCCATTCTAATATTATAATAATGTCAAGCCAATTACTGATCCCTTGGCACCCTATAATAGTGAGGCCTCCACATCAAATTCATCTCAAGAACAACCTAAGAAGAAATTCCTAGTGTAAGGTTGGCCTCCCAAGATAAGGAAAAAGAGAAATAAAAATAATATCTCATTAGTTCAAATGGTGAAGAGGCTAGTTCATCCACATTAAACAAAGGGAAAGAGAAAGTAAGCCTCCTAACTTTAAATGAGGAAAATTCAAAATCCTCTAGTGTAAGTGTTTCTAATCAAGGTGAAAAAGAACTAAAATGTTCAAAGTTCGAAAAAGGAAAAGAAAGGGAAATACATGTTCAAAAGATGGATACCTTAATGAAATAATTCAAAAAGAAATGCAAACTTCATCACAAAGGGGTAGGAGAATATTCTTTATCTATGGTAGACTTACCTATTTCTCCCAAGTCACATGGAAAACCATATACTTCACTTCCTCAAAAATACAATGACAATTTTGTAAGGGCTAGTACATCAATGGAGGTAGAAGATGATAATGAAATTGTAAGTTGGTTATACAAAGATGAAGATGAGTCAAATCAAAGGGTTCAAAACATTAGTATTCCCACACATAAATATGGGAAAGGCTTTCAAATAATAATAAAAATGGGTTATCAAGGAAGAGGTCCTATTGGTAAGAGAAAAGAAGGATTGTTAGAACCCCTCAAAACCGCTTGGAGGTCTAGTAAAGAGAAAACCAAATTAGGGTATCATGAACAAGAACCTAATAAAAAGAAACTTCCTCCTACATATGAGCAAATAGCCAAGGTAGAATCATATAGTGAGGATGATTCAACAAAGTGGGAATGGGATTCCCTATCCGAAGTGTCATGCCATGACAAGGAAGTTGATGTGATTCATTCTTACACACCTACATCAAAGGAAGTCACAAGTTCAAGCAATAATGGGTAGGAGAGTTATCAAGTATACGAAGGTTGAACTACCAAGTTTATTGGTATTTGATCTTCTCTCTATTTTGATTTATCAAAAAAATGCAAAGTTAATATTTTCAATCAAAATTGATGGCAATAACAGAAATGTTCAAAATTGTGAGATTGAACGAGAGAATGTTCATATTTGAGCAAGGTGTTAATCAAATAATTAAACTTTTGAAAGTCTCAAAAGTTTTTCAAAGCTTCATCAATAATGGAAAGTAAGTGAATTTTTATAGCTTCATCAAGGAATTTCATGTTCAAGTGATCAATATTCATTGAATAGTAATTATTTTAGAGATACATCAAAGGATTTCTCAAAATTTGTTGGAACAAAGGAAAGCCTTGTTAAATCATGATTATCTAGAATTGCCTCCCAAAAGTCTATTTTTAGCTTATTTTAGAAATAATTTCTAATTTTTCAGAACAAACACATATTCCACAATAGGATATTTTTCGTTTGATCATAGTACTTATAGCTTTCCACTATTTATATCATTCTCTATTTTGAGCTTGTAGTCAATGTCATCATGCAAGAGATAGGAACTTTTGAGGAATAATTGTAATATTTTAGTTGTCAATTCACCTAAGAAGCACATGATGCAATATTAGAATTGATAGACAAGATAATTTGTAATAAAGCTTGTAGGCCATGCAAACAATTATAGTTAACCTGAATTAACCAAGGGAAAGAAAGATAACAACAACAAATAATGATATTTACAGTTGACGTTTTCAATCAAAGTTTGGTGCAAATAAGCACAATGTTCAAAGTTGTACTATTAGGGCATTTAATTATTTGAATTGTAATAATCCTTAATTTTGTGTTGGAGAAGATTTTAACATTTTCTTTTTGGCAATGTGAACAACCAAAAAAGAGGGTGAAATGTTGTACTAAATGCCAGGTTCATGGTGCTTATTCGTACATATACATGACTTTAAATCATAAATGTAATTTATAATAGAATTTTGCTTTTGGAATTTTGAATTTTACATTCAAATGCTACATTGGGAATCTAAAGCACTTAAATATTTTGTAATATATAAGAATACTAAATTATTTAAATGAGAATATTAAAGTAATACATGGTTCATATTGGTTTCAACCATATTACAAAATAAAAAAATTAAATTAGAATATAGTTTTTGAATGAATGTTTTAATATACTATTGTATTAAAATAACAAGGATACAATCTTTTGATAAGTGTTGAATTTGAAAATAAAAGAGAACTTATCAAGCTTTTTTGAGTAATTGAGTTCTTATTGTTTAGCAATGCAATTGAGAGGTGTAAAGTTAGTCTCCATAACATTTGTTGGTATCTTTCTAGCCTATACAAAAATGGATATTAGATTAGGGTATGGACATCCAAATCATAAAGTAAAGGTAAAAGCTCTTTGGTACATATCCATGTAGATTGTGGAAGTATACAGATAACATGCACATTGTTTGATAAAATGTGTCAAAGGAAAATGGTTTGTTGACCTACACTGCTGATAGGATATACAAAACATGGACATTTGAATTTCGAACAAATGTAATTGCAACGTGTAAAGCAACATTTTGCAATCTTTGTTAGCAACCAAATGAACTGATCCTAGGTAGACATGGACAAAAAGAGTCTTTTCATTGAAGATGACAAGGTCTCAAGAATAGGCTTTGAAAATGACAAAGAGTTATGGACTACCAAGGGCCCTGGATAAGAATGGTCTTAGCTTGGTTGACTTCAATAAAATGGAAAAATAAAAACCTTTGATAAGCTTTTAGACAAGATCAAGAAAATCCCATATAGTGCCTAAACCATTTTAAACAAATCCTTGCACATGCTTTCAAGTGGGCATTGCCACAAAACAACCTATCAAAGTAAAAAAATTAGTCATTTGCATGCATTATAAAATGCAAGAATGTAAAGAAACATTTGGGGGTATTTCAATGGACTTACCTCGAAAAACACATTGAACACACACTTTTAAGGTTGCTTGAGTCGAGGTGCCATTGATAACCTCCATTAATCCTTCAACTCTAGCAGTAGCAACTACATAGTTATAGATAGATGAAGCCAAGTAATTCAGAAAAAGGTAACCCAAGGAACTCAAGCGATACAGGGATCTAAAGAGTCTTTTCATTGATGATGACAAATTCTCAAGTCTAGGGTTTGAAAATCAACAAAGAGAAATGGACCAGCAAGGACCATGACTAAGATTGGTCTTAGCATGGTTGGCTTCAATAAAATGGAAAAATAAACAACCTTAAGATCAAGATGAATCCCATGGACTACCTGAATCCTTTTAACCCTATCCTTGCACATCCTTTGGAGGGGCATTGTCACAAAATACCCTATGAAGGTGGAAATTTCTAGTCAGTTGTGTGCACTATGAAAATGTAAGAATGTAAATAACATATGAGGGTGTTTCAATGGGTCTACCTTGAGAAATATTTTGAGAACAAGCTTTTAAGGTTGCTTGAGTGGGGTGCCATTAATTATTATAATCAATCCTTCAACTCTAACCCGTTTGGTTGCTGGAATTAACCTGGAATAGGAAAACATGAATTGGTGAATTGGTATAAGCTAATTCCAATTTTGGTCCAAAATGAGCATTCAACCAATCAATCTCAGAACTTGGAATTGGCTGAATGCTCATTTTAGACCAAAATTAGAATTAGTTTATACCAATTCACCAATTCCCGTTTTTCTATTCCAGGTTAATTCCAGCAACCAAAAAAACAAAATCAGCCATAATCATAACATCTCAAAAGGAACGGCAATAAATGTAGAAAAAGTCAAAAGATTCCATATTTAGAAAACAATATGACTTAAATGTATTCCAACCCAATCTCTCTCCCCATAATCAACTATAAAAGTTTTGGCTCATTATAAAGAGTCTTCAAAAGCACACTCTAAAGATAGACAGGAAGAAAGATACCGTGTTAGAATAAGTTTAATTAGTGAAGCGAAAAATTCCATAAGACCTTTTTTACATTAATAACTTCACATTATTATCAACTCACTTCTCCACTTGAAAATTGTATAAAGTTGCACAATTTTTTAAAGTTAATTACTGCACGGAACAGTGTGCATTTACTCCAAACTCTCTGGAATGAATCTGTACCTTCCACATGTAAAAATTTCAGCCAACAGATGGGAGCCCCTGGTAAAATGTTGGAAACCAGGAGGTGTTTCCCTAGAAAGCAAAGAAATTCTTGAGCTAAAAAGGTGAGATGGGAATCGTATCCTACTTTTATCAGACAACTGTGCTTTAACTTTCATTTCTCTTTTCAATTCCTTCGCTTGCTCAATAAGAAAACTTTTCAGTTTTGGCATTTCACTTTTCATTGAAAGGAAGAACTGCAGCTGCCCAAGCTCCAACACACAGAAGACCATGGATTTCTCCACTGAGAAGCATGAATCAATGAATCTTCAGGATTTGAGCTTCACCCAGATCGACAGGAAGTCTGTTTTAAGCGATCCCACATGCCCTGTTCCTACAGAAACTGCCTCTTCAATACAAGAGGACCTGCTGGATTCTGCTGTGTTTGGTGAGCTTACTGCACACACAGAATTCCATCAGAATTCCTCAACTGAGATGCATGAATCAATGAATCTTCAGGATTTGAGCTTCACCCAGATTGATAGTAAGTCTAATTTCAGTGATTCCACATGCCCTGTTCCTACAGAATCTGCCTCTTTTATACAAGAGGGCCAGCTAGATACTGCACACACAGAGTTCCTCCAGCTGTGTTTGCCCAGAATACCCCAAAAAGTTCCTTCTGTTTCCCTCATTTCTGTGAGCAACACATACAGAGTGACCGATGTTACATTCTTCATGCCCAAGAGCAGAGATGAGATGCCGGGGTATCGAACCCCACTGCCACCCATTTCTTGGCAAAAGGAGACTTCACTCCAGATGCCCAGGGGTAGAGATGAGACGTGGGGGGATCGAAACCCACTGCCAGTCGTTTCTTGGCAAAAGGAAACTTCCCTGCGCTTGATGAGAGTTTTCGGGTCTGCTTGTGCTGCTCTGTTCGCTGCTTATTGGGGATGGAGAGCTGTTTATGTGCCTGTTAACAACGATGGCAATTGATGTTTAGGATTTGATATCCTGCAACTTATTTAATGTTTCTGGTCAGTCTGTTCTGTTACAAGTCTGATGGAGATCGATCTAAGGATGCAGTCTCAACCAGAATCGAACTCTTGTGGGTTGTGTGTCATTATAGTTTGGAAAGGATTCAATATCTGAGTTGTTTTAATAGTTGTAATAGTACCATATTTGTTGATTTAATATTCAATATTTACGCTGAAGGCATTGTTACTTATATGAGAACATCTACAGTTGGCATTCATTCTCTTTTTCTTTTCCGTCGACTTTGATTAGGGTGACTCATGCCAAATATTTTGTGGAGTACATACTCAAAAGTGGAGTACATCTCTTGATTTCTTGCCGGGAGGCCATGTCTCATACTCTCTTTTTGCTGCCTCTATGAGGCCCGGACTCGTTTTTGTATAATTGTAACTTTTTGAAATCCTTATTATTAATAGAAAAAGTGGAGTATTATATATTTCTCACATAGAATTTAAGTATTTTACAACTTATGTTTGGTTGGAAGAAAATTTAATTATTAGTTCTTATATAATATAAATTTATTTTAAAATTAATATTATAATTATATTACAATTATAAATTATATTTTATATTGTATTTATATTTGAAATTATTAAATATAAAAATAATATTTACTATCATATATTTTATATTCTATAAATTATATTAAATTATATCATATTTTTATATAATCTAAATAATAAATGTATTTATAATATAAAATAATGGAATTATATATTTTAATATATTTGTTGTTTAGTTTTATTTTATATATAATATTATATTATCATTATAATGTATATAAATAATTTTATTTTGAGATTGAAAATTTTAAACACATTATAAAATTATAATATATCAATAATAAATAATATATTTAAATTTTTTATAATTTTTATTTTTAATTATGTTAATAATTATTGTATCGTAATATGTGATACATAAAGACACAAATATTTTATTTTAATATATATTTTATATAAAATTTTAATAAAATATTATTTATTTTTAAAACATATATATTGGTGGATAATAATAAGTTTTTAATAAAATATTACAATTTACAATAATATTACTATTACTTATTCATATTTATCCCTCCTCCTTTATCTATGTCTATATATCTCCTCCTTCCTCTCTAATTCCATATCTCTCTCTTCACTCAATTACAAATTATCTTCTACATTTATCATAGATCATTAGAAACTACTAACCCAATATACAACAAAATTGCAAAAAGGAAAAAAATACATAGCAATATCTAGCCTAACATATTCAATAATCATCAAAGGAAAAGGAAGAAAGATATTCACATGGGGTAGTATGGTTTAAGTATTCAAAAGCAATTTGATCATTATTTTTAGTGTGGTTTCAATAGTTTTGTATGATTAAATGTATTCATTCTTCACATATTATTATTATGTTTTTTAATTTCTAAAAAATTTATCTATTTCCCTCTCTCCCCCTCTATACAAGACCTCTCTCTCTCTCTCTCTCTCTCTATATATATATATATATATATATGTCTCATATTTATCATTTCTCTCACCTCTCTCTCCTCCTCTCTATATCCTTCTCTTCCTCCATGCTTCAAGGGTTCCATCTTGGTTGTATTTGGATCCATACAAGTGGATGTATAGTTGATTTGAAGCTATCATTTATCCATTTAAATGTTAGTTGTATAAACAATATCATTTTCTAAATAACCAACTAGTTGACATCATGTATTATATAAATGTATACAAAAACTACACGAAGATTTTCCTCAATTCTACATATCTTCGGCGTACCCATTGCACACCAAAAGTGCAATTGCTAGTTTTAACAATATGTACTAATAGCTATGACTTTAAAGTTGTTCTTGTTGTTGATGATGATAGACTATTTGATTTATATGCTCACCTCACAAGGAGTTTTTTGTTGGTTATTTTTCTTTGTTAAAAACTATCTTTAATTCAAATAAATGAAGCTGAATAACGAATATGAAAATTGACAGTCTTTAGGTGTATGGTTAACTAAAATTCTAGGCTATCTAATGATATAATCTTTATTCTTTAATTTAAAGCTTGTTTAGATAAATACAAATAAATTTAATTGGAGACAATAAGAGGGGGTTTTCTTATCATCAAATATAAATACAATCATACTAATTTAAACTATTTAGAGAAATGCAATTAAACTTTAATAAAGACAATTAAAGTGGACATCTTTTATAATCAAATATGAATGCAAGCCATATTAACTATAATGTATAAGCTAAATTGCAAAAATGAACTCGACTTGTCCAATGCTTGTTATTACAACTAGACATCACCAAGAGGATCATCTTGTGAACATGAATAGTGTCTTTCTTTGTGGGGATAAAGGTTTCGAGGAAGAGATACACACAGAGATATCCTTGGAGTCTCATTCTATCCCCAAGACTTGTTTGGGTCACTTGAGAGACTTGAGGTACCTAGATTGGTCTATTGACCTAGTTGACTTGTGTGGCCTATGTAGCATCATCACTCGATAAGCTAGTTAGCACTTGGTGTTGTGGAAGGTCCACAATGGTTGGGTTGGTTTGAGCTCATCCTTGTCCCAAGGTTGGGATCATGGTTTCTATTGGGGATGAGACTAACCTATGTTGCCTTGTAGAGTAGGGATGTCTGGACAATGAATGAATTGATTGATTCATGTGTCTTGGGGGAATGCTTCAGTTAGAAACATGGTTGTGTATTTATGCTACAAAAAAGATGAGGTCTAGTTTTAGGGCCACAATTTATGTTCGAAGCAGCCTGGTTGACCTCAACCTCCGTGCAGACTAGGGCATGTGACTTGGTGAAGGCAATCACTTTGCAACAGGATTAGGGCTAGCCTCTACAACAAGGATAAGGCCTAAATTTGGGCCTCGATCCTTGTTGAGAAACAACCAGGGCCACCTTAGAGAAAAGGGGTCCCTCAACCAAAGACTAAAAATACTTTGTATTCATTGATACCCACACATGTAGATTAGATTCACAATTTAAGAAAAAATGTAGAATCTTCATTTGCATTATGTAGGATCAAAATCTATTAAAAATCATAGCTATGAAAACAATCATAATAGAAAATACAATAGTATTCCCCAATAATTGAAATGAGCTAGAAATCCAATGGTTTAGTTTGATTGAAGCATACAAATTAAATCAATTGCATATTGTTGAAAATTTTCCACTAGTAAAGCTTAAACATGTCATTCAAGACCTTATTGATGATGATACCATTGAAGTGGATGAACCTAAAAATAATGAAGATCACACGCCTTTCAAAACACCCTTTATAAACCATGAAAAGGGTGAATCTTCCAATGCTAACCAAAACAACAAGAGGAGTAATGACAAAGTGAATTTTGCCCACACTTATAACAACACTATAATTTATTTACGCGGTTTTGAGAATACCATTAATGTCATAGTGGTGAAAGACAAACAAAGTAAAGAACCTGGCAATGTTGTATCTAGGGGGCAAGCATCAAAGGTCACCCTACAAGGGGAAACCAACAAGATTAACTCAAACAATTTTTCCTTAACCCTCTCAAACCAATACAAATTGGTAGAGCAACTTCAAAAGACTCAAACTCAAATTTCAATATTGGAGTTGTTAAAAATTTTACCATCCCACAAAGAAATTTTAGAAAAAGCCTTGGTAGATAAGTCAGTACCTAACAATTTGGATGAGGAAAAATTTCAAACTATGGTTGCTCACCTTATTGCACCTCATTGCTTATCATTTTTCAAGAAAGATGATATGTTTTTGAATCATTCCCAAAATCTACCCTTGCATATTGAAGTCCTAATCCACAAGCATAGGGTCAAAAGAGTCTTGATAGATTGAGGTGTCAGTTTGAACATATGCACTTTGAACCTTTTGAAAGCATTGGTTTCTTAGGAAAATGCCATGGACCCAAAGAGGAAAATAACAATTAAAGCCTATGATGATGAAGAGAGATCCTCCAAAGGCATGGTTATCTTACAAATTCGAGTTGGACGCATTGGAAAGGAGACAATTTACCAAATACTAGACCTTATGTTGACCTGCAAATTTTTTTTGGGTAGGCCATGAATACATGAAATGCAAGCCATGCCTTCTAATTATCATCAATGTGTAAAGATTCCTTATCATGGACAAGAAAAAAACAATTAATCCGTTCCAATATTGTAATAATGTCAATCCGGTTATTGATCCCTTGGTACCCCATAATAGTGAGGCCTCCACATCAAATTCATCTCAAGAACAACCTAAAGAAGAAATTCCTAGTGTAAGGTTGGCTTCCCAAGATAAGGAAAAAAAGAAAGAAAAATAAGATCTCATTAGTTCAAATGGTGAAGAGGCTAGTTCATCCACATCAAACAAAGGGAAAGAGAAAGTAAGCCTCCTAACTTTAAATGAGGGAAATTCAAAATCCTCTAGTGTAAGTGTTTCTAATCAAGGTGAAAAAGAACTAAAATGTTCAAAGTTCGAAAAAGGAAATACATGTTCAAAAGATGGATACCTTAATGGAAGACTTTGAAAAGAAATGCAAAATTCATCACAAATGGGTAGGAGAATATTCCTTATCTATGGTAGACTTATCTATTTCTCCCAAGTCACATGGAAAACCATCTACTTCACTTCCTCAAAAAAACAATGACAATTTTGTAAGGGCTAGTACATCAATGGAGGTAGAAGATTATAATGAAATTCTAAGTTGGCTATACAAAGACGAAGATGAGTCAAATCAAAGGGTTCAACACATTAATATTCCCACACATCAATATGGGAAAGGCTTTCAAATAGTAATAAAAATGGGTTATCAAGGAAAGGTCCCATTGGTAAGAGAAAAGAAGGATTGTTAGAACCCCTAAAAACCAGTTAGAGGTCTAGTAAATAGAAAACCAAATTAGGGTATCATGAACAAGAACCTAATAAATTGAAACTTCCTCCTTATAGATATGAGAGAATAGCCAAGGTAGAATCATATAGTGAGGACGATTCAACAAAGTGGGAATGTGATTCCCTATCCGAAGAGTCATGCCATGACAAGGAAGTTGATGTGATTCATTCTTACACACCTACATCAAAGGAAGTACCAAGTTCAAGCAATAAATGGGTAGGAGAGTTACCAAGTCTACAAAGGTTGTTACCAAGTTTATTGGTATTTGATCTTCTCTCTATTTTGATTTATCGAAAAAAATTCAAAGTTACGATTTTTAATCAAAATTGATGGCAATAAGAGAAATGTTCAAAATTGTGAGATTGAACGAGAGAATGTTCATATTTGAGCAAGGTGTTAATCAAATAATTAAACTTTTGAAAGTCTCGAAAGTTTTTCAAAGCTTCATCAATAGTGGAAAGTAAGTGAATTTTTATAGCTTCATCAAAGAGTTTCATATTCAAGTGATCAATATTCATTGAATTGTAAGTATTTTAGAGTTACATCAAAGGATTTCTCAAAATTTGTTGGAGCAAAGGAAAGCCTTGTTAAATCACGATTATCTAGAATTGCCTCCCAAAAGTTTATTTTTAGCTTATTTTAGAAATAATTTTTCATTTTGTAGATCAAACACATATTCCACAATAGGATATTTTTTGTTTGATTACACTATTTATAGCTTTCCACTATTTATAGCTTTCTCTATTTTGAGCTTGTA
Source organism: Chamaecyparis obtusa (assembly GCA_027943335.1). Lineage (NCBI taxonomy): Eukaryota > Viridiplantae > Streptophyta > Pinopsida > Cupressales > Cupressaceae > Chamaecyparis > Chamaecyparis obtusa. Next base: position 454,144 of record BSBK01001747.1, read on the forward strand.
GTCAATGTCATCATGCAAGAGATACGAACTTTTGAGGAATAATTGTAATATTTTAGTTGTCAATTCAACTAAGAAGCACATGTTGCAATATTAGAAGTGATAGACAATATAATTTGTAATAAAGGTTGTAGGTCATGCAAACAATTATAGTTAACCTACATTAACCAAGGGAAAGAAAGATAACAACAACCAATAATGATATTTAGAGTTGACGTTTTCAATAAAATTTTGGTGCAAATAAACACAATGTTCAAAGTTGTACTATTAGGGCATTTAATTATTTGAATTGTAATAATCCTTTAATTTTGTGTTGGAGAACATTTTAATATTTTCTTTTTGACAATGTGAACAACCAAAAAAGAGGGTGAAATGTTGTACTAAATGCAAGGTTCATGGTGCTTATTCGTACATATGCATTACTTTAAATCATAAATATAATTAATAATAGAATTTTGCTTTTGGAATTTTGAATTTTACATTCAAATGTTACATTGGGAATCTAAAACACTTAAATATTTTGTAATATATAAGAACACTAAAGTAAAAATGAGAATATTAAAGTAATATATGGTTCATATTGCAAGTTTCAACCATATTACCAAAATGAAAAATTAAATTAGTATATAGTTTTTGAATGAATGTTTTAATATACTATTTTATTAAAATAACAAGGATATAATCTTTTGATAACTGTGGAATTTGAAAATAAAAGAGAACTTATAAAGCTTTTTTGAGTAATTGTGTTCTTATTGTTTAGCAATGCAATTGAGAGGTGTAAAGTTAGTCTCCATAAGATTTGTTGGTATCTTTCTAGTCTATACAAAAAGGGTTATTATATTAGGGTATGGACATCCAAATAATAAAGGGTAAGCTCTTTGGTACATATCCATGCAGAATGTGGAAGTATACACAAAACATGTGCATTGTTTGATAAAATGTGTCAAAGGAAAATGGGTTGTTGACCTATACTGTTGATAGGATATACAAAACATGGACATTTGAATTTCGAACAAATGTAATTGCAATGTCTAAAGCAACATTTTGCAATCTTTGTTAGCAACCAAATGAACTCATCCTAGGTAGACATGGACCAAAAGAGTCTTTTCATTGGAGGTGACAAAGTCTCGAGTATAGGGTTTGAAAACGACAAAGAGTTATGGACTATCGAGGGACATGGCTAAGAATGGTCTTAGTTTGGTTGACTTCGATAAAATGGAAAAATAAAATCTTTGATAAACTTTTAGACAAGATCAAGAAAAATCCCATATAGTGCCCAAACCATTTTAAACAAATCCTTGCACATGCTTTCAAGTGGGCATTGCGACAAAACAACCTATCAAAGTAAAACAAATAGTCATTTACATGCATTATCAAATGCAAGAATGTAAAGAAACATTTGGGGGCATTTTAACGGACTTACCTCAACAGACACATTGAAAACACACTTTTAAGGTTGCTTGAGTTGTGGTGCCATTGATAACCTCCATTAATCCTTTAGCTCTAGCAGTTATGGATATATGAAGCCAAGTAATTCAAAAAAGGGTAACCCAAGGGACTCAACCGATACAGGGATCTAAAGAATCTTTTCATTGACGATGACAAATTCTCAAGTCTAGGGTTTGAAAATCAACAAAGAGAAATGAACTAGAAAGGGCCATGACTAAGATTGGTCTTAGCATGGTTGGCTTCAATAAAATAGAAAAATAAACAACCTTATGATCAAGATGAATCCCATGGAGTGCCTTGAATCCTTTTAACCCTATCCTTGCACATGTTTTGAAGGGGTATTATCACAAAATGCCTTGTGAAGGTGGAAATTTCTAGTTAGTTGTGTGCACTATGAAAATGTAAGAATGTAAATAACATATAAGGGTGTTTCAATGAGTCTACTTTGAGAAACATTTTGAGAACAAGCTTTTAAGGTTGCTTGAATGGAGGTGCCATTAATTATTATAATCAATCCTTCAACTCTAATAGTAGAAACTAAGTCATTATGAATAAAGAGAAGCTTGTCATTGAGAAAAATAAAATCTGCCATAATCTTAGCATCTTAAAAAGAACTGTAACACATGTAGAAAAAGTTAAAAGATTCCATATTTAGAAAGCAATATGACTTCAATGTATATAAAAGTTTTGACTCGACTTCAAAAGCACACTCTAAAGAAAGATACTCTCTTAGAATAATTTTTTTAATTTTAATTAGTGAAGCGAAAAATTCCACAAGACCTTTTTTCCATTAATAACTGCACATTATTCTCAACTCACTTCTTCACTTGAAAATTGTCTAAAGTTGCAACATTTTTTAAGATAATTCCTGCACGGAACAGTGTGCATTTACTCCAAACTCTCTGGAATGAATCTGTACCTTCCACATGTAAAAATTTCAGCCAACAGATGGGAGCCCCTCGTAAAATGTTGGAAACCAGGAGGTGTTTCCCTAGAAAGCAAAGAAATTCTTGAGCTAAAAAGGTGAGATGGGAATCGTATCCTACTTTTATCAGACAACTGTGCTTTAACTTTCATTTCTCTTTTCAATTCCTTCGCTTGCTCAATAAGAAAACTTTTCAGTTTTGGCATTTCACTTTTCATTGAAAGGAAGAACTGCAGCTGCCCAAGCTCCAACACACAGAAGACCATGGATTCCTCCACTGAGAAGCATGAATCAATGATTCCAAAGGATTTGAGCTTCACCCAGATCGACAGGAAGTCTAATTTAAGCGATCCCACATGCCCTGTTCCTAAAGAAACTGCCTCTTTAATACAAGAGGACCTGCTTGATTCTGGTGTGTTTGGTGAGCTTACTGCACACACAGAATTGCATCAAAATTCCTCAACTGAGATGCATGAATTAATGAATCTTCAGGATTTGAGCTTCACCCAGATTGATAGTAAGTCTAATTTCAGTGATTCCACATGCCCTATTCCTACAGAATCTACCTCTTTAATACAAGAGGACCTGCTGGATTCTGCTGTGGTTGGTGAGCTTACTGCACACACAGAATTCCACCAGAATTCCTCAACTGAGATACATGAATCAATGAATCTTCAGGATTTGAGCTTCACCCAGATTGATAGTAAGTCTAATTTGAGTGATCCCACATGCCCTGTTCCTACAGAATCTGCCTCTTTTATAGAAGGGGGCCAGCTGGATACTGCACACACAGAGTTCAACCAGCTGTGTTTGCCTAGAATACCCCAAAAAGTTCCTTCTGTTTCCCTCATTTCTTTGAGCAACACATACAAAGTGGCCGATGTTACATTCTTCATGCCCAAGAGCAGAGATGAGATGTTGGGGTATCGAGCCTCATTGCCACCCATTTCTTGCCAAAAGGAGACTTCACTCCAGATGCCCAGGGGAGGAGATGAGACGTGGGGGGATCGAATCCCACTGCCAGTCGTTTCTTGGCAAAAGGAAACTTCCCTGCGCTTGATGAGAGTTTTCGGGTCTACTTGTGCTGCTCTGTTCGCTGCTTACTGGGGATGGAGAACTGTTTATGTGCCTGTAAACAACGATGGCAATTAATGTTTAGGATTTGATATTCTGCAACTTATTTAATGTTTCTGGTCAGTCTGTTCTATTCCAAGTCTGGTGGAGATCGATCTAAGGATGCAGTCTCAACCAGAATCGAACTCTTGTGGGTTGTTTGTCATTATAGTTTGGAAAGGATTCAAAGTTGTAATAGTAACATATTTGTTGATTTAATATTCAATATTTTTAACATGTATTAATAGTTATGACTTTAAAGTTGTTGTTGATGATGATAGACTATCTACAATTGATTAAAATGTATCCCTTAGTTCCCAAAGCAACCAATCATGTGGTGCCACATCAACTCCATAAATACGAGTCTCCCTTTTGCACGATGTTGGTCTCATTTTTTATTGGGTTATTTTGAACACCTTGAACAATCTGATTTATATGCTCACCTCACAAGAGACTTTCCTTTGGTTAATTTTCTTTGTTGAAAACTATCTTTAATTCAAATAAAATGAAGCTGAATAACAAATATGGAAATTGATAATCTTTAGGTGTATGGTTAACTAAAATTCTAGGCTATCTAATGATACAATCTTTATTCTTTAATTTAAAGTGCATTTAGATAAATACAAATAGATTTTATTGGAGAAAATAAGACGGTTTTTTTTAATCATCAAATATAAATTCAATCATAATAATTTAGAGAAATATAATTAAATTTTAATAAAGAGAATTAAAGTGGACGTCTTTTATAATCAAATATGAACTCAAATCACATTAATTATAAGGTATAAGCTAAATTGTAAAAATAAACTCGACTTGCCCAATGCTTGTTATTACCACTAGACATCATCAAGAGGACCATCCCGTGAACATGAATAGTCTCTTTCTTTGTGGGGATAAAGATTTCGAGGAAGAGATATACAAAGAGATACGCTTGGAGTCTCATTCTATCCCCAAGACTTGTTTGGGTCACTTGAGAGACTTGAGGTACCTAGATTGGTCTATTGACCTAGTTGACTTGTGTGGCCTATGTAGCATCATCACTTGGCAAGCTAGTTAGCACTCGATGTTGTGGAAGGTCCATAATGGTTGGGTTGGTTTGAGCTCATCCTTGTCCCAAGGTTGGGATCATGGTTGTTGTTGGGGATGAGACTAACCTAGGTTGCCTTGCAAAGTAGGGATGTATGGACAATGAATGAATTGATTGACTCACATGTCTTGGGGAAATGCATCGATTAGAAACATGGTTGTGGATTGATACTACAAAAAAGACGAGGTCTAGTTTTAGGGCCACAATAAATATGTTCATGTTTAGGGGAAAAGTGGACACAAACAATAGGATATGTAAATAGAAGACCTCCACTTTTCAGTAAACATTCAATACAAGAGAAAGATGGTCTTCTAGGCGTAACTCTCAATCTAACTTAAGTTAGATTAGAAAAACTCAAGAAGATGAGGGAATGCTAATGCTAAACCCGAATTATACTAAGGAAGTATACAAGTAAGTCCTCTTTCATGCAATGTTAGATTTGATTAAGGTTGTGTATTTGTAAAAGTGCAATTGGACCAATTGATTTAATGAGGAAATTAAGATAGGTCTAGATGCTAAAGGTGAGCAATTAGCCCAATTAAGATGTGAAAATTGTTTGAGTTGTCATATTATAGCTAATAATTAATTTAATTAATTATTAGTCTATTATATACTCTACACTTAAGTTAAACTTAGGCATCTTATTATTCTTTAGGGTTTTCACCTTTAGGGTTTCGTGATTCCTTTTATAAGGATTCACCTCTTTGTATTTCTCAAGGAGATCAGATTATCATATTGTAATATTGTTCATATAGAAATTTGCTCTTTTGAATGTGCATATGATGTCTCTGGCTTTTTGGTCTCCATAGATTTTTCTTGCTTTCTGTTCTTTGCTTCTTCCATGTGACAGGGTTATGCATGCAGGTGTTCTTGGGAGATTAGTTTTTCACCTAATCTAACAAAAACAGGTCTAGATTAAGATGTGAAATAGAGAATGAGGTACTCACCTTGAAGTATGAGGAGGAATATGCTTTTTCGCTCTGAAAATTATTGTTTTGGACTTGTAGCTGAATTTCTGACTATGGATCTACGATCACAGCTAAAAACTTAGAAAATGCTGAAAATCTCAACCTGTCGAGAATAGGTTGACCATGTCACCATGTTTCAAAATAGGTCAACCAAGTCAACGTGTTCCTGAGACACTTTTATGAAGTCAACCCAGATTTTTCTGATATCTATCTGTATCTGCAACTTCCAGATTTGTACCTACAATTTTGAGATCCTGCTCTTGCACACAGAAAACTAGGTTTTTGGGGTTGAGGCGGATAAGGGCTTGCCTTGGTCAAGCCCTAGATTGAGGAATCAAACTTGAATTGAAATTTAAATGTAATGATAGAGTAAATGCTAACATGTAGTAGGATTGAATATACCAAATGAAAGATACAATTACCTTTCCAGATGCAATTGAATTTGATATGTGATCAAGTATGAAAATGTAATAGCCTTGACTCAAAGAAACCAAAAGAAAATAAAAAAAGTCAAAACATCATGTATAGGAATGTTTGTGACATGCCATGATGAAGGATGGAAGGACTTGAAGGATGATGGATCTCCTCCTTAGAAGCCAAACTCCACTACCACTTTGAAGGAAGAAGCTTGATGGAAGAAGGAAATGCTTGAACTTGATGAAAGCTTGAAGGTGCTTGTTTGAAATCTCCTGAATGCTTGTATTCTTTCTCTTGATCGCCAAAACAATGAGGATGTAGCTTGATTGATGATGATAATATGTGAAAATGAAATGCCCAAGCCTCCTTGTATACTAGTTTTCAGGATGGAAAACAAAGCAGGTCGACTTGGAAATAAAATAAATCAATTGGCAAACCCAAGACACTTCGGGCCCCGCACCTAATAACCATCGAGGAAGAAGTCAAGATGGTCAACCTCTTCCTTGGGAACAGGTCAACCAAGTTGACTTGTTCCCAAGAGGGGTCCCAAAATGGGGCACCATAGGCCTCAAAGGAATTGAAAAAGGAATCAGGAGAAAATGAATCCACCAAAAGATATGGCCAAAAGGTGATAAAATAACACCTAAAGGACCATGCCAAAAAATGAGAGATGACCTAGAAATGGGGGAGGGGTTAGGAAGGAGAGAGAAAGACCAAAACCACGTTAAGGAGGGCTAAAAGGTCTCAAAATGCAGTGCGTCCATTTTAAGACGGTACAGTTCAAAGTAGGTTGGCAGACCTCAACCTTTGTGAAGACTAGGGTGTGTGACTTGGTGAAGTCAATCAATTTGCAATAGGATTAGGGCCAACCTCTACAACAAGGGTAAGGCCCAAATTTGGGCCTCGATCCTTGTTGAGAACCAACCAAGGCTACCTTGGAGAAAAGGGGTCCCTTGACCAAAGACTACAAATAATTTGTATTCATTGATACCCACACATGTAGATTGGATTCAAAATTTAAGAAAAAATGTAGAATCTTCATTTGCAAATTATGTAGGATCAAAATCCATTACAAATCATAGCTATGAAAATAATCACAATAGAAAATACAATAGTATTTCCCAATAATTGAAATGAGCTAGAAATACAATGGTTTACTCCTGTTGAAGCATACATATTAAATCAATTGCATATTGCTAAAAATTTGCCACTAGTAAAGCTTAAACATGACCTCTAGATGTTAGATTGGTCTTTTTTGTTGGTGTAATTAAATATTCCTAATTACACTTAACTTAATCTTACTTAGGATAATGCATTGCAAAGTAGTTAGTGATTAAGACACCTATGAGTGTACACCTCATTCAAGCACATGGTGTAGGAGAATTTCCACTTTAGGTGTGATAGTTGTCATCACATACCTCTTTGTGTGTGAGATCCACCTTTTGTGCTCTTATCACATTATCATCCTAATCCATTGCACATACTTTATTGCATAATGGAGGATGATCCACATTTGGTGGACATGTGATTACACCTAGCATAGGTGATAGCTTATCAACGCCTTATCATTGTCTCTTATCTCCTTTCCTATATAAGGAGGCCTATTATGTACATTTTAATCATGTCCATGATCAATAATATCATTCTTGCATCTTAATGCAATTGTCTTGCCAATCTCTTGTGGAAGTTATCTTGGTCTTGCATTCGATCTTGGGGGTGTTGTAGAGTCACCTAAAACTCTAACATGGTATCAGAGCTCTCAAGGTGTGAAGACCTCTTCTCAAGAAGTACAATCTTGGCTTGATTCAATTGTGGGTGTCGAATAAAGGTATTTGGATATCACCATTGCATAGTCTATTTGGAGAAAATTTGGGGTTTTATATTTTGTGGCTTTCTATTGCAGGTCAATATTGGTGCTCGCTGGTGCAAATCAGAGGTTGGCATCATATTAAGGAGGTCCAAAAACCCCTAAACCAAATTTTGTTTCATCCAAATCAGACACCCAAGGCCAAATCTAGAGCTATTTAAATTTTGGAAGTGCGACGGCGGTGATTCAGAAAAAATAATTTCAGAGGCGATTTTCAAATAGTGATATCTCAGTCATCTGAACTCCTTTTTTCGAGCAATTTTTTTTGTTTTGGGGTAGAATTTCATGATCTACACAATGGTTCAGGTGGTTTCTGATCTCTGTTCTTGAATTTTTTTGAAAATCACAAATCTCAGGTTTTGCAACTTCCAAGGCCTCATTTGAGCTCATATGAACTCTTTTTTAGGTGCAATTTTTTTTGAAAGTGCATAATTTTTTCTTTATTTTCCAGATCTGAAATTAGATTTTAGTGATTGTGACTAGAAACTATACTTTCAGAAATTGGCTTAGTTTTTTCATTTGTAATGCATAAGCTTTAGCTTGGTCTTTTGCATAATGATCTAAGTCTATTATAGCCTGATTTTGGAGTGTAATAATTTGTTGATCTCAATTTGTAATGAGAGAAGTGTATCATTAATGTAATCATGGGTTATGAAACACATCCTACAGTATTACTTTTGACTAAGGATAATTATGAGTCATGGGCAAAAGGAATCATCACACATTATAGATGGCTTAATCTCTTTCCTCATCTTTATGGACTCATTCCTGAGCCAAAGTCACAAGGGAAGAAATATGTTTGGGGAGAAAAGAATACTCATATTATAAACTTGATTATTGGTAGTATCAGTTTGTGTCTCTTCTATGACATCTACCCTATATTTAGAGGTGTTCAATGTCCACACATAATTTGGACAATCATTTGAGATATTTTTGGTGATCCACATGTTCCTCCATTCCCAGATGATGTTGCTTCAGATTGCCTCATTCCTCTTGATGATGCATATAATATTCCCTATGATGATTATACTTTAGATGCAAGTGAAGAATTTGCAACAATTGAGAGCGAGGATGATCCAATGGTTCCTCTTGTAACTCCTACTTCTCTAGTTGAGATCACACAATCATCTCTTGTTGGTGATTCCAGTGATTCATTGCAAGAGATATCTATTTGTCTTCTTGATTGGGATTCTTACTTGCTAGATATTGGTTCATTATTTGTGGAGTCTCATATTTCAGATTTGGGAGACATACTTGAGGGGGTTTCTCTTCTCTTTGATGAAAATTTCATCACAATTGGAGATACTTCTTCACATCCTTTGGAGATTGACATTCTTGATTCTTCTTCTTCACTTGGCTTGTCACATGATGTGATAGATTCTTTGAGATTGGAGAGGCCTATTCAGTATTCAAAGATGCATATTTGGAGACCTTCTTCCTTCTTTCATTTGGATATGGATTGGTCCATGGCATCATCATCATACTTCATTTAGATTCCACTTCCTAGTTCCTATCCAGAATGGGAACCACACCTACATTTGTACTTGGTATATCTTCTTCCCAAGGGGAGAAATGTTGTTTGTAGTCATTGGAATATACTTTGTCTTCAAGCACTCACCATTTTTGTAGGATAATTATGGGAGGGATATCATGTCTCCAACTATCCTTCTTATGGGGAGATAATTATTTGTATATACATGATGTATGTAGTTCTTGGGGTGTCTTGAGCACTCCATCCGTCCATGCATCTTGTTTTCTTCTCTCTTTTTGGGGGAGGGTTTTTCCCATGAGGTTTTCCCTCTTTCTCCACTTTATGAGAGTTATGCATTTCATTTATTTCATTTTATACATGGGTACCTAACATGGCCTAGTTGCCGGGACCCATCTTGCATTGTGAGTTTAAGTGCATTCCCCTAAGTTGCACTTAAGGGGGGGGTGTTGGTGTAATTAAATATTCCTAATTACACTTAACTTAATCTTACTTACGATAATGCATTGCATAGTAGTTAGTGATTGAGACACCTAGGAGTGTGCACCTCATTCAAGCACATGGTGTAGGAGAATTTCCACTTTAAGTGTGATAGTTGTCATCACATACCTCTTTGTGTGTGAGATCCACCTTTCGTGCTCTTATCACATTATCATCCTAATCCATTGCACATACTTTATTGCATAATGGAGGATGATCCACATTTGGTGGACATGTGATTACACCTAGCATAGGTGATAGCTTATCAGCTCCTTATCATTGTCTCTTATCTCCTTTCCTATATAAGGAGGCCTATTATGTACATTTTAATCATGTCCATGATCAATAATATCATTCTTGCATCTTAATGCAATTGTCTTGCCAATCTCTTGTGGAAGTTATCTTGGTCTTGCATTTGATCCTGAGGGTGTTGTAGAGTCACCTAAAACTCCAACACTTTTGTTGAGGGGAATTTATCTTTTGAAATGAGATCTATGGGATTTTCATTCCTTGATCTTCTATAAATATATGATTTTTCATATGCATATATGTGTTCTTTAATACATACAATCGTAGCAAGTTATGATCCAGACTTTCACTACATATTTGGTAGATATCTTTTTTCTCCTATCTTTTGACTCAAAATGCATCTACAAAGGAGTTAAAACTTGCAACAATAGCCTATAACATACAATTGGTACATGATAGTGACTACTTGTACTATTAAAGTGTTGTTTCTCCTCAAATCATGATTTTGTGTGCAATGGCCTTGAGAGGCATGTACCAATGTCCCTTTAACTATCCTCAACAATAATGGTAAGGCCTCCCCTAGGCTTTAGTCTTAACTACATCATTAATGGTAGTTGAGGTTGTCTTGTTTGTTTACACACAATGTGTACACATGAAACCATGTCCTCAACATTAAATGATACCACTATACTCATGGGAACCATTTTGACAAGATATATCATCAACTTGTGCATTAATGGATGTATGGTTGCACAAGGAGGTAAAACGAGATCAATTATGAAAAGAGTAGGGTGTCAAATTTTAGGTGTCAAGGATACCTCCTAACTTATCGATCATAAGTTATGGTTTGGGATTTGTAAGGAAGGCATTTGTGAGGAGTGTGACTTTTTGATGAGGGTTTGTGAAAGAGTGTGGTTTGGTCAAGAAACATGATGGTATGTGAAACTTCAAACTCATAATGGAAGAGGGAATAAAGACCATGGATGGATGTGAGACATTGCTAGATGGATGTTTCTAACATTCCAATAGGTATATAATAAAAGTGAAGTTGGGAGGAAATGCATGCTATGATGGGGAAGCCCCAAAGTTTAGTGAGGACTAATGAAATGTTAGATTTACATAGGAAAGCATGTAATTATGATAAGATCCAAAACTTTGATGAACTACATAGATTTAGAAAACATACCATGACTTCATACTTAGAAACTTTGGGGGTCTTAGGAAAATCAATGGTTGATGAAAGGGAGAAATAATACTTAATATTAAATAGATAGTGAGATGCAAGATATGGGAATGAGAATTTTGGCACACTACATAAATTATAGAAAAGGGTACATAACAAGTTTGTGCTCGAATTTTCTTTTCCTCAAGCATTTATAAGTTTGGATGTTCTAGTATCTATAGCCCTTCTTAAGATGCATCTTATATAGGTAGGTTATTTTGTTTGGCCAAGTACTTTATGATGATTTAGTCTCTCAACTTTATTTTCCTTACCTCCATAACTCCTTTGGGTATCAAATCACTTTTCCTTCCTCATCTAATAGGGACAACTCTATTGAAGACAGTATATGTTTTCCTAGTGCCCTCTTGAGGTAGGACACAAAAAACACAATATGAGCTTACCCTCCTTTGGGAATCAAAATTATATAAGGCTCAAAAAAATGGGGCATGAGTTTTTAAAACCCACTTTCATTTAATGATGATTTCCCATAAGGTTTTAACCACACAAATACCATACCTCCAACTACAATTTTTTTTCTCTCCTATGATGGTTTGCATGCATCTTTGTTGATTCTTTTCCTATTGTAGATTAAATAATGATATTCAAACAACCTAATATATCCCACAAGAGTTCTCACAAGTAATACTAAGACAACATCGAAGGCCATTGAAAGGAAAAACTAAGAATATGAAGTCCAACGTTCATTTGACCATTCCTTTATTCCAAGCCTCTTTATTTTCTACACGTCTCTTCATATTTAAAGAATTCATCATTTGTATAAATAATGAGTGTAGACTTTGTATTCTATTATAACAGTGCTTAAAAGATATTTCTCTATTTTCTCGTAGATGTGGTCTTTAATGGTGAACCACTTATTCACTTTGCTATGCCTATATCTTATGAATTCTAATGTATGATGTTATTTATGTTGGCATAATGGGTGTTGTACACCTTGCATATTATTATGATATTTTATTTATTATATATCTTGCACCTAGGAGAACCTAGATGGATGTGTAATATGTAGAGATTCTTTTAGAATAGTCTCGAGACCACTTGATGTTTTATTATAACATTGTAATATTCTAGTTATTGTAATTATTAATATTGGAGAAAGAAATTAATAAAGTATCCACTATTTAATATGGGGTCAAGAGGTTAGTTAGCACTTTGTTTATGTAATACCACTTGGTGGTTTTGTGGGAGCTTGTTTCTATAAAATAAACCATAAGGGTAGTTGTTGTGGTGAGTGAGGTTAGCATTATGGACATTGGAAGCATGGCATGTGATGTGTGGTTACAAACTTGTTCACATGGAGTACTTGTTGATGGTTGGGGTTTCAAAGGTTTTCATAGATGTATTGTCATGTTGCATTGTTGAATAATACATGGATCATGGATGATTTTGGAGGCTAAGTTTTTCCCTTATTAGGGATTTCCTAGGGTATATCTTGTGTTACATTTTGTGGGTATATTGTCTATTGTCTTACATGTAGACTTCAAGTACTTATTTGATTAATTTTATTATGTGGGTTATGTTGAAATTGTCATATATCGGTTGCAGGTCTTCTTTCAAGTAGTATTAGAGCCATGGTTTTAGTGTTATACTCCTAATAGTTGAATTTATGGAATGCATGAAAGAATGAAAGACATGACAATATATGAAAGTTTTGTAGATGGTGTATTACAAATCTAAGGGTTTTGGGTTTGTTGTGATGATGAGTTGTTTGCAATGAAGACTTTTGGGGGAGTTTTTAGAAATGTTCTCATGGATGGAAAAATGACCCCACCATTGGATCCAGGTTGGTTGAGCTATGAATTTTGATATATTATTTGACCCCTTTAAGACATAGCTAAAGAAAAAAGGAAAATTATATTGACAACAATCAAATTTAGTCTAAAGAGAATAAAATAAAATAAAATATTTTCCCCATTGTATTGAGAAAAAAGAGCTCTACAAAGTTAATAAATATTTGTGATTAAAATCATGATAGAGTTGTTTTAATATATAAAAAATAAAAATAAAATACCCTTATTTAATATTTTTTTATTATTAAATGTTGTATACACTACTTAAAAAAAAAAGAAAAAAGTTGTCACGTGAAAAATAGAAAATGTCGATGCAATTTTATTGAATATTTTTATTAAGATATTAAATTTTTTGGTCAATATTAAAAAAGCGTTTCCCACCACGCACACTAAATGTTTTGAAATAAAAATTAAGTGAGTCTTTTAAAAAGGTGTTGACTCTGTCTAAAGAAGAGTAATTTGAAATTTTCTATGTGAGGTCCACCTTGGAGCTATCTACATGGGCAAATTGGCTATTTTACTTCAACAAAGTATAAATTTTACTTAGAGAGTTGATTTTTGAGTTCTTATACTCGTCAGAAAGTTTGGTTTTGAGCACTAGAAGATGGTACAGGTTTGGTTCCATGATTTTGAAATTTTGTCATGTTTTTGGGGCCTAGACTTTAGATGTTCTTCTTTACATAATTTTGGTCATAGCGTCTGCATTCAGAGTAATTCAATTTTGAATAGGCATTGGAGAATAGTTTTAGTGTAATTTTATTTGGTGTTGCTATTTTATGAAATTTTTTGAGTACAAAGAGTTGTATACTTGTTTGTTCACTTGTTGGTTCCTGATATTTAGGGTGTGAGTGTGAGTGCATCCAGGTGAGTCAAGGGATGATACCTCAAGAGAGTTCATATTTTTATGAGATATCTATGATGATACAACTGGATATTATATTTGGTGCTTTTTGGTTTAAGTTTACTGGTGTTTTTAAAGTTTGGGCTTTGATGGTGACAAGTACAAATGGTGTCTTTGATTTGAGGATATAGTTGGACATGGTCTAAGACTTGTCTCATGTGGGTGATAGTTAGTGCAAGTATAATGTTGGTGATGATTATGGTATCATGGGTATGTAGGTACAAATTTTGCATTGATACAACATGATCTTGTTTGTGGTGATTGGTGGTATTTTGTTTTCTAGATTGGTATATGATTGTGAACATGTTTGGTGAATTGAACTAGATGTTGATTTGGTATTTGCATAATTTTTTCTACAAGATTGTTGTCTTTGATATCTTAGTTTTCAATTTACTATTGTGATGATGAGTTTGCATGTTTCAACGATTGTATCTATGTGTTATGGATTGGCAAGTGTGTACCATTTAATGTATATTTATATTCTTATCATACATGTTTTTGTTGGACTACAACTGATTTGGAATCTGATTGAAGGATCTGTGATTACAAGATCACTGAGAAGTTGCTGATTAGATATGGAATATGATTAAATCAGTATTATGTTGTCATTGATGTCAACTAGTTTGACAACACTTATCTTGTAAGTTACTACACCGAGACATCTGAAGAAAAGTGGAAAAGAGATGAAGAACAGAGAAATCTACATGAGGAAAGATGTACAAGACAAATGAGGATAAGGAACACATTGAGTAACTTTTTGATGAGTCTATGACTTGATGATATTGACTTTATTATGTTGCATTCATCTATAATGAAGTATAGAGCTGAAAGACACAAAGCAGTGTTGTCGGTAAATGAAGCATTTCTAGTATACACTGATAGAGTGTAGTGTATACTAACCGCAGTATTAACCGAGCAGTGTTCACCGACGCATTCTTTGTTAACTGAGGAGGAAAAAATGAATTAAATGATTAGTTTAGCCGATAAGATTGATGAGCTGGCAAGAGTATAACATCAGAGTAACAGATAAAGTTTGTTACAAAGATCAATGACTAACAAAATTCAAGGATGATCTAATGGAGCAAATTGAAACATGTTATTGACACAAGTACCCAGAAAGTTTTAAGCAACAAAATCTATGAATGTGATTAAGTGGCAAAATCTGATGGTGGAGAAGAAAATGATTTACTCGTCTATATAAGAGAACATAATTTATTTATGACAAGAGCTGGAAGAAGAAGAAATTGCAGGAATTTCGCGTGAACAAGCTTTCATGCATTCTGATCATACTGGTTAGTGAGAACCGAGTTGCAGAATAGTTACCAAGCTACAAAGAGCTATTACCGATGGATAGTAATTTGATACAATATTGAATCTGAAGTGAAATATTGATCAGAAGGATTTGTATGGACTAAATATTGATCTGTAATCTGCAATTGAAGTTGTATTAAGGCAAGTCATTTTACTTTTACATATTTAACCATTGTATACAGTCTAAATCTCTAAACCAAGTGGACTCTGCAAGTCTTATGATGTATCATTCATAGAATGAACATTGTTATCCTATCAACCCCATAGTGAATGCTAGTTGGACAATAACTTCTAGTCTAAAATCCTCTAACAAGGTCACACCTGATAGTGTGTTTGTAACCTTTAACAGGGTTGGGTCTTAACTGACCTCACTTTAGAAGAGTGAACAATTTTGGGTTGCCAGTCCCAGGTGGTTTTTCCCTTTACAGGGTTTCCATGTTAAATCTCTTGTGTTCTGTGTTGATTGTGATATTTGTTTGTTATCATTCTTTACATGTTACATGTTAGATTTGATCGGTAAATTGTTATGAGTATTAGATTGGTAATCAGTAAAAGCACAGATAGTGAGAGTTATTATTGCTTACCGACGAGCAGAAATTAAAGAAGATGTTTTGAATTATTCATTTTATTTTGGGACACTGGATAACTGATTCACCCCCCCTCTCAGTTATTCTAACAGTTTTGGTTATGTTTTAATATCTTAATAAATTAAATGAATATAACTTTGTACTAAAAGAAAGATTCATGGTGCTTAGACGTTTATATTACCTTAAATCATACCCATAATATATCAAGAAAGTTTTACTTATGTATTATTAAATTTTGATGTTAAAATGTTGCATTATGAAGCCAAAAAATTGGAATATTTTGTAATGATATTATTAAATACATGGAAACTAATATAGAGTAGCCTTTTGTATGGGTTGTTATCGTAACTTCAACTAGGAGTGGTATATTGGGTAATCACCCAAATACAAAATATATTTTAGCACTAAATCCTCATGTATATGGTCAAATAGGTTAATGGTAACTTTTAAGTATTTGCAAAATGAAACAAATAAATAAACCAATCATATAAAAATATTTTTGTTAAAAGAGAGAACATAAAAATAATGGTTTTATCATGTAGGTCAAATTGAAGTTCCAATCACAATATCAAATTGAAGAATAATTTCATATTCTAATTTAGTATACCCAAAGAACATGAGAAGAACATTTTTTTAGTAAGTTTCAAATTTGTCTTGAAAGGAGAAATCATTTGGTTCTTTCAAAGTAATTTTGTTTTTATAGTTGAATAATGTGATCGAGAGGTATAAGGCCAGTCTCCATAACATTTGTCAACATCCTTCAAGCCTTGGTAAAAATGGGAGCTTTAGAATAAGATTTGGAAATCCATTAATTCATAATTGAAAGGGTTTTTATTGATAGAGTTGTTTTATTATCCTGTTACATATGTATGCAAAATGTTGAAGCATGCACAAGGCATTGTCTATTTGAAAAAAGTATCTCAACTGAACTTACTTTTATGGACTAAAGTGGTTAAATTATATACACAATTAATTTATTAATATGTATTTGAAAATTTGAAGAAAATATAATTGGGAGATGTAAAGTTGTACTCTACAAAATTTACTAGCATCCTCCTCGCATGTCCCAAAATCTACAACTTTAGAACAAGGGGTAGACTTCCTATTAAAAAGAAAATGTTATCATATAACATATATGTGTGAAAATATTGTTTTGATGAACTAGTTGATGGGGCTTGACATTGACCATTATCTTTTGTAGCCATGTTTGGTCCCATACATTAGGAAGAAAAGGCTAGTCCCTCAAAAAAATCATATCTTATGAAAAAGAAGTAGGTTTAAAAGTCCTAGAGAAAAATCTAATTCCAAGCTAATTGAGCTCTAGTAGAAAATTGAAAATGACACTTGAAAGTATATAATTATTCAAACAATGGACAACATGGATTAAGAAATCTCAAATGAATTAAGTGAGAGCTAAGTAGAAGACCTTGACAAAAGAGTATGGTAGGAAAAATGTGCGAAACTAGGATAAAAATTCATATGGAAATACACCCAAATAAGGAGCTTTTCCATCATACATTGTAAAAGAGGCCTCCCAAAAAACATTTTGGGTGAGATCACAAAGAAAACATTGAGAATTGAAAACCAAATAGGGAACCACATTCATGCATTGTTGCAAGACAACAACTCTAGCCAAAATGTAGTCTTGAGAAAATAAAACTTTCTCAAAGTCTCAAATAAAGTCTTGAAATTTTTTAAGAAGCTCTTTAAGAAACCACTATCCTTGATTTGATTATTGGTTGAGGATGTTTATAGAGTCCCAAAGACATGAATTAATTCTTTTAATATATTTTCTCCAATATTAAGCCAATGGATCAAAGCTTTAATGTGAGCTCCATGTGTAATGTGGGCATCTAAAACCTACTATTGTTGGAAAAGTTGAGTCACTGTAAGATGAGAAACCAAATAAAAAATCCACACTTATAAATTCATAATGATTTATTGGAGCTTCAAGGTGGTGGCCTTATATGATCGATTTTGAGAAAATAGGGCAACTAACACCCATAAGTGTGAAGAAATAGACAAGTATGGTTGATGCAATAATTCCACCAAGTGAAACAATATTCTATTCATATTGGATGTGATCGATTGTGGCCTTCTAATTAAGAAATTATATGCTTGCAGAAATAATTAAGTCTTCAAGGCCTCCTACTTAGCAAGTTTTGACTAAATATAAAATCATATTTAAAAGTGGTTTGAAAGGACAACATGTAACAAAGGCTCCATTACTAGTGAATAATAGCTATAAAGGAAGAAAATTGATTGTGCTAACAATATAGATTGATTAAGACAATTACCTTATTATGACATGTTCTAAGATTACTCCAAGTGTACCACATTGTATAATCTTGGTAGTAGCCAAGATTTGGATCAAAAGGTCTCAATTTATCATGTAAGAATAAACAAGCCTATCATTTAGCAATTGTCCACCGTATATGCAAGGCCCCACATTTATTATAGGTCATTTTAATCATTTTAAAACCTCCAAACATAATCCAAGTGGTCATGTAGGCATTAAATTAACAATGCACTTCTAGAGCATGGATCTCTCAACAACATTATTCAAAGTGTGAACATTAATAACTCTAAATGAATGGTATTAATGTTTTAAAAAACTCTTAATGTTCAATAGGTGGAGTCACATCCCTAGTAAACTAAGTGTTTATGCCAAACATGAGAGAAAAAGGTGATAACACCAACTTGAACTACTTAAATGTGGTTACTACAAAAAATTACTCTTAGGCTAAAATAACATGTGTCAAGTTATAAAAAAAGGAAAAAACTAAATAGGTTAACCTCTTGTAATAAGAAAATATCTAGACCTAGAAATTAAAATTGAGTCTTGAGAGACATACTTTTGGGGAGAGGTCCATTAGACCTCAAACATTACAGGAGATATAATCCATAAATGATTTTTGAAAGTTATCTCTTCATTATCTAGCTCATCTAGAGTAGAACAATTATTCTACAAAAGAGCATCACTTTATTCAAGACTTCCAATGCAATTTTTTTTCTATTGATTATAGCTTATAAACATACATAGCAACAATGTCGATCCATAGTTTAGTACTACCTTTACAGTAGACACAAATCCATAGCTTAACAAAATACATAGTTCTATATCGACTGATTACATATTGCGACTAATTGCTTTCAAAACCAAAAACTAACTAGAGCTAAGAAGATAGAAAAAGAAAGCCCATGCTTTATCAATAGTAGGAGGTCCGCCAACAATTGGTGCATTGAAGATTCCCACCTCTGGATCTTTAGGAGGTATAACATTTTGAATAATACGGGGGTAATTGGGTCCTATCAGGGCTCATACATGACATCGATAGAAGGGGTAGAGGGAGCTTCAAAAATCCTTGTAGCCTAATCCTCTGTGGGAACTATGGAAACAACATCATGTGCATGGTTCCTAGTATTAGATGAATGTTATGTGGAAGGTGCCTTGTTGGTTCTACCTGAGTCTTTTTTCTGCCCTTCTTCCTTCAAATTTTGTATGAATTCTGCCAGGGTGATGTCAAATTCATCCTTCTCATTCACTGTGGTATACCCATAGGTCACCTCCTTCTTGCTGATCTCTATTTTATCATCTCTCAGGAGGATAAAAAACTTCTATTCTTTCATTTTGAGAATGACTCTGACCTGTAGAGAAATGTTAGAGTAAACGAGTTTCCATAGAGACTTAGTAAGATAGCTATCCTTCCCATTGAAAACATCACCATTCTTTAATTTCTATGTAGACCATAACAATAGAGAATAAAGAATAGATCAAAAAGAATTACTATGTTTATTGTTACTCAAAATAGTCCCAAAAATCACATGAGATAAGTTAAAGTTGTTGTTCAACACCAAACCAAAGATACTCCAGACTTCTCTTGCAAAAACACATTCAAAGAAAACATGAGAGACATATTCACAATATTTTCAAGCAAAGCATATATTAGGCTCATCACCGGGTTTCTGAAAGGAAATATGTATAGGAGGAGGCACCAAAGGAAGCAAGAAAATTTGGGTTTAATGTGTCAGTGCTAGAGGTTAAACAATTTCTTTCTCTAGGTAGGTTGGTCAAGGAAAATGCTCCAATTGTAGTTGAGGTGATCAATGATGTCAAGCTTATGGATGAGAAGTTTATACAAAAGTTTGGACTTGACCAAATGTAGGGGAGTACCATCTAGCCACTTAGTAGTTCTATTAGTAGATTCCCCACAAAGTCTGGGAAGGTTAAGGCACCTACAAACATCTCTCAAAGAGGTATAGGTCCTCCATTGTGTGGGGGGGGAGTCAAATTTCTCATCCAACTCATTCCATCTTATGAGCTTGCCATTTTAAATGATGTCTTAGAAGTACTAAATTCCTTTAGAAGCCCATTTTTTTGCAGAACAACCTTGAAGAAGTGACAGGGGTTAGTTTCCATGAGAGAGATTCCACCAAACCGATCTCTCCCTATAGATTATTCTCATTAAACATGTTATTCCTAGTTATCAAGTTTCTAACATAACTCTAGCTCTTCCAGATAGATTTAAAAATATTGGATCCTTCAACTCTTAGATCAAGGTTAAGAGTTAGGAGGTCATTCAAATGTAGGCATTTCCATGACTTTTCGTAGATAGGAATAGTTCTACAGATTTTATGTTTGACAATAATCTTCCAAGGTTCACATCCTTGGGTAGATTTGGCTATCCATTTAACTGCAATACCTTGGATTCTCATGTCTTTCAATCCCAAACCTCCAAGTTCCTTACTTCTGGTGCACCACTCCCAACTAACAACATATCTCTTTTTGTTCCATTTCCCATGTGACCACAAGAAGTCCCTGATGATCTTCTAAATGTAGTTGATATGTCCATGATTAAACAACCAAGATGAGGAGTAATAGATAGACTAGGAAGCAAGGATTTTTTGACATATCTGAAATTTGCCTACCATAGAAAGGAATTGGTTATTCCACTTATTCAACTTCTTCTCAATTTTGGTTATGACCCACTCCCACATATCTTTGAGATTAGGTTTGACTGCAAAAGGAATCCCAAGATACCTAGCCATATGGTTAGGACCACCACAAGACATAGAGAACCTACTACACCATGCTAGTGGGCTTTCCTTCCAGCCTAACATAATGTATTTGGACAAAGAGACCTTGCTACTTGAAGAATCAATAAATATGTCCACCTTTCCCATAAGTTAACCCATATTCTCTTGAGTCAGTCGAAAGATAATAGTAGTGTCATCATCAAATTGACTATTGCATAACTCCTCTTTATTGGGAAGGATAGTGCCACATACCTTAGGGGTGAGGGTATCATCTCTCAAGAGATAGTGCATAGAATCAACAAAAATGACAAAGAGGGCTAGAGAAAGAGGGCATCCTTTCTTGTTAGACCTTGTAAGTTCAAACTATTCAGACCTAGCCCCATTAATTTCCATAGCAGCAAGAGCCCAATTCATGAGTGTGGAAACCATATGACAGAATATAGGTGGAAATCCTAGACCTTCAAACATCATTCTGATGAACTTCCATTCTATCTTGTCATAGAATTTTTCATAATCAATAAGAAGCATGCCAAATTTCTAATTAGAGACCTTAGACCAATCCATAACTTCCAAACAAGTAATCAGATTCTCTAGAATGTATCCACCCTTAAAAAATCATATATGGGAGGAGTTAATAGTATGTGGAAGGATGTTTTCAATTCTCAAGGCCAACACTTTAGCCAGAATACTATAGGATAAATTTAGTAGGGTGATAGGTTTCCAATTCTTGATCATAGTTCTATCTCCATCCTTTGAGATGAGTTTGATAAGCCCCAAGTTTATCTCAAAGCCCAAAGAACACTTCTCAAAGGCCTCCTCATAAACCTATAATGGTTCTCACCCTATCCATGAAATATTTGCCTTATAGAGTTCTGCAAGGAGCCCATCCGGCCCCAGGGCCTTATCATTACTCATTTTAAGAATGACATTTCTCATCTCCTCAATTGATAAACTTCTACCAAGGTAATCTGCATCCTTAGAAGTAACTTTCTTTAGATTGATTCTTTTGATCTTCCCCCTTGCAACCTCCATGGACTAATTAACATCCTCATATGTGAACAATTTTTTTTATAATAAGAGGAAAACACTCTCAAAATATCCTCTTGGGAGTTCAAAGTGCTTCCTTCTTCACATAGGCAATCAATCCTATCTCTAGCTTCCTTTCCTTTGAGAATCTGAAAGAAAAACTTTGATCCCTTATACCAAGATTAAGCCAATTAATTATGGCCCTACTTCTAGCCCCTTGAATTTTCTTGTTCTCTACTCTCCTAAGGGCATTCCTAGATTTGGTTAAGATTTCCACATCCTCTAGGTCAGATGGAGCACATTGAACCCTCTTTTATGCTTCACATAGTGTGTTATGTAGTTCATATTCCTCCCTCCTCAAGTCTTTGGCCCTTTTCTTCCCAACAATTTGGAACATAGCCTTCAAGGAGTTAATGTTTTGGGACCATCTCTTGATTGCACCGTCATGATTCTCCACACAAGATTTGAACCATTTAATCACACTAAAAATAACAATAACATCCACATCCTTTAACAAGGAGTTTTTGAGAGAAAATTCATCTCTCTTCCTAGTCAAAAGGGTGGCCCTTTCCAAAGAAAAGAAATAAGCAACAATAGGGTGGTGATTTGACAAAGAGAAATGAATAACCTTAACACTATCCCCATTAGGATCTATAGTGCAATTGAAGGTATCCTTATTAAATCCTATCAAATTTGCAATGCATCCTTTTGTCCCCTTTTTTAAAGTTAGACCAAGTATACCATATCCCATTAGAGCCTGCCTTATTACTAGCCAGTGGGTCAAATAGATTGAGTTTGCTAATCATTTTATGCCAAAAGAACTTCTCATCTCCTTTCTTTTCAAACTTGGATCCACCTAATTTGTCTTGAGGCCTTTCAATCATATTGAAGTCCCTGGTAACAATCCAAGGAATATCCTTAAGGTTGCATAGCCACTTCCAAAGCTCTATCCTCTCACAGTGGTCATTTGATGCATACACAGAGTATATGCCAAATTCTAAGTTATTGTCCTTAAGAATGACCCAAAGGGCTCTATTGCATAGGGAAGTGCCCCAATCCATCACATATTTTCTCCATTTAGGACTAATGAGGATAGAAGTTCCTCCTTTCCCTCTTTGATGCATGCTTGAAAAGGAGCTTGCATCTTTCTAAATGCATTTGAGAGCTATATCTAGGGAGAAACCGACTACTTTAACTTCCCACAGGAGGAGAATATCAATGTCTTTAAACATCGCAAGGAATCATTTGATGACATATTTTCTATCATGAGACTCAAATCCTCTGACATATCAAGAATCACACCTTATGTTCTTCATATAAACTATTAACAGTCGGTCTCCATGGGAGCTTGAAAGCTCTTAAAGCAATTGGGTAATTTCCTCCTTGGGATCTTAGTTGGTTTGATATTGCCATTGGTCAGTGGAGGCCTTCCCCTTTTCTTCTTGGGAGAAATTTCTCCTTCTTCCAAAGTTTGAGGATCATTATTTTCAATTCCTACAACCTTTATGGATCTTCTCATCCTATCCTTCTTAGTAGAATTGAAGGTAAACACTTCATCATTATCAAGCACTACCTTGACAAGGACTATGGCCGGTACCTTGTTTTCTTCAAGGACATTATCAATACCTTCCAAGCTCGACTCTTTTCCACTCTCCAATCCCTTCTCCTGGGTAGGGATAGAGCCCTGGATACCAATGATCTAGTTCTTGGGTTGATAATGCCATCCGCTTGGGGGGAGTAAAGGTGGGGGTGGGGGGGCAATAATGAACACAAAAGTATAACTCTTGAGCCTATCCTCTTTGTCATAGGAATGTTTGATATTATCCATTCCATCCAATGGATCATGGGGTCCCACATCAGTAAGATTCTTCTCAACCGCTCCTCAGGGGTAGGTACTACCAGATAAACATAAGGGTTAATGGTACCAAGATGACCATCTCTAGCTAGAGAGGAGGATGGGATAATGGATGCAGAAATTGATTTCAACATAGAGGAGGAGGGATGGGGTGTCATTGAATTATGAGAAACAATGGGCCTATGAGTAGGGTCGACCCTCTTTCTAATTTTCTCAAGAGTTAATTCTTGAGCATTCAAAGTTATTTAAATTTGGGGAGCTTGTTCTCAAGCCCAAAATTTGGGGTGTGAGCTTGTGGGAGATCTTTAAGGGAAGACAAATCAGGGTCTACATTGGGGGGTGGAGCAGAGTTAGCATCAAAATTCACTTTAAGGGCATCCAAAGAGGCTTGAATCTAATCAGAGTTGGCCAATTTTAAAGAGGGTGGCAAGGGATTAGTAGCACCCTTATGAGATTAGGGAATATTATGGTTAATGGGAGGAGGGTTGCTACTGATAGGCCTTGAGGACTCAAAATTTGAATTGGGGAGAGGAGGAAGTTTCCTTGTCAACAAAGGGAAATTATGTCTCTTATGTCCCTCCATCCTACACAGATAATAAGCATTAATGCCTCCAAGAAAGGTGAGGGGACAACAAATAGGATGATCTTTCAAATCAAACCAGATTTTCTTACGGAGGTCAAGCCCAGGGTTAATAGAGACAAGGACACAAGCATTGGTGTTAGGGATTAGGGTGTTGGACCTATTGATACACATGACTTTGCCAATTGGGTCTAGAACTTGGGGAAGCAAATTCCAGAGAAATGGAGGCAAATTTCCAATGGTGAGCCATCTAGGGCATGATAATGCAAGAACTTCTAGATTTAGAAAGCAATATGACTTGAACCTATTCCAACCCAATATCTCTCCTCATAATCACCTATAAAAGATTGAACTCCTTATTCTAAAGAAACCTTCAAAATGACACCCTAAAAAGATAGACTAGGAAGAAAGATACTAAGTTACAATATTTTAAATTTTAATTAATGAAATGATATATTCCATATGTTCATTTTCCCATAAATGAACTTATCTTTTTCACACTTCCCTTTGCTTGAAAATTCTCCTTTTTTCAAACTCCATCCCTTCACTTGAAAATTGTTTAAAATGCATAAAATAATGTACATGCACTCTGAACTCTCCGGAATGAATCTGCACCTTCCACATGTAAAAATTAGAGGTAACAGATAAGAGCCCCTCGTAAAATGTTGTAAGGTGTCTTTCCTGGGAAAGAAAAGAAATTATTGAATTAAAAGGTAAGTTGGGAATCATATCCTTCTTTCATCAGACAACTGTGCTTTTAACTTTCATTTCTCTTTTCAAATTTCTTCGCTTGCTCAATAAGAAAACTTTTCTGTTTAGGCATTTCACTTTTCATTTTTCTACAAGTACATAGCCTAATCTATACTATATTCAAAAACTAAGGCCAATTATTAAAGTCAAATCAAATAATTTATTTTTAACATTTCTCTGTACTGTAGTTTGAATATGATATTGAAATAGCTCTCCTAGCTCTCCCATACAAACTCTCTGGAGGCCATTGAAAGGAAGAACTGCTGCTACCCAAGCTCCAACACATAGAAGACCATGGATTCCTCCAATGAGAAGCTTGAATCATTGAATCCCAAGGATCTGAGCTTCACCCAGCTTGATAGTAAGTTGAATTGTAGTGATCCCACATGCCCTGTTCCTATAGAAACTGCCTCTATAATACAAGAGGACCAGCTGGATTCTGCTGTGTTTGTTGAGCTTACTGCACACACAAAATTCCACAAGAATTCCTTTACTGAGAGGCATGAATCAATGAATCCCTTAGATTTGAGCTCCACTTAGATTGATAGTAAGTTATATTTTGGTGATCCCACATGCTCTGATCCTTTAGAAACTGCCTCTTTAATACAACAGGATGAGCTGGATCTTGCTACATTTGGTGGGTTTACTACACACACAGAACTCTTCCAGAATTCCTCCTTAATAGAACAAGATGAGCTTGATCTTGCTGCATTTGGTGAGTTTACTGCACACACAAAATTCTTCCAGAATTCCTCCACTGAGAAGCATGAATCAATGAATCCCCAGGCTTTCAGCTTCACCTAGATTGATAGTAAGTCTAATTTCGGTGATCCCAGATGCCCTGTTCCAATAGAAATTGCCTCTTTTATACAACATAGCTAGCTAGATACTACACACATAGAATTCCACTGACCGTGTTTGCCCAGAATACCCCAAAAAGTTCCTTTTGTTTCCCTCATTTTTGTCAGCAACACATACAAAGTGGCCGATGTTACATTTCTCATGCCCATGAGTAGAGATGAGACATCGGGGGATCCAATCACACTGCCACCCAATGCTTGGCAAAAGGAGACTTATCTCCACCAGATGATATTTTTGGGGCCTGTTTGTGCTGCTCTGTTTGCTATTTATTGAGGGCAGAGTTGTTTATAAGCCAGTGAAGAACAATGACAATTAATGTTTAGAATTTGATATCCCTACAACATATTTATTATTTATGGTGCTCAGAATATGTTAGGAATGAATGTTGGATGTTGGTAGTCATTTTGTAGCAGTTGTTGTTGCATTCATGACTATGATTGTCATTGGTGTCAACACAGTGATCTTTTGGAGACTAGCAGAGAAGCAGACAGTGTTTTGATTAGCGCACGTTGGATATTGTAGTTGGAGCTATGCGATGTTGAGGTTATATTCTTTGATATGTTATTTGTCTATGGTTAAGAGTGTAGAAAGAAATTCATTTATTCATAGAAGTTATGAGCATTTTGGTGGAAGCAGTATTCAGGTAGTGTTGCTGAGTAGTGGTTTGTGGAAATCGGATGATATCTCCTAATTGGGATGGAATCTGGTTTTACGCCATTAAAGGGAAGATTGAGACACATTGATAGTGATGTGCTTCATAGTGAAAACTTTGAGGTCACACTAGTGAAGAGTTATTACATCTGGAAGCCGATAGTGTGGTGTAATTTTGATGTAGTGTGTGGAAACTTTTATTTTGTATTTGTGTGCTGACTCATTTGTAATTATTTGAGTGTGGCATAAAGGAAGGAATGTTTTTCTTTATTGGATATAGAAGAAGTGGTAGTAATGTAAAAGAAGTGTGAGCATGGTATGGTTGAATGCAAATGTAAGCATGAAATGAAGAAAAGAGCTAATGAAGTTGTGAAAGTGAAATTATGAAGGAAGACATGCAAAGTACAGAGATCTAGAATTGAGATCTGGTGTAGCAGTGAGTGCGGTTTGGCACAATGAGGAGGTAACATATTTCATATTATTCTACTGAATAATATTAAGGTCATTTGGACAGTGTGTTCAGTGATCTTACCCTGAAGCTATTTGGGCAGTGGGTCCTTCTATCTTCCATAACTCCTAACAGGGTTAGAATCTTTTAACATGGATTCAAAATCTCCTAACAGGGATTCATATGTACTGAATGTATTTTATAAGACTCCTAACAAAGTCCATCTTCTCACAAGGAATATTTATATTAGTGCATCTTTTGTGGGCATCATTCCCACTAGGGTTTACTCTTTGATCAAGAGGTTCCCTAGTCAACATATCTTCTGTTATTGTGTCATTGTGTATGAATATCTTTCTATGGTTGGTAATTACATTGCTTACATGGTTAAATGCTATTGAAGTTGATAAAGGTTATAATTATCTGATAACTGATTCACCCCCCCTCTCAGTTATCTTGGTGGACTTTACTTTCTAATAATTGATATCAGAGCGACAGGTCCTTGAAAGAAAAGTTTAACAGCTTAAGGAGATCCATGGAAAATTTCAAGAAAGAAAGCCCTAAGTTTGATGGAGTAAATTTTGACAGCTGGAAAGAAAAGATGAAGACACATCTACTATGTTTAGGACCAGGTTATTGGTTGATTATAAAGAATGAGAAGACTATCATTGGAGAAGATAATCTTGAGACAAGATTTAAAGATGAGCTAGATCTATTCATGTGTAACATACTTGCAAGAGAAGCACTTTTGACAGCACTTTCGAAGAATGAATACAGTTAGGTAAAATGTTTAACAAAATCCCATAAAATTTGGAAAGCTTTACACTCTACTTTTGAAGGTGATGAACATGCAAAGAGAGCTAGATTACATAATTGGATATGTGCATTTGAAGATATAAGAATGATGGAAGATGAATTTATTAGAAGCTCTATTGGTAGAATGTCAGAAATTGTTGTAGGAATAAAAGCTTGTGGAGGAACAAAGACAGAGAATGAAGTGATATGGAAAATTCTGAGGACATTGACTCCTATATTTAAGAAGACAACACAAATGATTGAACAAGTTATACCTTGTACTACAAACTTTACAAGAGAGACTCTTCTTGGAAGATTGGAACCAGCAGAAATGAACCTGAGGGTATCAGGAGACTTACCTAGAATGGAGACAACATTCAGTGCTCTTAGTATTCATCCTACTTTGTCAAGAAGTACTAGTGTGAGTGGAGATTATGCCAGCAGTAGCAGATCTAGAAATGAAGAAGATAACAAGATTGAAGAAGGTATTGCCTTGCTTGTGAAAAGAGAACCAGACGATAAGAAAATTTTTAAATGTTGGACTTGTCAAGAATATGGTCATTTTGCATCTAAATGTCCTAAGAGAGTTAAGAAGTGTATGGTGTAAAAGTGACCACACTTGTATGAATCATTACATGCAAGGTTGCTCAAAGGTAAGGCCTCACAAAGCCACTCATAGCTCTCTATGCATGGAGTTGCAAGGGACTTTGATAAATTTGCTCTCAGCTAGAGCTACAAACTAGTGACCTTGCTAGTCAACCACACAATGAGAGGTTCAAATCAAAGACAAGGGCAACAATGCCAATATCTCCAAATTGAATCAAAGTATGAAAATGCAATGCAAACTAATATGAATATGCAAGATTAATCTACCAAAATGAAAGTACAATACAACTGTGAAAGGAAATAACAATGGATTACAAATCCCCTAATCAAGCTATGTGAAGCTAATCTATTGCATAAAAGGAAACTAAGCTAATATGCCATGATTATACAACTAAACAAAGGAAATATGCAACTAAATGAGATGCAACAATGAAAAACAAGTCTTCAAAGATTGATGTAGAATGTCTTCAATAAGCTCCAAATAACCTAGAAAACGTGCAGCATAACATTAGCATGAAAGAGATGGATGCAAATGAAGGAGAGAGCTCTCCTTTTATAAGAAGTGAGGTGAAATGGACCATTGAGATTAAGAGGCAAAAGACTTAATCAACAGTGGAGAAAAATGGAAGCTTGATCCTTGTGCACAAATATCCTCCAATGAGAAAATAGGAGTTGACTTTTGTGTCCATATGAGACAAAAAGTGCTTTTTCTCTTTTTTATAAAATAAGAATGATGCTTTATTTGTGCAACTTAGGATAAGAAGAAAAGTGGGGACTTTTTATTTATTAAAAGGGGAGGAGATTCTTTTTAATTAAATAAAAGCTTAGGATAAAATGGTTAGCCCATAGGATAAAAATCCAATATATGATCGAAATTAAGATTTGATTAAGAAGTTGATAATGTTGAAGATATTGATTATTGATAAAACTAATTCGGGGTTGATAAATCAAATAAATGGGGCCCAAAGTTTAGGCAACCATTTTTGGGTGCATACATTTGCCCCTGTTTGACTAATGTGTGATCAATTTGGGAACACATGTAGTCAAAGAATGAAGTTGAAATGTGAGATCGATATGGGATCACAAAACAACTCAGATGTGAGGTTGATTCGGGATCACACCCGGACAAACATAAACAAAGGCCTTTGAACATGAGGTCGATTCGGGATCACATTCAAAGTAAGAGATAAGAATCTTAAATTTGAGCAAAAGCTCACAAAAGATGTCTGAATCAAGAAAATCAAGAAAATCAGGGATGAGAATCCCATAGGTACTGCCCCCTCAGAATCGAAATCAAAATCAGATAGAGGAGAACAACAAATCGATAAAAGATTTGATCAAATCATAATGAAATCACAATTGAAGGTAAAGGTCAATAGGTTAACCATTAGGTAATGAAGCATGCCCCAGTGATGAATGAGAAGAAAAGAAGTAGGGCGAATGAAAGACTAGAAAATTTGAGAGACATGAAAAGGAAAAAATTCTATTGAAAATCAAATTATGCCTCAAAAAGTCAGTCAACTGTGTAGAAGAATGAGAAAACTTGGAAACACGACTCAAATTTTGATTTTGAGTCCAAAAATGGATAGAAAATGATGTGATATGAAAGACCAAAAATGAAAGATATGATCAAGAAGAATCAGAAAATGAGCACAGTTGACCAACTATTCTGTAGATGATAAAAAGGAGAGCTCTCTCTATATGCAAGATGCAAAAACTAAACTATGATGAACCTAAGAATGCAAGCTACTATGAAAGTGGTTGACTTGCAAGGTCACAACACCTATAGACATCTAATTATCATCATCGAGTGTTATTGGTAGCGTCATAAGATCATACAATACACACTAGTATAACTATGTGAATCTGAATATGATCTATATCAGATGAAATGTGGGAATCTCACCTAAGCATCAAAGACATATAGGTCAAGATGACTAGTGCAGTGAGATCACCTAAGTTTGATATGGCGAGATTATGCTTGTATCAAGACACATGAAAGTTAGGATAACTAGAAGCATGCACTCGCAAAACAGTCAAGGATAATATCTTATCAACCCCAAGGGTCAAGTAAGACCAGCATAAATGCTCATGATAGTTAGGATCAACAAAATATACCCAAAAGTAGATAAAGAAATAAAACATGTTCTCATACCCTCAGTCTTCTAGCTATGTATCATCAAAAACTTCTTAGGGTGAGACCACTTATCAAAGAAATCCTCACACAAAGAAAAATAAAGTCAACATATCTTAGCAAGGTGATTGTTTAAGTGCGTGTGTGTTGGTCATAGAGTCAAACTTTGAGTATCACATCTGCAAATGAGCAATATCGCATCATACTTAGACTATTAGGTAAGACATCTGATAAGTGTTAAGAAACACTCGACGCAAGGGTAGTGTTGAAAAACACTGTTTGGGGTATTGTTGAAAAACACCTGTTTGTGAAATGCCCCAAGAGACAAACGCACCTAAAGGACTTATGCTAACAGGTATGCCCCCCTAGACAAAAATAAAGACCAATTCCAGACCAAGCCAAATAAGGTCAAGACATGATGGAGAAAGGTTAAGTGTCAAGAGCGCATGCTAAAAGACAAGGGTGCAAAGGCCTCAAGTAGCACCTGTTTCTAGGTTTTCACCACTCAGATTTATGGCAATTTTTCTCTTTTTTTCATTTTTTTATATTTTTGCTACCAAGGTGCCTGTTTCTAGGTTTTCACCAAGGCACTTTTTCTATTTTTTTTTGAATTTTTTTGATTTTTTTTGTATTTTTTCAGGACTGTATATGCTTTTTAGGATTTTTTCAGCATCATATATGAATTTTTTTGGTATTTTTTTAGGATCATAAAATATGTACAAAGGATGCCCCTAGATAGAAATGAGCATCAAGGATAGAACTTCTTTAGGTGCAAAATGTTGATGGGCTCAGGGAGCTATTCTCCATCTTCATTCAATAGTAAATATGCACCTGTACCAAAAGATGATGTAATAATGTATGGTCCAAGCCAATTAGGTTCGAACTTGCCCTTTTATTCTCTATTCTATTGATTCTTAGGGTTCTCTCTCAAAACAAGATCACCTATCTGAAATTCCCTAGGGTGAACCTTCTTGTTGAATGCTTTGGACATACGCTTCTGATATACTCTCATGTGATCAAAGGAGCCTTACACTTCTCATCTAGAAGTTCTAGTTCTTGTAACCTCATGGCATGGTAATCCTCATATGTAATCAAACCTTTGAGTGAGACTCTAAGTGAAGGTATCTCTACTTCTAAAGGCAACACTACTTCAGTGCCATAGGTAAGAGCAAAAGGAGTAGCTCTTGTAGGTGTACGAATGCTAGTTCTATAGGCCCATAGTGCCGGATTGATTTGTAAGTGCCAATCTCTACCATTCTTGTGTACTGTCCTATGAAGAATCTTGAGAATGGTCTTATTAGAGGCTTTTGCTTGTCCATTTCCCTATGGAAAATAGATGGAGGACCAATGTTGTTTGATTTTAAACTTTTTGCATAAATGCTTTAGGTCCTTGTTCTTGAATTGACCTCCATTATCAGTAATAATAATCTCAGAAGGCACTCCAAACTGGCAAATGATATGATTCAAGATAAATAGTGAGACAGTCTTGCCCGAGGCAATAGAAAGAGGGATTGCCTCCACCCATTTGGTGAAATAATTAGTAGCTGTTATGATAAAATTATGCCCACTTGATGAATTGGGGTGAATTTTCCCCACAAGGTCAAAGGCCCAGCGCTGAAATGGCCAATGAGAAATAGAAGGAATTAGCTCCCTCCCTGGAGCGTGAATTAGGTTTCCATGTTTTTGACATTTCTCACAAGACTTAGAGAAAGCTACTGCATTTCTTTGCATTGTGGGCCAATAATACCCCACCCTAAGCAACCTTCGGGCCATGGAAAGACCATTAGAGTGTCCACCACAAATTCCCTCGTGGATGTCTGCTAACGCTTGGTTGGATTCCTCCTTTTCCAAGCACCTAAGAAGTGTCCCATCTAAACCCCTCCTATATAAATCACCAGAGATAAGGGTGTGGTGAGAAGCGTTACGGATGAGGTTTCGATGTTCATAACGGTTGAATGTGTTAGGGATGATGCCATCACGGAGATATGAATAGATAGCACCATATCGAGAAGACTCATGAGTGACCAGGGTACAAATGACATGGCTTTCAGATGAGTCAAATATGGGATGGTGTAGCTCTTCCACCAGGAATTCAAATCTTGATTCATGTTGTTCCAACTGAAGGAGTGAAGCTAATGTGGCCATAGCATCTACAGCTTTGTTCTCTATCCTAGGGATCTGTTGAAATGTCACAAATGTAAAGTAACGTCTCAATGATTCAACCATCTTTTTGTAAGGTACCAATTTATCATCCTTGGTTTGATACTCCTCATTGACTTGGTTGATAATTAACTGTGAATCCCCAAAGACATGTAATTCTATTATGTTCCATTCTATAGCCATTTTCAATCCATTGGTCAAAGCTTCATATTCAGCAATATTATTTATACATGGGAATAAAAGTTTGTAAGACTTTGGAATGTTGTACCCATGTGGAGAGACAAATAATACTCCAGCACCTGATCCATTTTGCATGTGGGAACCATCAAAGAACATCTTCCAAGTGCAGGTAGTCATATACAGTATGTGTTCATCTGGGAATTCTACCTGAATAGGCATACTATCCTCAACTGGGAAGTCAGCTAATTGGTCAGCAATAGCTTGCCCTTTTATGGCCTTTCTCTCAATGTACTCTATATCAAACTCAGATAAAACCATCATCCACTTAGCAAGTCTACCCATGAGGGAAGCCTTACTAAGCAAGTACTTAAGAGGATCAATTTTTGCAACTAAATGTATAGTATGAGCAAGCATATAATGTTGCAACTTTTGGGAAACAAACACTACTGCCAGACAAGACTTTTCAATGCTATTATAATTGATCTCATAAGATACTAGAGTATGACTAATGTAGTAAATGGCCCTTTCTTTCCCAGTATCATCTAATTGAGCCAACAATGCCCCCAAGGAAGACTCTGTTGCTGAAATGTATAAAATCAATGGTTTCCCAGGAATAGGCGGCATCAAAATCGGAGGATTAGCCAAATACTATTTTATTTGATCAAGGCTCTTTTGGCAATCCTCATTCCAAGCACATGTGGCTGCCTTATGCAACATTTTATTGAATGGTTGTGCTCTATCTACAAGCTGTGAAATAAACCTCCTTATGGATTGGAGTCATCCCTAAAGACTTCTCATCTGACTAACATTTCTTGGAGGTGGCATATCTAATATAGCTTGGACCTTTTCATGATCAACCTCTATTCCTTTTTCTGAAATTATGAATCCTAGGAGTTTACCTGAGGCAACTCCACATGCACACTTTTTTGGATTCAATCTAAGCTGAAATTGTGCCATGCGATCTAGAATTACTTCCAGATCGTTGAGGTGTGTATCCCATTTTCTAGATTTAGCCAAGGTATCATCCACATAATCTTCCATGTTCTTAAGCATCATATCATGAAAAATTATGGTCATAGCTCATTGGTATGTTGCTCCTGCATTCTTTAGGCCAAATGGCATGACGTTCCAACAATAGGTTCCCCATGCACATGTGAAAGCTATTTTCTCTTGATCTTCGGGAGCTATTTTTATTTGGTTATATCCAAAAAAGCCATCCATTAAAGAGTATATCTCATAGCCCGCAGTCATATCTACTATCATGTCTATGTTTGGGAGTGGAAAGTCATCCTTTGGGCATGCTTTGTTAAGGTCTCTAAAGTCTGTGCATACACGAATGGATCCATCATGCTTTGAAACTGGAACAATGTTTGAGATCCACTCAGCATAATCGATAGCTCTAATAAATCCTACACTGAGGAGTTTTTCTAATTCAGCCTTAACAAGGAGAGCTATGTGAGGATGCATTTTCATCAACTTTTGTTTAATTGGTTTTATTCCTAGAGCTATAGATAGATGATGCATAATAAGATTAGTGTCAAGTCCTGGCATATCTGAATATGTCCAAGCAAAGTTGATTTTCTTCTTTTGCAAAAACTTCGTATATGCTTCTTTTTCTTCAACTGATAGAGACTGAGCTAGGTGCACTATTCGGGGAGCCTCTTTTGTATTCACATTCACTGGTTGCGTAGGCTCAATGAGAACTGATGAACTATCTTGGAAGTAACCTGGCAAGTTATTAAGTACCCCATCCTTAGGTGCCTCAAAGAGATTTTCACCCTCGGATACGTCTTTTCTTTTTACTATTTTTGGTTTTGACACCGCCACAAAGTGGTTTTCTCCATCAGACCTATTTTTCTTTTTTTCTTTTTCTTTTATTTTTAGACTAAGGTACTTAATATCAGGCTCCATCATACTTGTTGTCAGTTCACTGGTGGAAGAGACTATAGGTTCAAGAGCATTCAAATAGCAGGCAATTTTGTAGTCATTCTGAAAAGTGAGGAGTTCAGGCTCTTGATGTTATTGAGACCAGTCAATTAGGTTGTAGTGAACAAGGGGTAAGTCAATGAATGGTTCAACATTGTTTATGTGGAAGGTGTTATCTTTGGTGACCATACAATCAGGATTCATCAAGTCCCCTCGTAAGATACCTGAGTTAGGATTTGTCCTACCTAACGAAGCATCGTCCACTAAGGCAATTCAAGGAGTCCAATCCTCTAGTCCTACACTAGGCTCGTTGGTCACATTGGGTTGAGTACTATAAGTATGGACAACATCCATGTCCAAATCAACTGTTGCATCTGAAAGTGAGTCCCATTCGAACTCATGTGAGTTTGTTTCTAAATCATTATTTGGGCCTTGTGATGTAGAAGCCTCAAGATTGGGAAGAGTTTCCCCTTCTCTAACACTAGCATTGTTACTATCCATCGCAGCTAGGATAGAAACACTTGCCATTGTCAATCTAGCATTCATATAGTCACTATCCATTGCAGCTAGGATAGGAGTACTGTCAGTTGTCAAATATTTTGAATCTCCCCAAAGGAGATTTGTTGAAGGCACCCAATCATCAGACATGTCTTGTTGATTAGAAAGATTAGGTGTGTAGTCTGAGTCATTGTCACTGTCCGTCGCAGCTGAGATAGGGACAGTTTTTTGTTTCTTTTTTTCAAAACCTAAGCCAACTGTTGACTTATTCCTTTGTCCAAAAAGGGCATGGTTAAGAGGTTCAGCCTTAGCATCTAACCTATGACTAAGGGGGCCATGTCTTGGATAACCCATATTCTTGACCAATGTATACCCTCTCCCATAAGCTCTAGGGGAAGGTGCAAAATTCTCATTATGTAGGTATTTCTCTTCTCGGTAAATCTAGTCCCTAACGACAACCTCTTCTTTTTCTTCTTGAATTGGGACTGAGGATTCCACAAACTTATCGAACAATGTCATGGCCGAGGACGAGGGCTTCATTTCTTGAGAAGGTTTTCCATAAAACCTAGGGGAAATTGGCAATTTTGTAAATGAATCCAATTTGTAATCCCCCATACCAAGATCTATGGTCTTGAATTTATTCTTGCTTTGTTCAAATGTAGTATCAAAAGTGTTAGCCTCCCTATTCAAAAGAATGTGAGACCCTGCAGAATTTGTGTTGACTGATAGTGTGCTATCCCCAGGTATGCAGACTTCTATTCCATTGTAAGAGAACTTTACACACTGATGATAAGTAGATAGGACCACTTGCATCTCATGTATCCATGGTCTACCTAACAAAATATTGTAAGACAAAGGACCAACATCAATAATCTGGAACAAAATATCTTTCTCTATAGGACCAATTCAGATAGGAAGAACAACCAATCTTTTAGAACTACATTTTGCTTCATCATAAGCCTTGATAGTTATCTTCTTCCTTGTATCAATGACTTCTTCTGAATAACCCAAGGCCTTCAATAAGCTCAAAGAATAAATATTAAGCCCAACACCCCCATCTATCAACATGCGCCTGACACAGGTCTTGTGGATCATAACCTCCATATGAAGGGCCAAATTGTGTGGGTGGCTTAATGACTTGTCATCTTCTTCTAAAAATGTAAGGTAGTGAGGGCTAGCCAAGTGGTTGGCCATATTCTAGAATTGATCTATATCTATATCATTAGGGACATTAGCCACTTGCAAAGCATCATCAAGGACATGCTTATGCCTAGGAGACAATTCCAAAAGCTCAAAAATAGATATCTGCGCTGGTGTGCATTGTAATTGATCAATAAGGTTATAGTTTGAATCAGGACCAATGGCAGATTTAGGGAGAGCACCTTTTGACATGGGCTGCTTAGATTTACTAGAGCTAGGACCTCTAATAACAATGGGAGCTTGAGACTGGCTCCTAATGACAACATTGAGGGGTTCAGACATCCTTCATGAGTGAGGACCTCTTAGTACCACAATGAGTCCTTCATCAGGTATAGGATTTGAATCCACATCATATCCATAAGGGTCTTTCCCTCTCATCATGTTGACATTATCATCAGCAACTTCGAGCATCTTAATAACATTCTCCACATTTGTGTAGGTGTAGTTAATAGCAGCCTTGCCATTCTTATTGCTAGAATTCTCTCCTTTCTCATATTTGGGCAAGGGTTCTTTAAAAGCTTTATGATCCGCATTAGTGGTTAAACCATCAACTTGTAATCATCCACTTTCAATGAGATCTTGGACAAGATGCTTAAGTTTAAAATAATTTTCTATATCATGTCCAATTCCATTGTGAAAGACACAAAAAGTCTTCTCTTCCCACCAATGAGGCTTAGGATCTGGTATGCAGTGCTTTGTAGGATCTTGGGGGTGCGCCAAATTATGAGTAATTAACATCTTGAAAATGTCTGCATAGGAGTCCCCAAGTTTGGTACCCCTCCCATTAAATTGATTTTGGAGTTGCTGTGCATGGAGCCTATCTTCTTCTTCTTGGGCGACTCTTTTTCTTATGTCCAATAATGCACGTTCCTCTTCCTCTAGTTGTCTAAATTTCTCCTTTTTGGTGGCTTTTTCATCTAGATAGGCTTGCTTCTCCCTTTCAATGCTTTTCAATCCCGTATTTGCATATCGAGAGGTATCTTTAAGTGGAGAAGATTGTCTTGAATGCCTTATTGTGTTGGCTGCGTTGATGTGATGGTCACTAGATTTGTTGTTATGGTCCTCGTGTTGTGACCCTGAATCTAAGTGAGTTTTCCTATAATGTCTCTCAGCTCGTTGATGAGCATCAAAATACCTTATGTTGTTGGGGGGTGACTAGGTGGACTAGCATGAGAAGAACCACCATACACTCTGGCACTCCTATGCCATTGGAATATATCCTCAAGAGTTTGATTCATGGCTTCTCTTTGTTGTCGAGTGAAAGTGTAACTCATGTCCATACTTGATGAAAGTGGTGCTAAAGAGGTGCTCACTTCACTAGGATTACCTTTTGGATTAAAATAAACCTCAGATTCACTTTTAGGAGATTGATAAAAAAGGGGTTCTTTTCCCTTGTGCTGTTGACGAGTCTTAACTGGTGGTAACTGGCTAAAGGCAATAAGGGGTCGCTTCCCTTGATTAAATTGGTACCTTGTTGTAACTGACATGAAAGAAAGAGATTCTTGATGACGGGTCAATCTCTCAAAGTGTCAATTCCAACCTAGGATAATTGAGATTCTCTATTGTCCAAAGAGAAGATGAAAAGATAGAAAAATAAAAGGTGTCACCAACACTGTCAAAGAGGTGCTTCAAATCAAAGGGTTAATACCCTTACACTTTTGAATCAGGAGGTTGGACTTAGCCAAAATTCAAATTGAAATTGAGATATATGAAAAATGATTTGGACAATAGTAGGATCATAATTCTCCAAGGGTGTAATCAACAATTCTAAAGACAAACTGTTCACTAGGAATATCTTTCTAACTTGACAAATTATTTTCAAGGTAACCTTATAAATCAATTGAGATGATCCCTAGAAGGCTAAAATAAAAAATTTGCGATCAAAATAGGTCTCTAACAGCAAGGTCAGATAACCTACTCAAAGGCCAAGTCGTACTAAAAGCAACTTAATGACTGAAACTAAGAATACTGCTAAAAATTCTCAGGCGAAAGACTCCAGGCAAAGTAGGCGATATACCTAAGATCGAGTGATACTTCGCATGAT
The DNA here is from genome assembly GCA_027943335.1 of Chamaecyparis obtusa. NCBI lineage: Eukaryota > Viridiplantae > Streptophyta > Pinopsida > Cupressales > Cupressaceae > Chamaecyparis > Chamaecyparis obtusa. The sequence goes on from BSBK01001747.1 coordinate 492,762, forward strand.
GCTAGGTGAGAGACCTCAAAACTGATAGGTGACAGACCTAATAACTGTTAGGCGATACAGTTCCAGGTGAACTATCATGTAATATTTCTCTCTTAAGCAGGCAATGCTGATGCAATTTTTGACCAATTTGTGAAAAATTTCAAGTTTTTAAGGTCTGATTTTAGATTCTTTGAATGTTAGGGTGAAAATGTTTGATTTCAATCACAAATTTAACAACATTTGGATAGGTTTGCAAATAGTAGGGGATCAAACATGTCTTCAAACACTTGAAACAAGGGCAAAAGCAACCTTGCCAAGACAAACACTTGTGATATCAAAAATAAAATTGCACCCTATGAATGCTACTGATTGTTTGTATGTTGAGAACATTTACACTGGTATCACACAATTGAAGACACTTCAAGCAATATCTACCTACAAGACAAGGCTCAATACTTACCAACTTAGCCCACAACTTGATGCCCCCTTGCCTCACACCAAGTGGTTGCCCACAAGAGATATTGGCTTTGTCATGGAAGTGTCAAACAACACAACCAAAGGGGCACATATGGTGAGTATCTTGGGGTGATCAGGGTTAGTCCACTTGGATCAATCCTTGCACTAAGAAGATAAGCGGCCAAAGTAAGGTGGCCTCTATCTAATGGCTCTTAGTAAGGGCTTCCATTCATAACACCCCTCTTGCTCCTCATAAAGGACTAGGACCTCGCGGCCTCAAGAGTACCTTAAGCATTTTTGCTCAATGATTTCCCCATGGTCACAATCCCATGAGCTCCTCACATCAAGCGAAGACAAGTGTTATGTCTACCAAGGTTTTTAGTGTCCGAGGTAGCCTTGAGATTATAGTGAGTCGAATAGCTAGCAAAAGGCTTGTCCCCACTTGGGTCGTTCCTCTTGATTGCTCAAGAGCAGGCCCGCTAAAAGATCCTAAACTAAACAAAGAATGGATGATTTTTGAGGTTCAAAGTTTTTGGTTCACCACAAGGGTGAAGAGCATACTCCCCTATCTCAAAAATTTCTCCCAAACACACCAAGAAAAATAAATTATTCCCTTGCTTCCAAAACCTTAAGATGGGTCAAGATTTTCTGGTTCACCTAAAGGTGAAGAGCATACTTCTCCTACCACCTCAAAATATCTTCCACAAGGTATTAAGATTCCTAAAACAATTAGTAGATGCCACACTTGAAAAGAAATAAATCATAAACACTTGAAATTTTTTTTAATTTTTTTTATTTTTTATTATGCTTTGGGCAGCCCTGCAAAAACCATTAGTAGCCCTTTAGTATGCAATTTATGGAAATCTCCTTCAAGAAAAGCCCCTACAACCACAACTTGTTAGACAATTATGGTTAGGGAAATCCAAAATCTAAATGGAAATGATGCAAAAAACTGACTAATCTAGGCTAAGAAATACAAGTTAGATCTATCTAAATGCAATAAAGTAAACCAGCAAACTAAATATGATCAGATTCGGATAACAAAACTCAAATTGCAACTCTCTATCAGATCAGGCGATATACCTCAAACTTCACCAGAATTGCATGACACAGTTTCTTGTACCTGAGCGATATACCTCAGTCTGGGTGATACACTTCAGAACATGCGGGCGATACTTCACGTGATGCCAGGTGACATACCTTAATACTGGTGGGTGATTCTTCCTTTGCGCGAAGTGTCGCACCCGTATTATAAGGTCTATCGCACGATATACCTGGGAAGTGTCGCACGATACTCTGAGATAGAAAAATAGAGAACGCAAAATATCCAAAAATTAATCCGAAAAATGACAAAAATACAAGAAACTAAAGGACAAAGTCTATCTACTTTGCCCCACGATGGGCGCTAGAAATGTATGGTGTAAAAATGACCACACTTCTATGAATCATTATATGCAAGGTTGCTCAAAGGTGAGGCCTCACAAAGTCACTCATAGCTCTCTATGCATGGAGTTGCAAGGGACTTTGATAAATTTTCTCTCAGCTAGAGCTACAAACTAGTGACCTTGCTAGTCAACCACACAATGAGAGGTTCAAATCAAAGACAAGGGAAACAATGCCAATATCTCCAAATTGAATCAAAGTATGCAAATGTAATGCAAACTAATATGAATATGCAAGATTAATCTACCAAAATGAAAGTACAATGCAACTATGAAAGAAAATAGCAATGGATTACAAATCCCCTAATCAAGCTATGTGAAGCTAATTTATTGCATAAAAGGAAACTAAGCTAATATGCCATGATTATGCAACTAAACAAAGGAAATATGCAACTAAATGAGATGCAACAATGAAAAACAAGTCTTCAAAGCTTGATGTAGAATGTCTTCAATAAGCTTTAAATAACCTAGAAAACCTGTAGCATAACATTAGCATGAAAGAGATGGATGCAAATGAAGGAGAGAGCTCTCCTTTTATAAGAAGTGAGGTGAAATGGACGAGTGAGATTAAGAGGAAAAAGACTTAATCAATGGTGGAGAAAAATAGAAGCTTGATCCTTGTGCACAAATATCCTCCAATGAAAAAATAGGAGTTGACTTTTGTGTCCATATGAGATAAAAAGTGCTTTTTCTCTTTTTTATAAAATAAGAATGATGCTTTATTTGTGCAACTTAGGATAAGAAGAAAAGTGGGGACTTTTTATTTATTAAAAAGGGAGGAAATTCTTTTTAATTAAATAAAAGCTTAGGATAAAATGGTTAGCCCATAGGATAAAAATCCAATATATGATCGAAATTAAGATTTGATTAAGAAGTTGATAATGTTGAAAATATTGATTATTGATAAAACTGATTCAGGGTTGATAAATCAAATAAATGGGGCCCAAAGTCTAGGCGGCCATTTTTGGGTGCATACAAGAAGTACATAAATAATTTCAAGCCTAGAAGATCTAAGGAATGTTATTATGCTAATGATGAAGATCTTGAAGCTAGTATAGAAAGAACCTAGAGTGAAAGTGATACTAAGAATAATGATGAAATAGGATTTGTAGCAATTAAAGAAGAGAATTCTGAATCTGATGTTAAGGAAGAAAAAACATTAGTTTCCCAAGTTGAAAAGAAAGCTAATTGGATTATAGACAGTGGTTGTTCACATCATATGACTGGTGACATGAAGAAGTTCATAAAGTTTAACAATTATGATGGAGGAATTGTTAGAGTTGGTAACAATACACCTTGTTTGATTAAAGGTATAGGATCTATTACTCTTGATGGAAAGACTAATACTGATGATGTTTACTTTGTTGATGGATTGAAACATAATCTTTTGAGTGTTGGATAGTTAGTGGATAAGGGATATCAAGTTTGGTTTACCGAGAAAACTTGTGTGATATAGGATAAAGATGGAAATCTGATTGGAACTATATCTAGAACCAGAGGTAATGTATTTCAGTTGAATCCTACTGAGATGACATGTTTGAGTACTAAAATTGATGACAGTTGGTTATGGCATAGAAAGTTTTGTCATATAAACTTTGATAACATTGTGAAAGTGAATACTACACTTGCAGTAAGGGATTTGCCTAAAATTATGAAACCTACTAACATAATTTGCAAAGAATGTGTGATGGCTAAGAAAAAGAGAAGTTAATTTCCTAGTAAGAAGTTCACATCGACAGAGAAGTTGGAGATTGTTCATACTGACTTGAGCGGTCCTACCAGGACTAGAGGATTCTATGGAGAAAGGTATTTTATGATTCTTGTTGATGATTTTACAAGAATGATGTGGATTGTATTTCTGAAAAAAAAATCTGAAGCATTTGATAAGTTTAAGATCATTAAGAATAAAGTTGAGAATGAATCTGGAATGAAGATTAAATGTTTGAGATCTGATGGAGGTGGAGAATTTACTTCTAGAGAGTTTAACACTTTTTGTGAAGTGAATGGTATTAAGAGACAGTTTTTAGCCCCTAGAACACCTGAACAAAATGGTATTGCAGAAAGAAGAAATAGGTCAGTGACTGAAGCAACAAGAGCTATGTTATTTGAGAATGATTTGGTGAAGACATTTTGGAGAGAAGCAATGAATACAACAGTCTATACAATGAATAGAGTACAAATCAGAGCAGACACAGACAAGACACCTTATGAATTATGGTTTGGACATGCACCCTCAGTTAAGTATTTTAGCATTTTTGAAAGCAAATGTTATATAAAGAGAGATGATGATATTAGAAAGCTTGATCCTAGAAGTGATGAAGGTATTTTTCTTGGATATTCTTTGAAGAGAAAAGCATATAGATGTTTTTGAATAAGGTAAAAATAGGTTTTACATGGACCCGAAACCAGAGTTTAATACAACATAAGATAGAGCAAAAAAGATAACAAAATGAAACAACTACTGGAAACCCACAGTAGCGAACAATAGTCTAACAACTAGAAAGAAGAAAACAATAGTCTAACAAACAAACAGAAAAACATCTACTAGCCCAAGAAAACTATTTATCTTTTATCATTTCCTCAGCCTTCTATAGATCTTCCATCTTTTGGAGAGTATCCTACATTTCCTTCAACTCAGTACATTTTTTTGGGACCTTTCTCTGGATGCGACCTCTAGTTCTCATCCCCGGCCCTGCATTTCTAGCATCCTCATCAATAGTGATAGTAGTTTTTTCTAGCATATTCCTTTCCAGGTAATTTTGCAACACCTTAAAATTCTTAATGGTCACCTTCAGACCCTCATTGCTATGATTAAGGACACCTCTTATCATGCTGTCATTGTTATTGATTTTAGTCTCTAAATCTTTCATCTTATCTTTAACCTTCTTATTCATCTCAACTGTACCATCATCCTTAGTATCTTTATTTTTGACCTTGTCCAAAAACTTATTCTCCATAATACCCATTTTAGTATTCATGTTATTCATAGTTTTTTCCATATCCTGGATATGGATTTCTATTTCCTAAATTTCCTTCTTCTAGTCCCTATTCTAAAAGCATATAGATGTTACAATAAGAGAAGTAAAACTATTGTTGAAAGCGCAAATGTTAAAGTTGATGAGAAATTTAAAATTCAGGAAAGAATGCTTGACTATGAATGTGATGAAGAAGCTCATCCTTAGCCTAACATTGAAACTACTGAATTATTCTATGAGACTGATAGTGAATTATTGAATGAGAGTCTTGCAGAAGATACCAGAGAGGAATCTAGAGAAGAATCTACAGTTGAAGCAAGATCTGTAACTATGACACTGAACAGGTATATATCAAGACATCATCCTATTGAACAAGTTATTGGAAGTTTGGACAGAGGAGTTTTGACTTGGAATAAGGTACATTTATGTTTGATTTCTCAAATTGAACCTAAATCTACTAGTGAAGCTTGTGAAGATGAACATTGGATTAATGCTATGAAAGAAGAACTAGATCAAATTGAAAAGAACAAGACATGGGAATTGGTCCCTAGACCTAAAGACAAGAATGTGATTGGAACTAAATGGGTATTCAGAAACAAGATGAATGAACAAGGAGAAGTAGTAAGAAACAAAGCAAGATTAGTTTGTAAAGGATACTCGCAGCAAGAAGGAATTGACTATGAAGAAAATTTTGCACCTGTGGCAAGAATTGAAGTAGTAAGAATGTTCTTGGCCTATGTAGCTTTTAATAAATTCAAAGTGTATCAGATGGATGTGAAGTCAACATTTTTGAATGGAGAATTGGAAGAAGAAGTCTACATTGAGCAGCCTGAATGTTTTCCTTTGACTCAAGAAGGAGATATGGTATGTAAACTGAAAAAAGCATTATATGGACTAAAGCAAGCACCTAGAACTTGGTATGCTAGACTAGATAAGTATTTGTTGAAATTGGGATTTACTAAAGGAATAGCTGATAGCAATCTATACACAAAATAAATTGAAAATGGTTTGTTGATTATAGTTAATTTTGTTGATGACATTATCTTTGGAGGAGAAGATGAAGCTATTGACAAATTTGCTGATGAAATGAAGAATGAATTTGAAATGAGTATGATTGGTGAGATGAAATACTTTTTGGGATTACAGATAACACAGAACAGTGATGGTATCTTTGAGACAAAGTACTTGAATGATTTTCTGAAAAGATTTGGAATGGAGAACTGTAAACCAGCTAGAACACCTATGATTACAGGACATAAACTATCTAGCAAAGATGAAACACCGACAGTTGAGCAGAAGAAATATAGATCCATGATTGGAGGATTGCAATACTTAACACATACTAGACCAGATATACAACATTCAGTTGGAATGGTAGCAAGATTTCAAGTTGAACCTAGAGAGTCACATTATGAAGCAGTAAAGAGGATACTGAGATATTTAAGAGGTACAATGGACTATGGATTGTGGTATGAAAAATTTGATGATTTTACCCTATGTGCATATACAGATGCTGATTGGGGAGGTAGTGTTGATGACAAGAAAAGCACCAGTGGTGGAGCCTTTTTTCTTGGAGGAAGATTAGTTTCTTGGCTAAGCAAGAAGAAGAATTGTATTTCTCAGAGCACAGTAGAAGCAAAGTATGTAGCAGTAGCAAACAATTGTAACCAGATAATTTGGATGAAGTAGATGCTGAAGGATATTGGAATTAGGTTTGTTGAGCCTGTTGTCATACATTGCGACAACACCAGTATAGTTAGTATGTCTAAGAATCCCATTTTACATTCTAAGACTAAGCATATAGAGATCAAGTATCATGTTGTAAGAGAGAAAGTTGCTAAAAAAAGAAGTCAGACTGGAGTACATAAGCACAAAGGAATAGATAACTGACATATTTAAAAAGCCTTTGCCTAAGGATACATTTGAGTATCTAAGAAGTATGCTTGGGGTTATGCCCTAGCCTACTTTTGAGTAATGATGTAGTTGGTTGCATCTATTCAGTGGTATATGAGCCCTATCTTTCTTCTGGATTGGATGTTGGTACTTCCTCTATGGGGGAGTATGTGAGCTGAGTCATGAGGACTCTTGTGAATGTATTTTCTGAACAATGCCTTTTGACATTGAGTTGTTGTTGACATAGTGATGAAATTTCTATCATTGATGTCAATGGGGGAGAAGTGTACTATGAAAAACCACTTGTACCATCTGTTGGAGAGAATTGAATAGGATAATGAAGCAAGACTTGAAATGTTTGTCAGAGCAGCAGTGTTGCAGTATTGGATTTTTGGAACATTGGATGTTTTTCATCTATGTTTCCATCAATGCCAATGGGGGAGCTTTTTAGGAATCAATGTTGGATGTTGGCAGTCATTATGTAGCAGTTGTTGTTGCATTCATGACTATGATTGTCATTGATGTCAACACAGTGATCTTCTGGAGACTAGCAGAGAAGTAGATAATGTTTTGATTAGTGCATGTGGGATATTGCAGTTGGAGCTATGTGATGTTGAGGTTATATTCTTTGATATGTTATTTGTCTATGGTTAAGAGCACAGAAATAAATTCATTTATTCATAGAAGTTATGAGCATTTTGGTGCAAGCAGTATTCAGGTAGTGTTCCTGAGTAGCAGTTTGTGGAAATCAGATGATATCAATCGGGATGGAATTTGGTTTTGCACAATTAAAGGGAAGATTGAGACATATTGATAGTGACATGGTTCACAACACAAACTTCGAGGTCACACAAGTGAAGAGTTATTACATTTGAAAGCCGACAGTGTTGTGTAATTTTGATGTAGTGTGTGGAAACTTTTATTTTGTATTTGTGCGCCGACTCATTTGTAATTATTTGAGTGTGGTATAAAGGAAGGAATGTTTTTCTTTATTGGATATAGAAGAAGTGGTAGTAATGTGAAAGAAGTGTGAGCATGGTATGGTTGAATGCGAATGTAAGCATGAAGTGAAGAAAAGAGCTAATGAAGTTGTGAAAGTGAAATTATGAAGGAAGACATGCGAAGTACAGAGATCTGGAATTGAGATCTGGTGTAGCAGTGAGTGCAGTTTGGAACAGTGAGGAGGTAAAATATTTCATATTATTCTGCTAAATAATATTAAGGTCATTTAGACAGTGTGTTCAGTGATCTTACCTTGAAGCTGTTTGGGCAGTGGGTCCTTCTGTCTTCCATAACTCCTAACAGGCTTAGAATATTTTAACAGGGATTCAAAATCTCCTAATAGGGATTCATATGTATTGAATGTATTTCATAAGACTCCTAACAGAGTCCATCCTCTCACAAGGAATATTTATATTAGTGCATCTTTTGTGGGCATCATTCCCACCAGGGTTTACTCTTTGATCAAGAGGTTCCCTAGTCAACATATCTTGTGTTATTGTGTCCTTGTGTATGAATATATTTCTATGGTTGGTAATTACATTGCTTACATGGTTAAATGTTGTTGAAGTTGATAAAGGTTATAATTATCTTATAACTGATTCACCCCCCCCCTCTCAGTTATCTTGGTGGACTTTACTTTGTAACAGACTGTTCTATTTCAAGTCTGGTGGTGATTGATCTCAGGATTCAGTCTCCAACAAAATTGAATTGTTGTGGGTTGTGTGTGGCTATAGTGTATTTTGTGAGACTTTGTATGATGAATTAGAACTGTTGTGTGTTGTGTGTGGGTATTTTGTGAGACTGTGTATGAAGAAATCTAAATATCTATAATTATTGATATAAATCTAACAATCTGATTTACTATACTCAGCTAACAGCAGGTTTCTGTTAATGATTATTGTTCTCTATTGAAAACTATCCATGATTCAAATAAAATGAAGCTGAATGATGATCATGGAAATTAACAATTTTTGGGTTTATGGTTAACTAAAAATTCTAGGCTATATAATCCTACAATCTTTATTCTTTAATTTAAAGTATATTTAGAGAGAAGCACAATTTTTTTATATTGATAATCGAGAGATCAAAAGAGTTTATACAAAAATCATGGGAGACAGAGACTCAACCATCAAGTAGAAAATTCCAAGCCACTAACTTACTGAAAGTATGTAGTCATCCATATACAAGAGAAGGAGCCAAAAAATAGCAGGGTAAATAACAGTACTCGAGACAAAGTTCACTAATTGAGAGATCAACATAAAACTCTTCTATTGAAGAATCTCATCAATATTTTCCACCCACGTGGTCCAGCCTTGTGGACCTTCCATCCACACCACCTTCTTTTGATCTAGGATCTGAGTAAACATCTCGAGCTTGTCAAAGTAGTGCCCTCTATTGTCTTTGAGATCCTTGATCAGCTTCTTGAGCGCATCATCAAAGGCAGTCTGATTCTCCGCAATCCTAGCCCACTCAAATCCATCTTCCATTTCATAAATGAGCATAGTTGCATGGCCATCCCTAAGAAAATGCAACAACTTTTCCTTCTCTAGATTCATCGCACAACAAACCTACACAATACTTTTATAACATATGAGTTTTCTTAAAAAACCAGTAAGAGACCTACCATTGCCATTGCCTTGGAACTTTTCCTCATTTCAAAATTTCTAGATAAACCAAAGGATGAAAGAAGAAAGAATTTTCCATAACAGATTAGCATCATTCTTAAACCTAGGAATGAAACTAGTAATAATATCAAGAGTATAGACATGTTCAGTAAGAGAAATTCCAAACATCAACTAGACCTCTCTAGCAAAAATATAATCAAGAAAGATGTGCCGCGTAGTCTCAGGCTTCCTACAAATAGAGCATAAGTCATAAACAGCCAAGTTATTCCTAATAGGTAGTCTATCTAGCATGAGTATCCACTTGAAGCATTGATCTTGGGGGGGGGATGGGAGACTTCCAAAGTTTCTCAAAGTTTTCTGCCAATCAAAGGTACTTGTATCAACATACCAAAGGGAATTAATGTGTTCAATCACCAAGATGTCATAGTTGAGCAACTTGTAAATATCCTTGGCTTGGACTTTGGAGAGGAGGGATCCATCTTTCCAACGGAATGAGAGGAATATGTGAGAGTCAACATTAGTGTTCCTAGGAAGGTTGAGGGAAGCACAAACACTTTTAATCATATTGTAAGTTCTCTTATGTGAGTCAGGAAGGCCATATTCATTACTAAGAACCTCCCAGCTGATAAGATTATCATGCTCCAAGATGTCCATAAGACACTTAATGCCCTTATTATACTAGTACCTACCAAAGTAACCTTGGGTTAAGGTAAGGGGTTTAGTATTATGGTAGAGATTCCACCATATCGATCTCTCCCCATACAGGGTGTAGCTATAGTCAATGCTAGAGTTTTCAATAAGTTTGCGCACATGCTCCTAGGCTTTTCAAATGAGCTTGAAAACCCAAGTGCCTTGGACAGACACAGAGAGCCACCTAGCAACCGGATCACAAAATGGGAGGGCTTTCCAAGATTTGACAAGCTTGAGGACACCATTTGAATGTTGTTTTTGACAAGAATCTTCCAAGGTTGTTGTCCTTCCAAAGCATGAAATATCCATTTGGTAGCAAGGGAAATTCCTTTCATTCTAAGATCCTTAAGACCCAGTCCTCCAAGTTTCTTGTCTATGTGGCACCAGATCCATTTGACCGTGTGAGCCTTTCTTTTACCCTTGCCATCAGACCAAAGGAAACGTCTGATGGACTTTTGAATTTCAAATATTTGATAATTGTTGAACATCCAAGCAGAGGAGTAGTAGATGCTATAGGAAGAGAGGATCTTCTGGTAGAGTTGGACCCTACCAGCTAGGGAGAGAACCCTATTGTTCCACTTATTGAATTTTTTATCAATCTTTTCTTTGACCCAAAGCCACATATCCTTAAGAGAGGGAGAGATAGAGAAGGAGATACCAAGGTATCTAACTATCTTGTTAGGTCCTCCCCATGAGTATCCAAATTGCTAAAGCTAGTTTGGGGGTTCCTCTTTCCACCCAAGCAAAATAGATTTGGAGTTGGAGATACAAGCACCAGAGGCTCTACCAAAGATATCAAGTTTTTGATTGAGGCAGTCAATGTTATTTCTATAGAGCTCCAGGAAGAGCGAGTTGCCATTAGCAAACTGAATGTTGAGAAATTCAGAGTCATCTGATAGCTTAATGCCATGAACTCTAGGAGATAAGGTGTCATCTCTAAGGAGGTAGAATAAGGTATCTGAGGCAATAAAAAATAGAGCAGGGGCGAGAGGGCAGCCCTACCTAATGGATCTAGTAAGCGGAATAGGTTGAAAGAAAGTCACATTAACCTCAATCAGGGTAGAGGCATCTTTAAGGAGGATCTAAACATAATTACAAAACTTGCTAGGGAAACCAAAAGCTTTAAGCATCATGAGGATGAAGTCCCACTCCACCCTATCACAGGCTTTCTCAAAGTCAACAAGGAACATGGAAGAATCTTGATCAGAAATGCAATTAGATTTTAATGGAGACAATTATCAAATATAAATTTAAGTCATCTTAATTTTAATTGTAACACAATTAAATTTTAATAAAGAAAATTAAAGTGGAGTATTTTACAATCAAATATGAACTCAAATCATATTGATTATAATGTTTAAATTAAATTGTAAAAATGAACTCAACTTGTTCAATACTTGTAATTATCATTAGACATCACCAAGGGGATCATCATATGAACATGAAGAGTGTCTTTCTTTTTGCTGATAAAGGTTTTGAGGAAGAGATATAAATAGACATATGCTGAGTCTAATTCTGTCACTGGGACTTGTTTGGGTCACCTAAACTAGTTGAATGCACTAGTTGACTTGTGTGGCGTAGGTAACATAATCACTTGGCAAGATAATTACTTGGTGTTATGGAGGTCCAAAATGGCTAGGTTGGTTAAAACTAATATTCATCCCAAGGTTGGGATTAGGGTCAGGTCGCTATAAAGGATGAGAATACCCTGGGTCACCTTGGAGACTAGGGCATGCGTAGACAATGAGTGAATTGACTAACTCATGTGTCTTGGGGAAACACATAAGTTAGAAATGTATGGTTGAGAGTGGATGCTATAACAAGGATGAGGCCTAGTTTAAGGGCCAAAATTTATCATCGAAGTAGGCTGGCTAACCTTGACTACCTTGGAAATGAGGGCTACCTAAACAAATTGTGCGACTTGGAAAAGGAAATCACTTGGCAACATGATTGGGCTTGACACTATACCAAGAATTGAGCCCAACATTTAGGCTTTAGTCTTTGTTGAGAACCAACCTAGGCCATCTTGGAAAAAGGGATACTTGGGCCAAAGACTAAAAATAGTTTTTTATTAATTTAATTTTTTCTATTTTAAATATTTAATAGGATGAAATTGGTTTTGTAATTTTTTTTTAGTTGTTTAAAATGATTTTTTTTTAATGTACAGTAACATGCATTGAAGGATATATGTTTTTTGGCTCCTCTAGGGGTGCAAACTAACCACTTTGCTGAGGCGACTGCAGCCCATCAAACTATTAAGCTTGCTAAGGATATAGGAGTTAGAAATCTGTGGCTGGAAGGAGACTCAAAGAACATAATCGACTGCCTCAACGAGAAAAACTTGCCAACCTGGATGATTGCAAATATCATAAATGAGAGCATCCAGTATCTCAAGTCCTTTGAAAGAGTCTACGTGGCTCATGAGTACAGGGAGGCTAATCAAGTGGCTAACAGGCTGGCCAATTGGGCTATCAGGAAAGATGAGGTGAAAAGATGGATGGATAGATATATGATTCCATTTGAAATCAAAGAATTAATTGAAAGCAAGAGAATCCCGGGCAGATTGGGAAACATTAAAGTTTAATTATGATAGTTTATGTGTTAGGGGAAATGTGCTGATATATGATGTGTGAGTACGCGAGCCAAAGTACGAATCACCTGGGCAATTGTCATCATTGCACTTTGAGGCCCATTTTCGAGTTTATTTTTCATAATTTCAAAGGAAGGATTGAGAATACTTCTCATTCTATCAGTTGGCCCCAAATTTTGAAAAGCATTGTGATCAGAAGAATTGTTTGCAGAGAGAGAGGAAAAATGGTGGGAGAAAGACACAGGAGGGAACTAGAGGATGAAGCTGAGAAGTGGCAGAGGCATTAGAAGGTGTGGGGCATTTTGAGTAAAGGAGAGGTGAGTTATTTCATTAAAAGACTACATGGGTGGAAACCCTATGTTACCAAAACCATGGTGAAGAATTGATGGGGTTGAGTTCATGGTGATGGAGGAGGTTATTTTTGCGGTTATGGGCATACCCATTGTTGGGAAGAAGTTCTACAGAGACAGGTGCATTTTGGGTCAGGCGATAATGAAATTTACCAAAGGGAAGGAGGAAAAGAAGGCTTTGGTGAAGAAGGGCACTTACTAATTGCCGAGGTCCATTAAACCACTGTGGAGGTTTGTGCTGAGGGCGATTATCAAATACATTTCCCTGGATATGAGATTCGACCGCATCTACTCCTACCACTTCATGCTTCTTAACCACTTCAGGTCGGGGGCTAAAATTTCTATCCCTTTTTACCTTTATTCATCTATCAATGAGAATATCAACGATTACAAGGAGAAGCCTATCGGCAACCCTGCTTTCTATGAGGGGCTTTTGTTGTTGATTTACAAATTTTTTAAAGCTAGAACTATAGGTAAAGAAATTAAGCAAGGGAAAGGGGGGAAGGAGGGCTCTGATGAGGAGTTTGACTCAGGTGAAGAAGAATACATCCCTTCTGAAACTAAGGAGAGCCAAGATATGCATTCGGACACGGATGCAGAAGCTTCCCCTCACACTAAAAAGGGGAAAAAGAAGATTAAGAAAGAAAAATTGGAGAAAAAGGAGAAACCAAAACCTAAGCAGAGCATTGAGATCTCTTCTGATAGAGATTATGATGAGGAGGTGGAGGGCATGGAAGCAGAGGGAGAAAGTGCTGACAAGGAGGAAGAGTCGATCGGGGAGGAGGAGGAAACTAAGGAGAATAAGAAGAGAAAGAGAAAAATCACAATTAAAATGCCTATGGACAAAGATGAGGATACTGATGTCAATTCTAGCAGGAAGCAGAGGAAAAAGGAAGAAATTTGAAGAATATAAAAAGGAGGAAGGACAAGAGGAGGGGAAGGATAGTGAAGAGGATGAGGAGAGTTAGGGGAGAGAGGATGATCACATGTAGGACTGTGAGGATCAAGGGACTGACCAGTACACCTGTAAGATCTCAGATAAAGAGAAGAGTGTGGTTTGGAGAGATTTCCACAATGTTTCTATTAGGATGGGCATAAAGAGGGAAATGATGAAAACTTTGGTTGAGGAGAACAAGGAGGGAAAAATTCAAATGGAGGACCTTATTGACCCTGCCCTGGTTATTCTGAGCGACATCACAAAAGAAAACCCTCAGATGGATGTGCTCAATAATGCCAAAAATAGTGTCATTAATAGCTATAGAACTACCAAATGGACCACCAAAAAATCTAGGAGTTAAAATTTAGGGTGGGCAAATTGAAGAGGGAGGATAATAGTAGCAAGATTAGACTTATTGAGGAGAAGAATGAAATGGAAAATAAAATGGAGGATGTGAAGAAAAGAATTCAGACTGTGGAGGGAACTTTGTAGAAAATTGCTGAATAGAGCTATAGTATCCTCAAAGCTTCAAATGACAACATAAAGGTTCTGATCAGTAAAAGTGAGGAACACAAGGGTAGCAAGGAGGAGTCTCCCAATAGTAGCAAAGATAAGTCACTGGAGGATTGCCCGAGGAAGAGAACCAGATCCAGCACTTCGAAGAAGGATACCCAGGAACTTGATAAGGATCTAGCTGACCTAAAGGAGGTAGAAAAAAAGGCATCTAAGCTTGAGATTCATGTGGCGGAGATCCTTAGAGAGTTTGCTTGAGTGGCTCTCCTGGCTTTGTGTTTGGCCTGGTTTTTTGTTTATGTCCCTGGCTCTATTTTCTAGACTTTTTGTTGTGCTTTGCTAATGGACTATGTATTTCTTTCCCTTTATGCTATGGCTATCTTGTTTATGTAATCTTTCTTTTTTATATCTTTGGTATGCTTTAACTCTATAAGGGTTTCAGGGCCCCATTAAAACCTATTTTCCTTAATAAAAAACATGCATTGAAAAACTTTTAGAATCATTGACAAAATGTATGACTAACTAAAATTAGGCCATATGATTATACAATCTTTACTCTTTAATTTGAAGAGTAATTAGAGAAATACAACTAGGTTTTAATGGGGAACACTAAAAGTACAGTATCTTATCATCAAATATAAGTTTAATTCTTAATTTAAAGTGCACATAGAGAAATATAATTAGATTTTGATGGACATAATTAAATAAGGGGTATTCTAATATCAAATATATTGAATTCAAGTTACATTAATCATAATGCACCAACCAAATAAAAAAATAAAAAATGAACTTGACTCATACTTGTTATTACCCCTAAACATTATTGAGAGAATCATTATTTAAACATGAAGAATGCCTTTTTTTTGTAAGGATCAAGGATTTTGAGGAAGAAAACAAATGGCGTACCCATAGGGTTTCAACATAACTCTCAATTGATTTATAGACAAAAAAGATAACTATTGCCTCAAACAAGTCCCTAGAAAGTGGTATATAGAGATGGATTCCCCCCTTCTCTCTATTTGTTTCATTCATTGTTCTTCTAATTTGAACATATACATTGTAAGGTAGGGCAGGTCTCTTATTCCTAGTTTTATATAGATTGATGACTTAATAAATATATGGATCTCTTCATCCACTACATGGCAATGAAAACTTCCTTGCATGGTAGGGATTTTATGATTAAAATGGGTTCATTAAACTATTTTCTCAAGATTGGAATCCATACGTTTTCTCTTGGTATTAGTATTACATATTTTACATATACAATTGATTAAGTCTCATGATTCAAACCTACTTTGAAATTTCAACATTTTCATTTGAATGCTATTTTTAATTTTGATTTTAGTTTTAGATTTCATTGTTTATAATATTAATATTATATTAATATTATGATATTAGTATTAGTATTATATTATTATTTATAATAGTATACTATTAGTATTATTTTATATTAATATTAGTATGATATTTAGTAATATTAGTATTATATTTATTATTATTTACATTAGTATTGTATAATAGTATAATATTAGTATTATATTATATTAATATTAGTATGATATTTAGTAATATTAGCATTGTATTGATTTTTAATATTAACAAATTAGTATTATATTTATTATTATTTATATTATTATTTGTATATGTATTGTAGGGGAGAGAATATATCATTAAATATAATATAATATAATATAGAAATATACATTATTAAATATAATATATAATATTATATATATATATATATATATATATATATCATTAAATATAATATATTATATAATAAATCACATAATCTGAAAAGGAATATCTAATCAGGGATTTTTTTAGTGGCGATTATTCACCAATTGGTGAATATGTCCCGATTGGCGTATAGAAATTGGCGAATAAAAGCTCAGTATACTAGTTGACTGGTTCGTCCAGATTTTATAAAATACACATTTAGTGGTCAGATTGTTCGCCACTATTTTTACATAATTTCACTATGGTAGTCGGGTTCTTCGCCCATATTTCTATTGCATTTTACTCTTATTCACCACAGATTAAGGAAAGGTGTATTTGTCGAGGATCACCATTCACCAAAGGTCCATTGTCCCAAGTGAAATTTTTATTTGCACCAGGACCCAATTCACTATGCATAATACATAATCATGTCCCAAATTCCCGCTCTATTCACCCAGTCAATTATTTGAAATTACGTGGGGTTCACGAAATATTAGTTGTTATCATAAGCAACTGTTGGCCCCTTCGTCAAAATGGACGATGGAGATTATGAGACAAAATCTGATGGCTGATATGAAAATGATTTACTTGTCTATTTAAGAGATATGAGTTTCATTATTGAAACATGCCAGAGAGAAGGAGACTTCAAGAGATTTAGTTGATTTTGAGCTCACAATTGTGATTGGTAGTGAATAGGAATGACTACGAGTCCGTAGTATCTTATTCAAGTAAAATTTTATTGCAGCCTTAATTTGTTGGAGATGTCACAATCAAAGTTAAATAGGAAGAGGACTATTGAAGGTGGAGATGTCCAAGAGAGGCCAACGAAATGAAAAATATATCTTCATACTTTGGCGGGGGCAGATGTAATAGTGTTGGTCAAAGTGAGGAAGGTACATCATCAGAGGAACCTGTACAATTTCAAGGTTCTCAACCTACATAGGAGTCTAATGAACAAATTGGGGAGCCTAATAAATCTAGTGATGAAGTTCCGGAACCTGATATCTCTGATGAAGATGACCTTGAAAAATAATTTCAAGTAAATAACCAGTACCAAGATGAATCGATCGACTTCGGTGATGATGATGGTTCAATTAACAGTAACACTAAAGGGAGAGGAAAATCAAAAGAAAAAACTGATCGTTAATGGGAGATGTCAAGGAGATTTAAATTTGATTGGGCGATAAAGTATCCATTCATTGAACCCATGGATAATCCAATTGTAGGTGAGCCACCAGTAGAATGCAGATGTATGATTTGTAGTTGGAAGTATAAAAAGGAAAAGCGGTTGCAGCTTAAACTAGACACCATAGAGAAACATGTTGGTAAGGTTTACGAAATCTCAACTGTTGATGGAAATGAAATAAAAGTGGTAAGATATAAAATAAAGGAGCAATGTCAACATAAAAGGAATGCTCAGGAATATTATTTGTTTCAGAAATTTAAGATGAAACTTGGTGAAGTTCAAGGTTCTATTAATGTTATTTTGCAAAAGCAAGTGAAGTAGAAGAACGCGGAAAAGTTTTTCAATTAAGTAATGTTTTCCATATTTTGAGCAGAGGGCATCCAATGAAAGACTATCTAGACATGAGTGGTTTGTTACACTTTTTGAAAGTTCCTAACTATCTTGTCACTCATTGGTCAATAAACAGTGGATGGGAATTGGCAAGTTGTATTGCCCAGGTTAAAATAGAGGATGTATAGAGAAACATAAAAGAGTCAACCTTTATTGCATTGTCCTTAGATGAAGTTATGACAATAGATAATACATCGTGGGTATGCATGCATGTTTATACTATACAGAATAATGTCCGCCAACCACATCTACTAACTGTTGCAAAATTGAGGGACAATGCGACATCAGAAACTTTATTTCAATTAGTAAAGAGCCATTTAATTGAATATGGAGGTATGGATGAATTGACAATAGCGAAGAAGTTGATCTGTGTTGGAGCGGATGGAGCTTCAGTAATGCAAGGTCAAAGGAATGGTCTTTGCACAAAGATGTAGGCTTCTTGTTCACCATATGTTGTTGGCATTCACTGTATGGCCCACAGGATGAATCTTGCTTTTAGAGTTGTGAAGAAGTTTCCTTTAGTAAACAAGGTTGAAGATTTAGTAAGAGAGTTGTACTCATATTTTTGTCGAAGTCCCAAATGTTTTAGGGAATTTCAGCACTTTACTGATGGAATTACCAATGGAAACAAGCTTCTTAAAGATGTTGATACCAGATGGATCTCTTTAGATGGACCAACGCATCAAGTTTTTTTTGAATATCAATCTTTGATTGGATTGATGTATGAAAATTGGGACAATGCAAAAAATCAGAGATGTGGTGACCTGCTTCAGAGGTTAAGCAATATAGAGACACTTTTAACTTTAGCATCTCTTCTTCCCATGCTAGAAGAAATGATGTTCATTATGAAAAAAGCCCAGCAAAGAGCCATGTATATTGCAGAATATGCTTACTTGCATAAAATGTCATGCCAAGCCCTCGATAGACCTTAATTTATCCGATGAAAGATTTAATCACTAGCGGAAACTAAAAGATTTGGACAATCCTGATAATTATTTAAAGGTCATTGAAAATGGGGATTTATGTGTTTGCGTAATGGGATTTCAGATACCAATGTACTACAGTGCCCCAAAGAAGCGAGCTACAAGAGTTACAAGGGAGGAGTTTACCAAGATCATCGAGTCTATAGCGGGCAATGCAAGGGACATAGCCTTTAAAGTTTCCTCTAAAATAAGATCTTGATTCCCATATGAACAACTACTTGAGGCCATGTAAATTGTGTTTCCTCAATATTGGTCCTTAAACTCTAAGGAAGATTATTGTAATAGGCTGATGACTTTGATAAAGGAATTTTGCAAATCTGTAGAATTCAATGGAGTGACTATCATGGAATTTTAGATGAGGGTCTTCTTAGACAGAAATCAGGCACTTTTGCAAAGACTATGAAGCATTAATATTAATTAATGCATAACCCACATGAAGAGGGCTCAGCAAAAAGGCTTTAGATAGAACTAAAATAGAGCACAATGTTGCGTGAAGAAATCAGAGTTCTTCAAGCTTGTTGATCTATGTCAAACCATGATATTGGGTTCAATGGAGGATGAGAGAGTTTTCAGTGCTTTGGGCTTCCTAAAATCAAAGCTAAGAAAAAAACTAGACAAGAATTTGGAAACATGCTTGAGGGTCTACACATCTAGGTATGATGTCAATACTTTTCCTTATAAAAAAGAAATGGAAATCTGGAAGAAAAGATGCAAAAGAAGAGGGTTGGGCAACACCATTAACCAATCTCTGATAGCAACTTCAAGTGGGACAAGTACACGTGGCAATGGGAGTCATAGAAGTGGAGTTCAGAGTGAAGAAGACAAAAATGAAAATGAAGAGAACAATGAAGGAAATGGAATACCAGAATTGGATGATGATGACAATGCAGAGATGAATTGGCAAATAAAGGAAATTTCTGCTAAATTAGAAGTAGCAATCAACAAGTATTTTTTGAACTTATTAACTACTATATCCTATCATTCAATGTTCATTTTAGAAAAGCAAGAATGTATTATAATTTATGTTTCATCATTAAAATTTGAGAACAAAGAGTATTATTACTGTAGAGTGTAGTTGGTATCATATCATCAATGATCATTCATATTTGAATTTGAAATTCCTGAATGAAATTTTGTATTCCAATAGCATATAATAGAGTAAATCAACTAAGAATAATTGAATAAAATATTTAATAGAGTAACTGTTATACACTAAGTTTGCACCCTTGTTTCAAGCTCTCGTAGTCTTGATAACCTAGTATAACATGGGAATCATCTCCAGGTTGTGGGACCTATGCTAACTAAGATGAGACCTCCAGGTTCTAGGCTGGTTCCTCTTGGATAATCACCTTAATTTGCTTCTAGACATGAAGAGTAAAACTTGAGGGGAAAAGGAATAGGAGGAGTACTTGAAAGGGAAATGACTTGAAAGAAAACTACCTACTAGGTGATGCACTGAAATTAGGGTATGAATTCCAGCATAGCGGGATAGAATCAATGAAAGGCTTAGGTCTAGTAGGTCACAACTTACTGAATAGGCTTGCATAAGTGTTTCATAGGAGGGCCTGAACATAAGACACAACCTATGACCTGCAAGCAAACATTCACTTCTGCAACTCGGTGTAGGATTGAGACAAGACTGTTAGGGGGCTGAAGTATACCCACAAAAACATCTAAATCAGATCAAACACAACAACACACACAATTATAGAAAGTAAGAGGGATCAGGAACCCTAAGTTGCCATTGAAAACATGCATAGACTTCAATTCATTAAGAGATGATTCAGACAAGGAAGCATAGGGACATGAAGGATTGTCACAAAATACCTCTGCAATGTTTGAATAATCAATGGGAGATTACAAAGAGTAGAAGACCAGAGGGTAGAGAAGATACCATAGATAGCCTTCTGAGAAAGGATGACTTTCTTTCAAAAGTGGACTCTCTCTTTTACAAAATGTGAACTCTCTAAGCTCAAAAGCTCTAAAATTACAATATATACATCTCAACTGCATGTAGGTAGGAGTAAAAAAACCTAACCCAACTAGGGTTACAAGGATTTTACAAGAATAAAACCAACCCTAACTCTGTCAACTCCTATCATAAATACATCTCTGTAACACTATGGCTGATCAAATATTATGTGCCCATCTCTGTACTGCATCAATCCGCGGATAAGCAACCTGGATCCATTAACTTTTCTGCAATAGGCCTACCATGAATGCTAAAATGGTACCTCACAGGGACAAGAAATGACTCATGATGGCCACCCAGGCTTCCTCATCATCTTTTCCAACTCCAAACATCCTGCAAACATAAATTTCCTAGCTACCTCGCCGTTCGCAACATGTTTGAATCAATCGCTGGTAGAAAACCCTCTACAAAGATATTTGAATTTAAATTATAATGGCTAGCTAGTCATTTTAAAACATGTCCATCGATGTCCTTTATCTCTTGACAAACGAACAACTCAGATCAAATTTACAATATCCACGAACCTCCTTGAAAAGTCAAAATCCACCTCAGCACACTGCAGCCAATTATATGCGAGCATGTCGACACACCTGTCATTTTGGCCCCACCTCAAGCTTTTCTTTCTTAAGTCATTCGGTGACTACGTGACCAAAGAATTTTCTCTAAGTCATGAAGAACCTCTCATAACCCTAGTCTGCTAAGCGACTATGCAAACAAAACGGTCACTGAATTTCTATGTCTTTCGGCTAACCCTGGTTAAGTCTAGCGAACAAGAGAGAAACCTTAGTCGCCGATTCACAGAACCTTGCTAAACCCTAGGCCCATTTTCCACTTGGAAATCTTTCACTCGCCCCGACTATTTGGTAGGCATACACCTCGGCACCTCTCTGACATCGGACCCACAGAGAACTAGATTCCAATCTAACAATGGGCGCATGATCTCAAACCCTTCAAATATTCCTTCAGATCATGCGCCAGCCACTGATCCTTTTAGAATTGGGACCCCTATGACACATCAGATCCTCTGACAAATCCTCATCATCACAAAGAAGCCAATTATATGCGAGCACATCGGCGCTAGGTAGCACATCGGACCCACGACCCAGAGATTCTCATCGGATGGTTGTCGCATGAACTCATAGGGTCAGTGGATTCTATGAGATCATATGACCACCATAGATCTTAGCCTTTCTGACACATGCGCAGACCTTCTGACATGGTCCCACTAACAGATCCAAGCTGTTGTCTGGCCAACCAATAACGAACAAGCACGTCAGAAACTGAGGACCCACCTGACAGAGCCCAGAGATAAAGTATGATCAACGGTGGGCGCATGATCTCATGTGTCAGAAGAGCTCCTTCAGATCATGCACCAGCTATTAGATCGTTGTTGACTGACAATTTCTAGGCCTGCGCTAACATGGCGCCGAATCAAAAGTCTTTGACTAATCAAAGGTGCACAGCTCGAACGACGTGGCTGGACCCACTAACAAATGCACTCCGTAGATAGGAAGATCGACGATCGTCACAAGATCTCATGGAATCTTCTGAGGCTATGAGATCATGCGACAACCGTCAGATGTAGAATCTTGACCTTAGCCGCTAAGCAGAGACTGCCAACTGAAAAGGTAACCATTCGCGGGATCGCTAAATGTTAGAGCTTTGACCACCAGGAATCAGAGTTTTGGCAACTGAAGGATTTAATTGTGCACATGGAAATTGATGGAACTTAAGTGGCCGATAAAGTAACAAAGAAATATAACAGGGCTTAGGGTTTTTAACACAATGGCTAGTTTTATGAATATTTTAAGGACTTTTCACCTAGCCAGGGACCTAGAAATAGTTACAGTGACTAGAGGAAAGTAGATAAAGCCATGAAATTTTTGGAGTCTCTCATAGGACTAAGGAGATGAAGGTTTGACCTAAAAAACTAGGGCCAAATTTAAATGAAAGGAAAATTAGGGCAACATTTTGGCACTTTCTACTGGATGTCAGCCTGCTAGACATGGGAAACCAATGGCCTTAGAACAATCCATTGGGCATGGGGTCATTTTCAGGAACACAAAACTTGACAGAGAGACAAAACTAAAAACCAGAAAGACAACCTTATGCACAGGCACTTCTTGGAAAGCAGGAAACTAAGCTAGAAAATAGGGACAGAAAGCAGGAAAACCTAACCTATCCTAAACTAACTAGTTACAGAAACCTGGTCAAACAAAACCATTCATTGGTTGTGAAAAATACCTACCTTTCCTTATTAGGATATTTTGCATTGGACATATGAGGATGACTACGAAGATATGAGGCACACAAAAATTTGTCAAATAATTACTAACTGCCTCTGCAAAAATAGGATCAAGTTTACCTTCCTCTAATTGATCATATGGAGGGGTCTCGATAAAATCCTTATGTGCCAAGTATCTAATGGGGCAGCCTCTTGAAAGTCTGAAGGCAAAACTTTCCTTAATGGATTCTTCTTTATCTTCATGGTTTCCCTCCACCATGGGTAGCCATGTCAACTCATCGTCTGTGGACAGGGGACTGTCATCCTCCTCAACTTTTAAACAAGCCAAGAGCTGATCAAAGTTGTCAATACCCTGAAGTTCTAGAACTAGCTCCAACTCTTTCTCATGTACCAGTCTCTCAGAAAGAGAGCAATCCAAAACTAGGCCTCCTTCTATAGGCACATAACTTTGAACCTCCACTCCAAGGAATAGGGATTCATCATTCAATTCATTACAAAAGACCTCTATGATATTGGAAAAATCATACTCTTCAAGGCTTTTGTTTATGTTCTTTTCTTAGAAAAGCTCTTCCATAACTTTATCATTCTACTCAACAAAACTAGGTAGCTCATCTAATAAAAGCATAGCATCCTCTTCTATATCAACCTCCTGTTGATGGTGAACCTTTTGTTCTAATTGATCTTCAGCCATAGGTAATGGCATGGTCCCTTCTTCATCATCAACAAAGAGGGGAAGCTCATTCAACAAATCAACCAAGAGTTCAGGCTGGGCATCAAACTCCACCTCCTCACCTTGTTGTCCCACTTCACCACAGTCATCACTCTGCACTGATACCTCAGATTTTCTCTCTTCCTCTTCAAATAAAAGTGTACTTACCATATGTCTTTGCTCAGACATCAGACTAGTATCTTTGAAAAGATCTGGCATCTGATAGCCAGGAGGCAGAGTCCATTGGGGTATCCACAACACTTCATCATCCTGAGAGACCAGAGAGGCCTCTTGGGATAAAAAATCTTCTTGAACAAGCTACTCTTGCAGAGTGGTAGGCTGCGTCTCAAGTATAGGCTCTTGGAAGGAATTTTTTGCCTTAAAACTTGGGATATGAAATTGAGGGGGCCCAGAGGGAGACATACAAGGCATACCCATCTTGAAGCTTGGAAAACTAAAGGCCCTATCATCTTGGTGTTGGTCCCTTGCAGCTGACTCTGTCTCCATATAGTCTTTAGACTGTTGCAGACCACAATAAGGTTGCAACCACTCCAAAACAGGCTCAGATTCTTGAAGGGTGCTCCTAAAACTTGGAAATGAGTGCTTTGTATGCTCTTCAAGTGTAGGCTCTTGAGGCAAATGGGTCCTCTAGCTTGGGATTTTAGGTCTAGGAGCCTCTTGTTGAGCAATTTGTGATCTCAACCTTGCTGTCTCAATGTCAGCTCGATGTCTGATCTCTTCTTGAAACTGTCTCATTTGTTGCTCATCAACAAGAGCTTCTATCATTTGGTTGGAAATGAACCCTTGTTCATAACTTTGAACCTCCATTTCCTGCTGCTCCCTGATCTCAGACACTTTCTTAATTAAATCAAGCAACAGGTTCTTTGTCTTGTCTTGCTCTTTCATTGAGTTTGGGCTCTGAATTTGTTGCCAATTAGGCTGAGAAGGGGCGGGTGGGTGGTAAGTGGGATGGGGCAATTGGCTTTGCATTTTTTGTTGTGCCCTTTGTGCCCATGATCCATCTTGTCGAAGGGCCCTTTCATAATCTTGCACAAGGGAAAAATCATTTGGGGCATGTTGGATATAATGACAGCCTTGTAAATTATGGAAGCTTGGGATAAAAGCAGGCTTTAGGTGGCTTTGATAAGGCTGATGACTATCCTATTGAGCATTAATCTTATAATAGGATGGTGGGTAACCTGACTGTCCATAATAACTTGACATGTTTACTCATGCAATTGGCTGGGATTTGAATATGAAAGATTTGAAACATACCAACACTTGATCTTTGAAACCAGTAGACTTTCTGGACTCGCCAGATATGCAACAAAATGACCTCTTCTAGGTCTGTAGCATGCTATCAGCATATCACAGATAGCATACCTTAAACATGAATCTGAACTTCGAGTCCCACCGGGTGTGCCAGAATTGTTATACACTAAGTTTGCACCCTTGTTTCAAGCTCTCATAGTCTTGATAACCTAGTATAACATGGGAATCATCTCCAGGTTGTGGGACCTATGCTAACTAAGATGAGACCTCCAGGTTCTAGGCTGGTTCCTCTTGGATAATCACCTTAATTTTCTTCTAGACATGAAAAGTAAAACTTGAGGGGAAAAGGGATAGGAGGAGTACTTGAAAGGGAAATAACTTGAAAGCAAACTACCTACTAGGTGATGCACCGAAATTAGGGTATGAATTGCAACATAGAGGGATAGAATCAATGAAAGGCTTAGGTCTAGTAGGTCACAACTTACTAAATAGGCTTGCATAAGTGTTTCATAGGAGGTTCTGAACATAAGACACAACCTATGACCTGTAAGAAAACATTCACTTCTGCAACTCGGTGTAGGATTGAGACAAGACTGTTAGGGGGCTGAAGTATACCCACAAAAACATCTAAATCATATCAAACACAATAACACACATAATTACAGAAAGGATCAGGAACCCTAAGTTGCCATTGAAAACATGCATAGACTTGAATTCATTAAGAGATGATTCAGACAAGGAAGCATAGGGACATGAAGGATTGTCACAAAATACCTCTGTAATGTTTGAATAATCAATGGGAGATTACAAAGAGTAGAAGACCAAAGGGTAGAGAAGATACCACGGATAGCCTTCTGAGAAAGGATGACTTTCTTTCAAAAGTGGACTCTCTCTTTTACAAAATGTGAACTCTCTGAGCTCAAAAGCTCTAAAATTACAATATATACATCTCAACTGCATGTAGGTAGGAGTCAAAAAACCTAACCTAACTAGGGTTACAAGGATTTTACAAGAATAAAACCAACACTAACTCTATCAACTCCTATCATAAATACATCTTTGTAACACTATGGCCGATCAGATATTATGTGCCCATCTCTGTACTACATCAATCCGCGGATAAGCAACCTGGATCCATTAACTTTTCTACAATAGGCCTGCCATGAATGCTAAAATGGTACCTCACAGGGACAAGAAATGACTCATGATGGCCACCTAGGCTTCCTCATCATCTTTTCCAACTGCAAATGTCTTGCAGACATAAATTTCCTAGCTACCTTGCCGCTCGCAGCATGTTTGAATCAATTGCTGGCAGAAAACCCTCTGCAGAGATATTTGAATTTGAATTATAATGGCTAGCCGATCATTTTAAAACATGTCTGTCGATGTCCTTTATCTCCCGGCAAATGAATGGCTCAGATCAACTTTACAACAGCTGTAAACCTCCTTGAAAAGTCAAAATCCACCTCAGCACACTGCAGCCAATTATATGCGAGCACGTTGGCACACCTGTCATTTTGGCCCCACCTCAAGCTTTTCTTTCTTAAGTCATTCAACGACCACATGACCAAAGACTTTTCTCTAAGTCATGAAGAACCTCTCATAACCCTGGTCTAGTTAAGCGACTACACGAACAAAGCGGTCGCTGAATTTCTAAGTCTTTCGGCTAACCCTAGTTAAGTCCAACGAACAAGAGAGAAACCTTAGTCACTGATTCACGAAACGTTGCTAAACCTTGGGCCCATTTTCCACTTGGAAATCTTTCACTCACCCCGACTGCTTGGTAGGCATACACCTCGACACCTCTCTGACATCGGACCCACAGAGAACTAGATTCCAATCTAACGGCGGGTGCATGATCTCAAACCCTTTGAATATTCCTTCAGATCAAGCACCAGCCACTGATCCTTTTAGAACTGGGACCCCTACAACACATCAGATCCTTTGAAAAATCCTCATCATCACAGAGCAGCCAATTATATGCGAGCACATCGGCACCAGGTAGCACATCGGACCCACGACCCAAAGATTCTCATCGGACGATTGTCACATGATCTCATAGGGTCAGTGGATTCTATGAGATCATACGACCACCATAGATCTTAGCCTTTTTGACACATCCATAGACCTTCTGACATGGTCCCACTGACAGATCCAAGCTATCGTCTGGCCAACCATTAACGAACGAGCACGTCAGAAACTGAGGACCCACCTGACAGAGCCTGGAGATAAAGTAAGATCAACGGTGGGTGCATGATCTCATGTGTCAGAGGAGCTCCTTTAGATCATGCGCTAGCCGTTAGATCATCGTCAACTGACAACCACTGGGCCCGTGCTGACATGGCACCGAATCACAAGTCTTTGACCAATCAAAGGTGCACAGCTTGAACAACATGGCCGGACCCATTGAAAAATGCACTTTACAGACAGGAAGATCGACGGTCGTTGCAAGATCTCATGGAATTTTCTGAGGCCATGAGATAATGTGACAATCGTCAGATGTAGAATCTTGACCTTAGCCACTAAGCAGAGACCGCCAACTCAAAAGGTAACCGTTCGCATGATCGCTAAATGTTAGAGCTTTGATTTCCAGGAATCAAAGTTTTGGCAACTGAAGGATTTAATTGCGCACATGGAAATTGATGGAACTTAAGTGGCCGATAAAGTAACAAAGAAATATAACAGGGTTTAGGGTTTTTAACACAATGACTAGTTTTATGAATATTTTAAGGACTTTTCACCTAGCCAGGGACCTAGAAATAGTTACAGAGACTAGAGGAAAGTAGATAAAGCCATGAAATTTTTGGAGTCTCTCACAGGACTGAGGAGATGAAGGTTTGACATAAAAAACTAGGGCCAAATTTGAATGGAAGGAAAATTAGGGCAACAGTAACTCAACATACATTGAATTGGAAAACATGAAAATTAGATAGAGCATAATTTGTTTTGTATTCATTTGCAATATATTACAATTCACAGTAGTTCAAGATTCAGAGCAATCTTTGTAGGCTAGTCCAAACATCCTCTGATGGCAGAACAATTTGGTTCATAGTATAGTCACACTCATGCAACTTTGTTAGCAATTCATATTTGGAAGTGTGACTTGACAACACTATTGCTTCTAAAACTCCATTCAATTTTCTCACTGGTTTGATGAAATCCATGAATGTATCAGGAGACATGTCTGTAGGAAGAAAGCATAAATCAGTATTTATTTTGTCCTGCAACCTTTTTTTGTCCTGCAACAGTGGGTGAAAATGGAAACAACACTTATGATAAGAGATTTTCTATCTTGGGAATAATGAAGTCTGAAAGGATCGTGCCATGCAGGTGGACATAACAATTCTTTATTATAAAAACAATAAGCAAAGTACGTTAGCTATGAAATGGCAACAGGAAATGAAGCTTTACCATTGATGTAAGATCATCAAATGATCAAAAAATAATGTCCTTATATGAGATGATGTTTTCATTCAAGGCATTATTCTATTGAGGTAATGAATAGTTATACGATGTCACACATATCTGCTAGTGAAAATTGAAAGGCGCCATCTAAGAAACCATTAATTCACATTACTTTAATTGATGTCATCGCCATTAAGCCTTAACTTTAACTCATCTACTCATCACCATTAATGAATATTTCTATCTAATAGTATCAAAGATTGCCAAAAGAATTCTACTTTTCTGGTGTCAGAAAATGAGGTCACAGACTCACAGTGTCACACGTCCATTCGATTACAACATATCAACGGCCAAAGGTGAATTTT
The DNA here is from genome assembly GCA_027943335.1 of Chamaecyparis obtusa. Taxonomy (NCBI): domain Eukaryota; kingdom Viridiplantae; phylum Streptophyta; class Pinopsida; order Cupressales; family Cupressaceae; genus Chamaecyparis; species Chamaecyparis obtusa. The sequence goes on from BSBK01001747.1 coordinate 521,460, forward strand.
GGGCCTATTTTTGGTCTTCATAATCTTTATGGCAAATTCTTGGTAGAATCATGACACGTGGTATGTCACATGGTATGATCCACATGTGATGTTTTTGCTGAGAGTTTTCTATAAATATTATGAAGAGCAACAATAGACCCGAAATTCACCTTTGGCCGTTGATATGTTGTAAATCCAACAAACATGTGTTGTGTGAGTCTGTGATGTCATAGTGATGGGAGTTGGACCCGATACAACTTCAACATCAAATCAAAACCATTGGATTAAGAGAGATGAATGGTGGAAGGTGCATTTCGAAGGGAATGTGGTGAGATAACTCCTTTAGTGAAAACTCTCTTTGGAATCATCACATGTGTCATTCTTCAAATTTCCAATTATTCAATCGCCATACCAACTATAAATTTTTGAAAACCATTTGCCGTGACAAATAAATTAATTCAAATATTTGGAAAATAGTTTCACCATATTTTTATAAAAATGGTATCCGTTATTAAAATATTCGCCAACCAATATCCATATTTTGAAACATAATTCACCATCAATATTAATAATTTTCTTAAAAAAAAATTAGAGTCGCCATTTTTTAATAAAAATGGTATACACTATTAAAAAATTTGCCACCAAATATCCATATTTTGACACATAATTCGCCATCACTATTAAAATATTTCCCTCCAAAACACATGTGATTTGCCACATTTTTATACTTTTCGTGAAGGGGGGGGGTTCCTTAAAGTTATCCCTGTATCTAATAACATATTTTAAAATTTTTTTTATATTATTTAAATAATTTTATAAAGATTATATTTTAATTAAAAAAATATTATAAACAAAATATAAAATAAAATATAAATAAATTAAAATACACCAATGAACAAATATAAATAAAAATAGTTATAAATTCAATCCCTATAAATCAACAAATGAAAATTTCAAATAAAAGAATGTGTGTGTATCATATTTCCTCTGATCTCCAGATTTCGACCATGTAGTTGACGACCATTTTTTCACCTGAATTTGATGAAAAAGGGGGTCAAACACAAGAGTTTTTTTATTCTAAAAAAGTTGTAGAAGAAAATTCATAATTAATTATTTAGTTAGAAAAAAATTATATTAAAATATGCGTCACATCTGGGCACGAGTCTACTACTTATATCTAGAATCTTGTGAAAAAATATCATCATTTGATTGTGATTAAGGTGGGCAGACATACACGTACTTTTTATCTTTTTTCTTGAAATTTTCATACTACTGCATTGAAATCTAAAATTTTCAACAATTAGTTAATTTTTTTTTTTTTAAAGAAAAGGGCTAGTAGTTTAAAAACTACATTCAATTTCCTACTTATTCTATTCTTACAACTTTTTGACATAAGGTTGATAAGATGTTCAATTTTTTACATCAAGTTGACTAATCTTGTTTTTATGATTTTTCATTGCCACTTAAGGCCATAGATTGGTATACCATGATCCTGCACATACCCTAGCCCCCGATAATAAAAAAATACATAATCATTATATGAATTAGAAATACAACATTTTACTCCCATTGAAATATACAAATCAAACAAATTGCATATTGTTAAAGTTTTGTCACCAGTGAAGCTTAAACACGATCAAAATTGACTTTAAACTTTAAGAAAAATGAAAACTTTAATATCTTCAAATTAGACATGATCTTACAATGAGAATTTATTAGTGTACTTATTCAACCAATCCTCAACTTTAAATAAAATCTTTGATCAATCTTCGCTCAAATGTTAACTTACTATGAATTTCCATCAAATAATTCATAAACATTATCCATGCTTTCTTATTCTATTTTCATGTATGTAGACTAGAGTTGTATACTTTGTAGATCATGATAATTTCTTTCACTACTTTTCTTTGCGATATCCTATCAAATAATTGCACGATTTTTCTATGCCTTGTTATCTTGCATATATATGTCTATCACAGTATTTCAAACTTTATTTTTTATTAAAAATCTTATTTCCATTACTATTTATGGATTTCTATGTCTTGTTCCAGAGCTTCCATTCTTAGTCCATGTGGTAGTTTAACAACAAGGTCATGTGGTTTATTGGTTTATGGTTTATAGTTATTATCAAATAGTTGTACTAAAAGGTTTCTGTTTTTATTGTCATACACACATGCCTGTTAAAAGTTTATTATGGTAAACAATAAATAATACTTATCACCATATCTATTTTTTGTGCATTCATTATTTTCATTTTTATTTCAAAGTGGCTTGTGATTGAATATTTTGAAGTGGTAATAGTAGAAAACTCAAATAGAGCTCTTAAGTTTTGAGCAAGAGATTAAATTTAGATATTGTCACACATAAAGAAGGTGGTCATCAAATTGAAGAGATTTTACAATTTTAGGAGGTGTCTAGTAATGTTTAATCTATTTTAGGGTATGTGAGGGTTTATTATGATAAGACAAATGTTATTGATGTTTATCATATTTTTTAATTAAATTTTTAAATAAATTATTTATTTTTAATTCTAGGATGATTGTTTACAAGTATTGTAAGTCAAATTTTGTTGTTGTATAACAAGAAAATGTTGGATTTATTTTATTGCATTGTGTACATATTTTAAGCTTTTCTACTGAGACAAAATTTTCTTCAATTTCTAATTCAAGAGAGAATGTATTATTTATTCATGGAATCCTGCTAATAACTTTAAAATTGTTATGTCACAGTGAAAGATATTTTTTTCTTCACAAAGAAGTCATAGACCTTAGTATATAAGAACTATTCGACATGTGTAACTATTAAAATCTTCAACCAAAAAAGTGACATTAGATATTCCTTAGATATGCCACCATTTTCTATCATTCTTTCTACAATAAAGCTTTCTTTCGATTTTAAAAGAGAAAAAGAGGATACCCAATTTTTTTCCTCACAATTTCTAAGTCTATACTCAAGTTGCCCACTTAGTATTATTCTCAAGTTTGGTAACGATCTCCACTCAAATACTAGGAATCAACTTCATCTTTTTGTTTGTCTATATGTTGTTTTTTTCTTTCTGAAGTAATTCTCAAATTAGTACGTCATTTTTCTAGTTTAATCAATTGATTTAAAATTTTAAGCACAAAACTATTGGCACTCAGCTTGATCTTAAATGTACTTTCAGTAACCCACATATCCCATTGTGAAAGAAATGACGTACTTCGGTTCTTCCAAAAGCTACCGTGTTCGATGTTATCACTGTAAACACAGAGATCCAAGGCATTTCCCACTACACAATGGTTGACATTACTTGTTTTTCTTTATTTCATGTACCTAGCAATGCTTTAACATGTTCTCCACTGGAAATGGTACACTATTTGAAGATCAAATTTAAAGAGGAGGTTTCAAAGTGTATAAGTTCTTGTATCTTATTTTTGTGGGGTCGTATATGGTTTTTTTAATTTTGGGAGTGTATTTTGATTTTGTATATGTTATTAAAATCATTTACTCATTCTATGAAGGAACTCTTCAATTATTACTTTATTCTTTTTTTTTTCTTTGCTTTGGGGTTAGTAAGTCTATTGTCTATCTAACACTCTCAATAGATGTTGGATTTATTTATTTATTAATTAAAAATTTAGAATATGATATGATTTTGAATTTCACTTAATGAATACCTATAGTTAAATGTGTGCTTAGAGTGTTGAATACAAATTATCGTTAGAGATGGTTTTGGTTTTTAAAAATCGGGTGGTTATTGATATGTTGGAAAGTATTTTTAAATATAATTATGTAGAGATTTTTTTACATTTATAGATCTATAAATATGCATATGGCTTGGCATTAAAAATAGTCAATCATGTGGAAAATTTAAATATATTATTTCATCATTATAATGAAATTTCATTTAACATATTTAGTTGAATTATCATAATATACCAAAAGTTGTTCAACCAATAGTTGTACTTAGAAACCAATCACAGATGAACCAGAAAAATATTTTTAAACCATTTCTACGATTTTAAAAAATAATTTTAAATATTGATTTTTTTTAAAAGTCTATAAAAATTCTATTTTCATATCTATTTTCATTTCCATTTCCTTGATAATGAAGATTAGTCTCACAATTTCTAAGTCTAGATGTCATGTAAACAACATCACTTTAATTTCCTTAATATTCTCCTCTCAAAATTAGATAAAACAAATACAAGGAAACTTTCAATTTGTATGAGGCACCACTTTAGATCATATCGAGATAATTGTGATTCCTGAATGTCCCACAAACAAAAGTATGTATCACTTTAATTTCCTTAATATTCTCCAAACATAATACAAATACTAGGAAACCAGATACCAGTTTATATAATTCTGGATGTCCCACAAACAAAATCACCGATCACAGCTGCACACCTATGCCGTAATTAAATTTCCTGGAAAGAGATAGATAAGCTGCCTAAATAAATTGGGTCAGTGTAGCGTAATTTGTGAGACTGCAGAAAACTAATACATCGTAGTTTGATATTTATTAATCCAAACTACATCGTAATTTGTGAGACTGTAAAGTGAATCGTTAAGACTCTATCGTTTTGTTCGTTTGGTTGCTGGAATTAATTTGGAATAGGAAAATGGGAATAGAAAATTGGCATAAGTTAATTTCAATTTTGGTCTAAAATGAGAATTAATCTAATTCCAGGTTCTGAGAAGAATCAGATTAATTCTTACATTTGACCAAAATTGAAATTAACTTATACCAATTTTCCTATTCCCGTTTTCCTATTCCAGGTTAATTCCAGCAACCAATTCCCGTTTTGCAAAATTAAAGAGCACATGAAGGTAATTGTCCTAGAAGGATGTTTTGTAAGATTATTTGAGTAATGGGTCATTCAACAAAGGAGTGCCCAAATAATTAGAAGAACAAGAGCACACAAGTGCTCTTTACGCAATGAGAGTCATCCACCACATCGAAGCCACATAATGCATCTCCAAGTGGTTATCAAAAGCAATAAGGGCGCAATCAAATATAGTATGGTTTTGTATGTATAAATCGTTCCAATATCAATTTGTATGTATAAATTGTTCTAATTCTTTTCCACTGGAGAGTATAAATCGACACATTTTCTAAAGATTTAAAGTGTTTCATAGTATTTTCAGAATTGTACAAAATGAATAATTTTTCATTGGTTCTTAGTTGAAATTTTTTTGAAATTTTTTTTAATAAAGAATGTTGGTCATATTATTGAAGAGTATAATTAGATTGTACAGTGTGATCTGAAATGTCCCCACAAAAAAATATGATCCCCATCGAATAAATTCAAGAACAAATAAATTCACACTGCCCAATGTTGTTGGTACAACTAATTAGGCTTTAAGAGATTTTCATGTTCTTTCCAACAACGTTTTTATTCAGATAGAGAAAAATAAAATAACATCCTTAACGAGGAGTGAGTTTCTTTATGTTGATAGTTTTTGAGTTTTTGTTTCGTTAATAGTTTTATCATAAGAAGACCACACAGCTGCAAACCATGAATAAAACTAGACTTATGATGATAGATATTTAGATCTCTTCATACAAATAGAGAACCCACAACAGTTCTACTCAAGTTGAGACCGAATTCTGAGATCAATCTCCACCAGTCTTTTAACAACACAGTTTTAGCATTCTAACAGTACTTATTTTGCAGGAATATCATATAAAATCCTAAACACTAAATGCCCTGGTTATTTCGAGGAGCAAGTAGAGCAGAAACATAAGAAATGGGTGGCAATGGAGCTTGGACCCCCTGACTTCTCACATCTGATCTTGGCCACGAAAGCTTCATCTTTTTATCTGGTTACTTTCAATGGCCTTCAATGTCGTCTCATTATTGTTTGTGAGAGGCCCTGTGGGACACAGTAAGTTGTCTGGATATCATAATTTATACTATAGTCCAGGAATATTTTATATTTACCAGTTGTTCTGGTTACATATTACGGGTTTCAAGCATATTGTGAAATGTTTAAAATAAAGTATTGATTCGATTCATTGCTTCACCCCAGTGCTCGAATAAGTAAGGTATTCAATTCATGTTTTTTACATAGAAAGTTGAAAGTGATATGAGAAAGAAAATATATTCTTATTGAGGTATCCAAGAAATTTATTAGAAAACTGTGCAAAAAGGTGTATTCTTATTGGGAAAGCGAAGAAATTTATGAGAGATGCCGAAAAAAAATCTTATTGAGAAAGCGACAAAATTTATGAGAGATTTGATTCTAAAGTAAGATATGATTCCTGAGTCATCTTTTTCAATTCAAGCGTTTCAAAGTAATTTCCAATCGTTTTCCACCGTTTTGTTACCATGTCTCGACGTCGTTTTGAATATTTTGGAGGGGTATTAAAGTGGATTGGAACAAGTTGCTGGAATTAATTTGGAATAGGAAAATGGGAATTGGTGAATTGGTATAAGTTAATTCTAATTCTGGTTCAAAATGAGCATTCATCTAATTCCTTTTCGAAAATTGGAATTAGATGAATGCTCATTTAGAACCAAAATTAGAATTAACTTATGCCAATTCACCAATTCCTGTTTTCCTATTCCAGATTAATTCCAGCAACCAAACGAGCCTTATTATTAATGCTGAAGATCCATTCCCGAGAGTTTGGAGTACATTCCATTGCGGATCCAATTGGAGTAGTACTTTTGCATTTTTTAAAATTAAATATCCATTAATATTGATGAAGTAAGTACTTTGTTTGCAGAATTTTTAATTTGAATACTTTCTTTAACTTTGGGTTTGGTGTTGGGATTAGAAGTTTATTATGATAAATATTGATAAATTTTATTTTTATAATATTATTGATAATTTTATATTGCAATTGTTGTAAATTCTTAATATGAAATCTTTTATTATACTAAATGATTTCATATTTCAGTTTAATATGAAATATTTTGAATAAAATTGTTTTTAGAAAATTATGTGGCTTTAGGCAATTTTCATGTGAAGTGGAGGATTCAAGGAGAATGCTTTTGTATGAAAATGGTTTCATGGAATTTTTATGATTACAAATTAAGAAATTATTTTAATGTAAAGTGATTCTTATGAGTATCTTTAAAACACAAGATTTTTCTAAAGTTTTTTTAATGAACATAGAGTCAAAAAATTTATAGGCATAGTTGAAGATAACTTTCTAATTTGAATAGATGCTTACTCACATTGTTTTAATTCACTATATAAAGGCAAAAATGATCTATGTAATCCATTTGTTTCCATAAAAAATAATCTTATATAGGTAAGTTTGTGAGGAGACTCTTATTTGACTTTGACTTCTTTAGTTGGATGGTAGCCTTGTGTCCTCAAATTGAACTCCCTTTCTTTTTGGCCTTCAGAAATGACCTTTTTATTTCAGTTCAGCTATGTTGAAGATAAATACTCTATTTGGAATCAAGAGGTGTAATTATATGTAAGATAAATATTGTTCATGTAGAATGACATTTTTAAAGATGTTTGCTTCGGATTAGATTTTATCATCTTTGTCCAATTTATAGATCATTGAAGGAGTTCCAATTGTTGTTGGAGCATTTTGATTTCTTTGTGATAAAGGTATGTATTGCTTCATCAAATTAAATTATTTCAAATTATACTTTTTGGAAAGCATACTTAAGATACACAATCCTCTAACAATCTCTTATCATATTGATTCCATCTATCAATCTAACCCAAGGTGTGAACCTAAACATTATGAGGAAAATCTAAGTGCTAGAAGCACATTCAAATAACTTTAACAAAAAATATTCCTTCAAGAGTACCTTCAAATGAAGGTCTATTTCATGAAAAATATATTAAAATATAAAAATCATATGAACCTTTGAATGAAGATACATTCATTTGAATAAAATATTTTAAACAAAAGTGTTTGCTAACTTTTTTCTCTCTAATCACATAAAAAATTTATGTCCCATAAGTAGGAAATACTATTGCGGTCTACCTATGTTTCATTTATACTTTGCAAATGAGAAAGCATCCAAAACCTAATGAAATAGCTTGTATTTAAGACAGATATTAAACTAAAATTAGATATAATAAAATTCTCTAATTGATAATATTAGAATAAAAATAGTTTTTTTTATTACAGAACAAATAAGTTTTGAAGAGACCAAAAACCATTTTACAAAAAGTATCTATTTAGATAAGCATATTTATTGAATTTAACATATTTTAATACAAATGACGTAATTCAAGTTTTTTTATTGTAAAGTTTAGATTGTTTATTAGTCTGATTTAATCTTATTTTGATGATATCAGATTTCAAAAATCTAAAATTGATTTAGTTCACCTAAATAGATTGTGTATTAGATTTTGAATCAATGTTTTGGATTGCGCTCTGTGATCCATCATTAGAATACAAGAGAGCTAATTTTATTTTTGTGATTTCAATTTTCACACTTGACAACCTTATTTATGCATAGATATGGTTCTAAATTTGTATTGTCTCTTGATATTTAAACTTCCAAATCTTCTTCCTTTTAAAGATTATTTTTGTTGGAGGGTTTTGTATCAAAATATAGAATCATTTTAGCTACTCAATGCATAGCATTAGGCTAAACCTGCTTTAGCTAGAGCCAAGGATTGAGGTGCATCTATTCCATCAAACTCATTTAGGACCTAACCATAATAGTGTCGAAGCCTCATACTCGACAAGACTTGATCCATGCTAGGCTCGTTAAAAAACATGCAACTTCACAAGTATACCAAAGACCCAAATTGATATCTTTAGTAGGTTTAAAAATAGTCATATTGGCATCATTTAAAAGGAAGATAACTAGCATCCCAAATTTTACCTTTGTCAAGGCCTTCACTTGATTTGATGATTTTGACTATGCTTGTTCAAATATTCTCAACAAAAAATGTTACACTAGATATGATATAAACAATGCTAGTTAAATACTCTTGAATTCTAGTTAAATACTCCGTAAATTCTTGTTTTCATCCTCATAAATTAATAGCAGAGGAGGGTTTGAATCTAGATCAGTTAAGTTTTTTAAAATATCCGACATCTTATATTTATAAGCCATTTATTTCATGTGTTCTTTTTAATATCTGAATTCCTATAATTTCAACAAATAATACTTATCAAATCAAGATAAACAGATTGACTTAATCAAAACAAAAAACTTACAGAAATGAACTCATTATTTAAAATTTAGTGACTTCAAACATATAGTTTTCAGTTGAAAGAGTATCTTATAAGTGTCTATTGAGGTAACTATTACAAATTCAAGTATGATCATTTAAGTTACATTTTGATAATAGAACATGGAATGTGATTACATTTTGATAATAGAACATAGAATGTGATCGAAAATGTTGATACAAAAGAATTCAAACACAACATTTACATAAGCTGTAGAAATTTAATAGCACAGATCAAAATTTCAGTCATAATTCTATAACACCAACACATAGTAGACCCATGTAAGCCCAATGGTCTCTCAAGGCCAATGCAGATGCAGTTGATTGCTCCTCCTCTCTTACTCGGAGGTGCTACCATATAAAAAGCTTTATTTTCTTGAAAAGATTTGTTAACATGTGTTTCACTTGAATCCATATTCAACAACAGTATTACTTTTAGGACTGCGAGTCTATTACAAGTTTAAAATTGGGAGGGGTTTTGAGAAAATCTTTTTAATGGATCATTGAGAATGTCCATCAAGGTATTACGAGAATATCAATAGGGTTGACTGCATACTCAGCAGGTCGAGAGAGAGAGAGAGGTAGTTAAAGAGGCAGATTTAAACATTCTTTGACTGAGCCAAAGTATTTTGGATCCAAAACAAAATTATGCTCGAAAATCTAGCATTGTCATTGGTTGAATAAAAACAAATTAATCACAGTTTAAACATCGCTGCCTTCGCTATAGTTCCCTGGAAGGAGCTAAAAACGTAGATGTTTGGGGATATGACTGCGCACACAGACAAAGAAGGTGTTGTATGTTCTCAGAATGGCTGGAGTTCCTTCCGTACGTGTCAAGTTCGTGAACAACGACTACATATCTCGACGAATCAAAGAAGCGGATAATTTTGTTTTTTTAACATTTGTTATTTCTGATTTTCTATGAGTTCACTTTAAATTAATTTAAAATTTAATCATTATGTATTGCTTTATTATGCTACAATCATGTCGGAAAAAAAATGGTTTTAATGATTAATAATTTTTGGTAGTTTTAGGTATATGAATTTAAGATATTAAGTTAATTAAATAATTAATACAATTAAATTAGATAAATAATTAAAAGTTGATGTAATGGCTAAGGATATTTAATTTCAAATGTATTTTTTTTAATTGAAAAGTTTAGATTGTTTATTAGTTTGATTTAATCTTATTTTGATGATATCAGATTTCAACAATCTAAAATTGATTTAGTTCACTAAAATAGACTGTGTATTAGATATTGAATCAACGTCGTGGATTGCACTTTGCTATCCATCATTAGAATATAAGCTCGAGCTAATCTTATTTTTGTGGTTTCAATTTTCACACTTGACAATTTTAAATTCATGCATCTATGGTTCTAAATTTGTATTGTGTCTTGATATTTACACTTTGGCATCTTTCGAATCTTTCTATTTTAAAAATATTTCTATTGGATTGTTTTGTATCAAAATATAGAATCATTTTTGCTACTCAGTGCAAAGCATTAGGCTGAAACTTATTTAGCTAGAGCCAAGGATTAAGGTGCATCTATTCCATCAAACTCATTTGGGAGGTGCATCTATTCTATCAAACTTGTTTGGAGCCTAATCACAATAGTGTTGGAGCCTCATATTCGACAAGACTTGATCCATATTAGGCTCATTAAAAAACATGCAACTTCACAAGTAGACCAAAGGCCCATTGATATCTTTGGTAGATTTAAAAAATAGTCATATTGGCATCATTTAAAAGGAAAGCAACTAGCATCCGAAATTTTACCTTAGACAAGGCCTTGACTTGATTTGATGATTTTACTATGTGACAAATGATCCTTAAGAAAAAATGTTACACTATATGATATAAATGATGCTTGTTAGCTACTCATATATTCTAGTTGATGGTTGTATAAAGTAAAATTGATCTTACTGTTTGCTTGTTAAATACTCTTAAATTCTAGTTGTTGGTTGTATAAAGTAAATTAGTTTCTATTTCTTTATGAAATACCTTGACCAAAATATAAGTATTTTAGAAATATAAAAGTGAACACATGTACATGTATACATATACATAAATAGTGATCGAATGGGATCTAATTATGTTCTAATACATTGACAAGACTTTCTAATTCTTCTGCATCATCCTTAGAATGTTCAAGTTCTTCAAGAAATGGTTCAAATATGTCTTCTTGCATATACATGTGTTCATCTTCTTCTAAAACATCTAAACCACATTGTGGCATTAGTGGTATGCACAACCTTGACAACTTTATTTTTAAAAGGACAATCAAGAGTTATATGGCCTGGTTATTATAGATGTAGGAATTAACGGTTTTGGATTAAGGTCATGGAAATTTCCTTTTTCTCATATAAGTATGGTGGGGAGCAAAGGAATGTCTCTTATTGAAAGACCACCGCTTGAACCTTAGTTTTTGGGATTTTGGCTTATGATATTTCTTATAGGTAGGGCCAAAGTCATTATAGCCATAAGTTCTAGTTTCTTCATACAACGGTGCAAATCTGTTGGCTGCTTGTTTGGTAAATTTAGCATCATAGTTGTGTTCATTGATAATTTAACTACTTGTCTAGTATATTCGGTAAGGTCTAGAATAGATTGGTCTTCAAGCTTCATCTTATAGACTTTTAAATAGTTTATAACCTTACCATGGATCCCATAAGGAAGCGTAGTATGATATTTTATCTTAACAAATAAAATATCAGAAGATTATTTTAGAGTATGTAAGTTATTTATACACTAATCAGCCTTAATAGAACTTTTGTCATATATCATATGACTTCTTGAACATATGCAAAATTTTCTAAGGAAAATTTACCAGACTTATCAGCCTTGGATTTATTTTTTTCAACAAATTGCCTAGTATATTTTACATCTCTTGTTAAATCATCAAATTTTTCTTGGAAATACTGGGAAAATCTAGAAAAATAATTCGTATTTAAATTCTTGACTAGGTACCTATTGGGAGATGGAGTGCCTTTTCTTTCAATTTAAATTAGATGATGATGATTTTGAATGTCCGGATTTCTACCTAGGATTTCTACCATGGTTGTGAAGCTATATTTTTTCTTTTGAATGTCATTTACAAATATTCTACCTATAAAATCATGGACATAAGAAAATTACAAGTTCTCGTGAAGACTTAATTCAAGCTCCTTATAAGTACACATGTACTAAAATTGCCTATTTGAAACTAAATCACTACTCAAAAATCCACTTTTCTTAGAAACTATATGTTAGAGTAATAAAGTGTTTGCTTATTAATTAAATCATATTGATTTAATTACTAAGTCACTTATTATCTCTTTATGCTTAAGTTGAACTTTAGGCATATAATAATTAATTGCTTTATTAATTATTATCATGTAACCTAGGTTTGTTCACCCTTTTAGGGTTTTGATCTCCTTTTATAAGGATTGATCTCCTTTGTATTATTAATAGATTATTCATTATTGAATTGCAACTTTTTTTTTTGCACATCAAGAATGATTTCTCCTCTCTCGTGGATCAAATGCATTTAGGCCTCCATAGATTCTTGCTTCTTCTCTCTATTTCTGTGAAAAGTGTTTGCATGTAGGTGTTCTTGGGAGCTGTGGGTTGTTTACTCATCAAATCCAATATGGTATCATAGTTTCAGATCTGTTTGCCCTTGTCCTCTTCCTGAGAGATTCGACCGTATTCATCAGATCTATAGTTTTAGAGGGTTTTCTTTTGGATCTGGGGGGACCCTCTCTTTCCAATCATCTTGGCTTCAAATAGACCTCATGGTTGTATTCAGAGTGTCCAAGAACTCCTAAATCCATATAACATTTATCCAATTTGGACAAAGTTGAATTTTTTGTAATTTTTTTTGCAACTGGCCTTGAAACGGATCCCAAGGTAGTCACTAGTTTTGTAGAGCACTTTGGGCCCAAATGGACTTCTTCATTAAGCTTGCAATACCCAAAAATCCCTATTTCCATATAAAATTTGTCTGATTTGGACAACGTTGCATGGAGACGCAATTTTGTTTTGCATGCAAGGTCATACGCCCCTGGGCACATAATCTAAGGCAATTTTTTTAATTTGATGACACCGCCAATAGTTCACCAGCAGGACTGCCAATGGTTACCACTAGCGGTATCACCAACAGGATCGCCAACGAGACCACCAATGGGCTAGCCCCCTTCAGTAGCCGGCAGGGTGACATGGACAGTCCCTAGTGCCAGAGTTTGAGACTAGGGGCTATTTCTTTTAGCCCCTAGGCTGATTAGAGATGTGAAGGCCATTTGGCTGTCAAATTTACACTCATTGGCTACTGATGTTAGCAAGGTTTTGGACACCATTTTGGGCACTTCGGAACACTCGGTGGTATTTTTCTCATAACTTGAGCATACAGTGTCGAAATCAGGAAGACAAGAAATCTTTGGAAAGTTGGTTCCAAGCTCTATCTAGATCTAGAGGTTTGAATTTATTATTTTTCTTTATTGATGGTGGTCTTTATTGCCAAAACCAGATATCTAGTTTTACACTCTAGGAGCTCTATCTTGCGCATTCGGACTCCGTTTTGGGAAAATGATATATCATTGGAAATCTTGTTCTGTAAGATTTCCAATGCTATTAGTCATTTTTATAGATTCTACTCGAGGTACATTTTATTTGAATTTTTGCATTTTTGCAATCTTATGGATATCTTGGATGTTTTAGGTCCTGGGATCTCTTCCCTTTGAGGGATGGCTCATCCTTTGGCTGTTCTTTTTTTCAACAACCTTCTCTCTTTTTTGAGCAGTGTATACTTCACCTTTTTAGCATTATTGTTTACACATGCACTGAGATAAAGTGTCATTCTGTTGCATGTATGGAATTTTGCACATGTTCTTGCTCTATATGTACTCGCACTCCATTATGAAGTGCCAGGGGGGTTTGATGTTTGCCTTGGTTTTCCATCTACTTTTGTCATGTGAGTATTCCTCCAACGACATTAGCCTTAGGTATCTCTATTTGTGTTTGTACTCTCTTTCCACCTTCGATGTTCCTGGTATCATGCAATTCACATTGGATGATCTTTTCAGTGTACCTGTCATACTCCCTTGTCAGCATTATGGGGGGGGGGGGGGGGGTTTCTACTCTTGGTTCTACTACTTCCTTGGTTCAATAGTGTGAGCTATGTATTTAATATTTGATTCTATGTACTAGGCGGATGCAGTGACTGAGTACCTATGCAAATCACTCTTCTATCTTTGATTGATCAACTCTTCAGACTTTGGTGTTTTTATGCTATCTGTATCTTCAAGTTAAGGTGTTTTCCTTTGTTTGCCTCCTGATTCAAGTAGTGTCATTTGAGGGAATTCGTGTAGATTATAGTATTTTGTATCTTCAACTTCAGTTGTTTGCCTTTGTTTGCCTCTTGATTCGAGTAGTGTCATTTGAGGGCACTCATGCAGATTACAGTCTTCTCTACCTGGTCATATTTTAGTGGAGGATCTTCAGATCAGCAGTTACTTCTTGGCAAAGTTTGCAACTTCTTGTTTCATTGATGTTGTACATGTTCATCCTTGTTCCAATTTTTTGGAACATTCCTAGTTTTGGAGACTTCTTTAGTCCTTTAGACTAGTCTTTGTCTCTTTTTGGAGTAGAGTTTTTCCTATGTGGTTTTCTCTCTATTTCTCCACTTTTTTAGAGACTCTTTTTTTGTAACTTGGGTACCTAATCAGGCCTTTTGTTGCTGGGACCCATTTGCTTTCAGTAGTTCTTTCTAGGTTTTTTAGCTTCTCCCAAAGTTTATTTGAAGAGGGGGTGTTAGAGTAATAAAGTGTTTCCCTCCTTATTAATTAAATCATATTGATTTAATTACTAAGTCACTTATTATCTCTTTATGCTTAAGCTAAAATGTAGGCATATAATAATTAATTAATTTATTAATTATTATCATGCAACCTAGGTTTGTTCACTCTTTTAGGGTTTTGATCTCCTTTTATAAGGATTGATCTCCTTGTATTAGTAAACAAATTATTCATTATTGAATTGCAACTTTTGTTTTTTGCACATCAAGAATTATTTCTCCTCTCTCGTGGATCAATTGCATTCAGGCCTTCATAGCTTCTTGCTTCTTCTCTCCCTTTCAGTGATAGGTATTTGCATGCAGGTGTTTTTGGGAGTTGTGGGTTGTTTACTCATCAACTCCAATACTATATTTCATTAGAATTTAACTATGGAAGAGCAAGAGTTACCGACTAGATTTCCACATTAGATGTTCTTATGGGGATCTGAATTGAGGTCTCCACAACAAGAAACTAATTTATTAACCAATTAAATTCAACCCCTTAAACAAGCTATCTCTTTTCTATGAAACATGTATTATTTTATTGTGTCAATACCTCATACCCCATGGGTGCCTAATTAATTCTTACTTTGATGTAGTTAAAAAGTTAAACAGTAGTTGAATAATAAGGTCATTTAGGATTTATATAATCTTACTCAAGTTTCTTAAAATAAATACTTGAATTTTTTTAAATAATTCCCGTAACCTATAATAGTCCACCAAGTATCTTTGTATCCCTTTTATATACATATACATTTACATATATATAATTTGTAATTAAGATATGTATTATTATAGGAATTAACTATTAGAATTAGTGTTGCAAGCATTAATGGATTGAGATGTATAAATAAAAGATCAATGAATGATGACATATTTTTTCATAACTAATCTAGATATTTATTGAGACTTGATTATATGGAATGTCAATAAATATTGATTTTGAGTTAGATGCAAGAATTAATGATTCTTTTATTTTGTCAACACCTCATACCCCATAGGTGCCTAATTTATTCTTACTTTGATGTAGTTAAAAAATTAAACAATAATTGAATGATAAGGTCATTTAGGATTTATATAATCTTACTCAAGTTTCTTAAAATAAATACTTATTTTTTTTTTCGAATAATTCCATGACCTGTAAGAATCACCAAGAATCTTTGTATATCTTTATATATACACATACAAATACACATATACATATAATTTGTAATTAAGATTTTTATTAAGGGAATTAACTATTAGAATTAGTATTGTAAGCATTAATGGATTAAGATGTATAAATAAAAGATTAATGAATGATGACATATTTTTCATAACTAATCTAGAATTTTATTGAGACTTGATTGTATGGAATGTCAATAAATATTGATTTTGAGTTAGATGCAAGAATTAATGGGTTGAGGTGTATAAAGAAAAGATCTGTGAATGATGATATATTTTTCATTGTAACTTGATATTTTCATTGTTGAGATTTTGATGTGTGGGGGTGATAATCAAGAATGATTTTTGTGGTAACCTTACATATGATTCCTAATGATAGTGGGGTATTTTGATTATACTATTATATACAAAATGGATCTCAAAAATACAATTTTAGTGGATAGAAATAGAATTTTAGGTATTATTAGTACCCCTAAAATAATGTGCTTGACATGCCATTGGTCTATTAAGTGAATCCCCTAGACACCTACATAACCAACCTTCCAAACTTTAATATTTGAATTAGAATTTGATATTCCAACCCTTTAGAATAGTTATTATGGGCCAACTAAAAATGCATTAAAGGTACCTTTAAAAATGTATGATTTATTGATGCCCTTATATTAAAATGCATTCAATTGTAATGATTGATCATCCATAAGTGTTATTAAAAAAATATTTATATTTAAGGAAGGTGCGTGCCAGGAACACTTCAATTAGAGCACTTAAATAGAATATAATTTTGCATTGAATCATAATAAGACATTTTCATTTTTGCATGTTGATCTTAAACACGACTATAAAGTCAATCTCTCCTAGTTGTTGACATAGGAGATCTTGTGCCCTAATAACATCCCTCTAAATATATCTTTAACTATTGACAATCCCTAACAATCAAAAAATAAAAGTGTTTACCATATCAAATTGAATTGACAACTAGAAGTGATATTTGTATGTGTAAATAACTTTTATATA